>JAMPIV010013222.1:0-137741 GCA_024509875.1 Oreohelix idahoensis
CGTTACCCCCCCCCCCCGTGATGTTTTATTAATTTTATCTGTAGAGGTTGAGTGTATGAATTTACTGTTATCCCCCCCATATTCTATCATTAGTAAGTGAACTTCATGACAGCACACATGTTTGCAGTTTTAAAGTGTGTTTGTCCTTTTCAGGCCTACATAAAGAAACTTGCATGGCATGCTGGCCAGGGGACCATTGAGGACACAGTCTCCTGTCTCCAGACTTGCAAGTTGTGGTCAATGCAGGGATCCAGATACGAGAATGGTGATTAAATTGGGTGTGGCTCATTGTCTTAGGCATGCCACAAAAATTGTTAAGTCATTCATTTGTATATAACCACCTTGTTTGTGGGTGATCTGATGTCAGATGGATAATTGATACATACAGTCATAATTATCATTTTTTTGTGGCTGATGATATATCAGGATTGTCTTCTGTGATTGGTTGATATAGCTCATCCACTGGATTGTTTTCAGGTGCAAGTACCTTGAGTAATTGGATGTTATTTTTTTACTGTTATTTTTTAAAATTGTGTTATATGTTCCATAAAAAATGACTAAGATTTAGCCACAAGAATGTTCATATCATTGTTGTTATAGGTTCCATAAATGGAATAGAGCCATTTAGCACAGATATGTTCTATCATTGTTGTTATATGTTCACATAAATGGAATAGAGCCATTTAGACACAGAATGTTCATATCATTGTGGTTATATGTTCCATAAAATGGACTAGAGCCATTTAGCAACAAGAATGTTCTCATATCATTGTTGTTTTATGCTTCCATTAAATGGACGAGCATTAGGCCACAGAATGTTCATATCATTGTTTTTATTGTTTCCATAAAGGGGACTAGGGGAGCATTTTGCCACAGAATGTTACATATCATTGATGGATTATTTGTTCCATAAAATGGACTAGCAGCCATTTTAGCACAGAATGTTACATATCATTTGTTGTTTATATGTTCCATAAATGGATTAAGGAGCATTTTAGCCACAGAGTTTCATTATCATTGTTGTTCTTTCATTATACAATGATGGAATTATCTGAATTTTTCAGGAGAAACTCAAACATCTGTCAATTTGGGCATCCCAAGGGATCTCAGCAGTTGGGCAGTGAACATTTCGTAAGTGGCATTTATCTCATAATCTGTGCCTGTACAAGAAACTGATGAAATGATGAGCACTTGAGGCATGTCATTATAAGCTGCTAATATTGAGGTAGTGTATTATTGGACTGGACAGCCTTTACCATATCAATCCAAATTGTACAAAACCATTGTACAATAACACAAAAATACTTTGATGCAGGTGTCTGCAGACCAGGCACCAGTTGTGACTCCATGCTTTTCTAAGTAGCAAAATGAGAATGGATGATGATGAATGGACACAAATTGTATGCCTGACACTCTCTCGGCACCCTACAGAGATGGACTGGTTAGCCCACTGTAACATGGTGATTAAACACACTTGTCCGTGGATGGTTTCTTCCCCAATGTGCAGCCACACCAATGAAGGAAGCAAAATACTAAGAACAGTGAACACAGAATGGCCAGCAAGAAAGAATGTGAAAAAACTACTTTGAATCGTAAACATAATTTGGTCAAGCATAAGGTAGAGAGCGGTCACTGTTTGCTCTTATACACAAGTAATATTTTTGCTCCAGAGTTAGGTAAGCATATGAACTAGTCCAAATAATTAAGGTTAATTTACGTACGTTAATATAACATTTCATAGCCTGATTTTAGAGTGCAGAAAAAAAATTACAATCATGATTGGCATGACAGAAAGAGTTACCTACAATTGGCTAAAACTCACTTTTGGCATATCCTTAATGGGAGATGGCTGCTTGACATCCCAATTATTCTGCTGCAGCTCAGTCAGCTGGGCAAACAGTCTGTTAACATCCTCTACCTGATCATCAAAATAAGCATCATGGACAAAATTTAAGTAACACAGACACTGGGGTTTTTATATGCTGATGTTAACATGACACAATAATGACTATCAACTGTATCCACATCAATGAAATCCATACAGTAAATTTGTGTCAAATGATATATTAAATCACTGATGTCAGAGACCTACAATCCTGCTTCCAACAATGGTCCAAGTTTGATCCAGCAGTACTGATATTAGTGGGCCAACGGTTAACTCTTACTTCACGGCTGTTTGTGCCCTATACCAGAGCGCTCTTTTAGTTTCGGTGACCGGAATTCTGACACCGGGTATAAAATTTTGTGTGCACCGTAAAAGACTAAGTTTTTGGCGGGGAAAATCAGCTGTGTGAGTAAAATCAGTAAAATATAAATCATTACACACTCGTTCTGGATAAACACAGCGCTAAAATTCTTTTGTGTACTATAACTTTGTTCTGTGTTCTATTTTTGATTGCATTTTTATTTGTTTGAAATTAGTTTTGACGGAGTTACAGACTTTTGAAAACAGCGTCATCATTTGAGGAAATCCATAAAATAAGTAATCTTTTTATTAATTTAATATCTAAAAATCGGCCCATTCGTTTGAGTTTATAATTATAAAGACTTCTCGAAAGGAAGCTAAAGATTATTTTCACATACTTTTTTTTTTGGTTTCATATCTTGAGAATGTGTGGTAGTCAGTTTTGTGAGTGTGGCATTACAAGAACAAGCATATTGTCACCAGATTTTATAGCATTTAAATCCCTTTAAACGCATTCCTGATACCCACAAATCTTAAATAAGGTAGTAAAAAAAATAACTTTTTGTAAAGCACCATCTGTTTTTGCATTTTCATTCATTTATAATGATATTTAGCTACGTATATAAGCGTCAGAAAACATGTAAAGCTACAGATAGATTACTTCCACATAATTTGATCTATCTTTCAAGTCTTGTTAATCTTCTATTTATAATATGAATTTTTTTTTTTAATTGTGTGTGAGATAAGGACTGTTCCATTGGTGTTCTTTGGTAGACAATCCTGTGCACACGACGGCTGCCAAAGAATTCTAAGTAACTGTTTGTATATCTTCTTTCATTCAAAGTTACAATGCAGGTAGTAAATTTAGAGAAACCAAATTCTAAATCTAATACCATCCTTTTATCAATGGCTAGAGTCAGAGATACATATGATAATTTAGAAATATTTATGAATGGCATGAAAGCTCAGATAGAGTCACTAAAATATTTAGAGTGGGATGGTAAACAAGTTGTTGTTTTCTTATTCGGGGATTATTTCCTTGTTTTGCTGGAGACACCACAGACATGGGTATATTCCTTGAGCTCCAGACAAACCAAACATTTTCATCAAAGACATCCAGATTGCATACAACTTGCAAACCAAGAAGTTTGGCCATGTTGATAAGAGATTACAATAGATATATGAAATATGGGAAAGGGAATAAAAGGCAAGTGGCACATTATCATAATTGTTTACACAAACCAATGTTAGAGATTGAAATTGAAAATGTAGCTCCTCCTTACCTTCATATTTTATTAGGCATTGTTTTGAAACACCACAGACTTCTAGAACAGGTAGCTGATACAATAGACGCAAAGATATTTGAGAATTCGCAAGAGATACATGCAACATTAGTACTTTTAAGAACTTGAAGAGATTTAGTAGGAACTGGAAAATAGGCAGAAGAATTAGGAGCTAAAAAAAATTGAATTTGTTCAGGTAGGTATTGAACTTTGTGAGGATAAGGAGGAGACAGATAATTTTAAAGTTAGACTTGGAAAATGCACAAGATGCGCTGGCCAAACTTCAGTTTCAAGATCTATGTACTAGGTCTGGTCCAGTTTGCTCACACTTGGACAAAGGTACTAGCCAAACACAAAATCATACAACAGGCTTATAATAGCAGAGCATTTATAGGGAATCACTGCCACATATATCTCACACAAAAAGTTTTATAAAGATCTTACAAGAGCAATTATTACCCACAAACACAATGAAAATTACAGACAAACAAGATATAACTAACATAGCTTTTGGTAACTTGTGCGTTAAATCACCGGGAAATTATAATTTTATAAAATTTATTACCCAAACCGAGCCACCGTACTCTTTCTTGACTGAAAAAGTGTCATTTCACATTGTCCTCTCTCCCCCCTCCCCCGTTGCATAGAATTTTTTTTAAAACACGCCTGCCGTTCGTAAGGTTGTAGTCAACGTAGCACATTCTGCCGTAGGGGAGTGAAGTGTTATAGACTTCGATGTACTGGGTCCCAGCTTTATGGCCGTTGCCTTCTCTAATCAAGGTGAGGTGGTGGGCCTGTTCCCTTCCCTCGCTGCCGTTGCCTTCTCTAACTCAAGATCAGAGTGAGGTATCCCATTTACAGCTGGTTTGACTGATGCGTGACACCTGTTCCTTCCTCGCGCTGACGTTTGCCTTCTCTAACTCATGGAATCAGAGTCAGGTAACCCATTTACAGCTGGTTTATGGATGGAGTTGTTATGTGACTTCACCATACTAGGGGTCCTGCATAGAGAGTGTTGGGAGACCAGTTTCCTTCCTCGCTGTCTTTTCCTTTCACTACTCAAGTTAAGTACCCAATTTTATAACGCTAGGGAGGGGGGCCCCCACCCTTCTACTCGATTTTTGCTGGACAAACCTTTTAGTTTTAATGGGGTGGGAAAAGGTTTCTCTAAAAACACTTCCCCATAAACCAGGCTGTAACCACCATCCCTAGTCCTGACTGACCCCTGAGCTGTAGGAGAAGGGGTAACATGGCAACCAGCGAGGGGGGGATCCTCTGCTGTCTTTGGCGTCAGTTAGACCAGCTGTAAATGGGTACCATGAAACTGAAACTTGAGCCCAGAGACGGCAACGGCAGCATAGGGAAGGGAACCTGGTTTGGTCCCGAGCTATCAGGTCTAACCAGCTGGTAAAATGGGGTTTACCTCACCTGAATTCTTGAGTTAGAGAAGGCACGGCTAGCGAGGAAGGAACCAGGTGTCACGCATCAGTCAAACCAGCTGGTACATGGGTTCCTCACTCATGATCTTGAGTTAGAGAAGGCACGGCAGCGAAGGAAGGGAACAGGTGTCACGCATCAGTCAAACCAGCTGTAAATGGGTACTGACTTGATCTTGAGTTAGGGAGAGGCAACGGCATCAGCGAGAAGGGAACAGGTGAAATTTTTCAGCCTAGGGGGGCAGTGTAACTTCTTTTGGGTTACCTGACCTCTGATTCTTGAGTCCCCAGACCTAATAACAAACGGCATTTAAGATAATTCCTAAAAGTTTATGTGGACCGTAGTTAAAACCATCCAGAAACGTTGAGGAACTGATTCAAATCCATTTTTCAGTTTCAATACCCACTTTTAAAAAAAAATGGTAACTTTGGCAGACATTTGGATTTAATCACACCGGTTGATATGCGGGTATTTGTCCGGAGTACACCGAAAAAACATAGCAAAGGCGCTGGCCAAACTTAGTTAAATCTTAGTCCACTAGTCCTTTTTTTTTTGTTTTTAGTGAAAAACCAGCGGCAGTAATCACTATGCCAAACAACAAAACCTTTTTCAGGCAAAAAAAGCTCAAAAGGATAACACTGCCCATATTAGGGGTATTTAACCAAAAAATAAACTAAAAAAGATATATTTAACGGTGAAGCAACAGAATAACAACATAGTAGTCCTTTTAAGAAATAAAGGTAATTGAAAAAACAAGAAATTTCAACTCACTGAAAGAAGCAATTTGAGAAAGTACACAAAACAAAATATTCACACAGGTAAACCAATTCTTTAAAGACATACAATAACTTATGCATCGATAGATTGTGACCCATATGTTTAGTTCAGAAAGGGAAATTCCCCTAATAAACAAGCCATAAACAGCACATATTTAAAAAAATGCGCAGACTGTCTTAAATTCAGAACACTCACTGATGATAATTGAGATAATTGTTAACTCTACATTTTCTGGGGGACCCAAACGTGGTTGCGGAACTATTTTAAGGTCATAAATGTGGAATTTAAACTTCACCATTAATCCTAGTTTGACCGCTAAACCAAAATAAAACATTTGATCGTCCATTTCCAGGTAAGGTTTCCCCGTACTTTTGATGAACTGTAATTTACATTATGCATGTTGATTGATCATGGGGACCGTTTTAGCTGTAAATTGAATTAGAACACAACAATAACAGTTTGTAAAAAATCGGTAACCGTAAATTTTACAATTGGGGTATTTCAGACTAGTTTAACTATTCTGTCAAATTGTGAAAAATGCCCTGTTCGGTCTACAAATGGTTGGCCAGAACTAACATTTCCCAAGTAAATCTAGCTTTACGCAAAAATTAAAGCGGATATTCTATAATAATAAAGTAGCATAAAAAAGCAATTCAAACATTTTTCCAAGTGATTCACAATTGGGTGTTGTTATTTTTAAGGTAATAAATGTCGACTTGCAATTTAAACTTTCAATAATTAATGTTTTGACGCATGAAACCAAAACAAAAACTTTGGATATCCATTTTCTGCAGTTTTTTACTTTTGATTTTCTGTAATTTGTTATCACATGAGTGAACCAATTAGTGTACATTGAAATACTATAAAACTCCGCTGATAACAACAATGTAAAAACAAAAAACCGTACTAAATTTTACACTGTGACTTCAGAGGGTTCTTATTATATCTTCTGTGTCTAATTGTGATAAAATGTTTTTTTTTTGCTTCTAAAATTTACTATACAAATTTCTAGTCTAGCTTTTACGCAAAATTTAAAGCGGTATTTATAATTTTAATAAAGTAGCATAAAAGCAATTCAAACATGGTTTGGGGACAATGGGGTGAGTTAATTTTAAAGGTATTAAATTTTGGAATTGCAATTTAAACTTTCAAATAATTAATGTTTTGACGCATGAATACACCACAAACAAAATCTGTTGATATCCATTTTCTGCAGGTTTATACTTTTGATTTCAGTAATTTTTGTTATGCATCGTTGATTGTGAGCCGATTTAGTGCAAATTTGTATTATAAACAAAACCATAAACAAAATTATAAACACAAAACGTAAAAGTTTTACACTATTTTAAGACTCTGTTTATAATCTTATGTTCTAATTGTGACTAAAATGCTTTGTTTCTTGTTCTAAAACTGTACTCTAAACATTTCTAGTCTAGCTTTACGCAAAATTAAAGCCGGTATTTATAATAATAAAGTAGCCTAAAAGCATTAATTAAGCCCTATCAAAAGTAAACATCGCCACATGTTTTTCCCATTAGGCAGCTGACCACGTGACCGCTGTCAAGTGGGCTATAAATAGTGCGGGTCGGGAAAAAAGGGGAAAATAAAACTAAAAGATCGCTGGTGCAAAAAGCCGTGCTGTGATGCACTTTAATCATTTACTATAATGGTAAGTTTGTCTCCATTATGTACCATTTGTTCCTGTCTGTCTAGCTCTGGTTTAGATTGTTTGCAATCCATGTTCTGTCTCTTTGAAAGTGCCAAGTTGTAGAATTCTTGCGGGAAAATCACCAAAGCAAGCTTTCAAGGATTAGGGAGATCATACGATATACAGAATGATACCGAACGGGGCTTGAAAACTTGACTTAGCTATGGTCTGGTTATAAGACGTCCTGAAGTGTCGTACCAGTTTCATAGCAGTGTTATGCATTAATTTTCCTGCACTATATAAACAATGCAGAGATCTAAAAGTTAAGTATCAGCAATTATGGATTGTAAACTGGATCACTATAGAACTCTGCTTGTGCTTGTGGTCAGATGTTTACAACACGTCTATGACGAGTGGTCAACACGCACATAGACCTTGAAGGAGCAAACTTTCACTGAGTCCCATTAGTTTATAACCATTTAGGTTTCCAGTAGCTTCTTGGGTCACCGACTGACACAGAAGAAGAGAATAAGAACACTGTTTGCCACCCCAGGCCCTCCCAGTAGCCTTGACTTATTTTGCAGTCAGTCCTATTGGAACCATTTGACAAGATCAGTCAACACCTCACTTTAGAAGGGGAACATACTAATTGATCAGATAATTTATAAAATATGTCAGTGACATTGACCATTGGTCCATTCAAGATGTGACTATGTCAGGTCACCATTAAAAGAAGTCGGTCAAATAGGATATGTTCAGTCACCAGTAAATACAGTCGTTTGGATATGTCCAGTCATTCACCTCACCGGTTGAGAATCGGGAACGAATATACATTTTTCTGTAAGTTCTTTTTGATTACTCATACCCTACGGTACCTAAGATCAATGGACACAAAAGTACCCCCCAGTTACGCGCTTGTTAGCCCCCTACCGAATCAAAGACTATACCCACCAGTCAGGTACAGGATATGAATACAGTCCAAACCCCCATTAGTTGGACATTGATATGTCAAGTCATTTCACCAGCATGGTCACGTCCATTTGATATGTCAGTCAACCATTGTGTCCAGGAGTCATTGAAACGTTTATCCAATGCACCAATGGTCAGTAATTTGCTTCATGATCCAATCACCAATGGTCAGTAATCTGGATATACGGTCAATAATGGATCAAGTGTGACATATTATGATAATAGCTTTCAAATATCTATTTCATTATCTACACTTTTCTTTTACCTAGCTTTAACCTACACACGTTTTGTTAACACAAAACCCTCCTACAATCAGAGATCTGTCTCTTTTTCTAAATTAGCACGCCTAATTTATTTCTGTTCTCTATTTCCTTTGATGAATGTTTACCAGCAGACCTATTAGCTAACGTAGAGCCGGTTACCTGTAATTTAACGCCAGCTATTGAAAATCGTGGTAATAGGATTAGACAGCGATCAGGGGAAATCATTTGAGTAAGAAGGAGCAGATAATTTTGGAACAAAGGGCAGACAATTTCTATTACCCTTCCCTGAATCCGTTCGTTGAAAGGTAATTAAACACGGTGAGAATCGCCAGTTCAAAGGACGGGCTTCGCTCGATTTCGCTCGATTGCCAGAGACTGCAAGCGGCAAAAGGCGTGAAAATTCTCTCTGATTTGCAGATCGAACGATGGAAAGACGAAATCTAAACGTAGGTGTTAAAAGTAACAAGGCTGAGCGAAGTTCTGGAAATTTAATATATATTCTCCAGCTTTTAAAATCCGTTATTCAGTACTCTACAGATTTTAAAGACATCTAGCTTCGATTTCTAGAATCTCTTGTATTAGCGAAGTTTCTTAGTTTTTCGTTGGAGATAGGCTTAGAAGTTTGTGAGAAGGTAATTATATTTACTAGTATTTTTGAGTGATTTAAGTGGTAAAATCGTCAATTATATTTTACTAGTTTTTTTTCCTCTGTGCAGAGTGATTTACTAGATAGGTCCGTCATTTATATTTCTCTAGGTGTTACTGTGTTACAGTGGCTAGCAGAACAAATAATAATTTCTAGCTAAACTATGCCAGCTATAAAATAAATTTTATTAATTGCTAGTAACCAGTCAGAGAATATTTTAACCGACTAGTAAATGCACTGTTCATTATGAGTATTGACGAAATATATAATTATTTCTAATTCATGATGATTAAGTTTTTTTAAATGACTAGAATTTATTTCACGGGAGGTTTTAAACGATAAGAGAAGCTCTAAGCTTGTAGTTTAAAATTTAAGTTAAATAACCGAAGTGGATAAATATATTATA
Organism: Oreohelix idahoensis; assembly: GCA_024509875.1. NCBI lineage: Eukaryota > Metazoa > Mollusca > Gastropoda > Stylommatophora > Oreohelicidae > Oreohelix > Oreohelix idahoensis. The sequence goes on from JAMPIV010013222.1 coordinate 9,615, forward strand.
TTTTACGCGGGTTAAGGATAGGATTGAGAATACTATATTATGGTTAAGTATTTGTATTTTTCTCCTTTACACAGTATTGGGTCAAACCCTAAACCTTACCAGCGGCTTTCATATAAATCTGAGAGTAACCATACAAAAGACCAATTTAATTAGTATCTGGGTTTCTTCAAGGTAAACCTTTCTGAGGTTGTGTTTACACCCAGAAATAGATAGAATACCAACCCAAAGAACATTAAGAGTGACTTTGTAACTGGGCATATAGATCCAGATTTCTTTTCCAATTTCATTTACAGTCAGCCCGTTGCGGTGACTTAACAAGCATTAACATTTCCCGACGTTTGACCATTTAAGGTGTGACAAGGAATTTTTATACTGAGAGAAGTTACCAACCTGTCATTTCCTATGTACTGGAAAATCTCAAGCTATTGACACTGGGAGCGCTGTTAAATTTCTTACCTGGACAAATTAAATGTGACATAAACAGTAATCCTAAATAAAATATAACAAAGCGAACGCTCCCCGGAGAAGTGGACTTAAATCTGTCTTTGAGGAGCTGGGGTTCTCTTTGCAAAAAATAATATTGGATTTGCTGTGTGTGTGTGTGTGTGTCTTAAAGATTGTTCCAGAAGATACAACACAAGTATTAGGTAAGAAAGAATGCTCGTGGCCACGGTTGTCTGAGAAGAGCGGAAGGATGAATGAATAATTCTCATATATATCTTGTAGAATCCATGTACTCACTTTGTGTATTTGTTTTCCAAGTTTTGCTAATGCTGTCCTTTTCAGAATAGATTAACGTATAAACTTTGTTCTTTACTGTAGAGGGAAATACTAGACCATAGCGTATAAATCTTTGACTCTTTGGGGTTAATAACTTTCTTCTAACGGGATCTTGTCTCAACAGTGAGGGGATGGAGAAGATTTTACACCTATGAAAGTACTAACTCTTTAAATTACATTCATTGACTTAAGTTTATTTGTATTTGATTGATATATCAAAAATTGCTGTTGTGAAGTTTCTTTATAAAAAATGAAAATATTATAATAAACTTTTATTTACGTATTGTTGGTCAGCTTATCCCAAATATCCTAATTCCATTTAAAATTGTTTTCACGTTTGTGCGTCTAAAAAATTGTCGTCCACTATATCTGTGTGTATCTATAGATAGATTATATACTTCCAAATCCAGGGACAGACTATACCTATTACCATATCACTCGTGAATATATATTATAATATATATTATAAATATATAAGTCACAAAAGTGAGGCTTATCACTGTTGTAGTTCTATTAAGGACTGGGTTATCCACAATTGGATCTTACAATAACATATCAAAATCTACGACAGTACATTATCTCACCCAGTTCAACATTTGTCAGTAACTTGACATCGTCAACCAGACATTGCTGGTATAAGTAAGTGCATTATGTCAATTATCGATGACAGTGATTTGATAGTCCGTCACTGAGCAACCAAGGCGGGGTCATGTAAACTTCATTTTCCCACAATGTTAACTACCAATAGAATTCTGAAAAACGTAATATGTCCCCCGTTTAGGCCCTCAAATACAATGTGTCAGTATGGGCAATATGTTAACCACTAATGATCAAATAATTAAATATTTTCAGTCACCACAATGGTCAGCCACTAATTAATAGTTAAGCCCACTAAATGATCAAGAATTAATAATTCAGTCTCCACAAATGGTCAGTAATTATATGTTAACCACTAATAATCAATAATTATTATTTCAGTACACACAGAATGGTCATAATTAATAAGTTAACCACTAATGATCAATAATTAATATTTCAGGGTCACCACAATGGTGCATGTAATCTATGAATGTGGTGTAACCACTAAATGACACGCAATAATTAAATTTCAGTGACTCCACAATCTGGTCAGTGAATTAATATGTTAACCACTATAGATCAATAATTAATTTTTCACGGTCACCACAATGGTCAGTAATTAATATGGACCTGTTAACCACTAATGATCAATTAATTAATGTTTCAATCACCACAATGATTCAGTAATTAATATGCTGCCACGTCAACCATTTAATGATCAAAAATTAATTTGTTCAGTCACCATTGCAATGGTCTGTAATTACATATTTTAACGATCATATGATCAATAATTAAATTTCAATCACTCACAGATAACAGCAATAATTGAAATATGTCAGACACCACCCCCCCTAATGAACCAAATATTATACGTTTCAGTCCACCACAACCAGTTGTCAGTAATTAATGTGTGTGACTGGTGCACTAATAGATCCAATAATTAATATTTCAGTCACCACAAGTTGGTCAGTAAATTAATCTGTTTAAGTCACTAATGATCAATAATTAATATTTCATTCACCCAAGGTCAGTAGAGTAAAAAATGTGTTAACACTAATGATCAATAATTAATTATTTCCAGTCACCACAATGATAACAATAATTAATATTTCAGTCACCACAAATTGTCAGTAATCAATATGTCAACCACTAATGATCAATAATATATACCTTTTTCAGTCAACCACAATGATCAATAATTAATATTTCAGTCATCCACTAATGATCAATTTAATGATAATAATTTCAATCAAACACAATGATCAATAATTAATATTTCAGTCACCCACAATCTGATCAATAATTAATATTTCAGTCACCACTAATGAATCAATAAGTTAACGATTTTCATGTAACCACAATGATCAATCTAATTAATATTTCAGTCACAACTAATATGAATCAAATAATTAATATTTCAACTCACCACAATTGCGTCACGTAATTAATAAGTTAATCCACTAATGATCATATTATTCTTAATATGTTCAGTCACCACAAATGGTACAGTGCCATTACGGGCTGATCACCCGTTTGCCAGTCACTTCGATTACGGAAACAGCAGCAGATGGATTGATTTGCCGTTGCCCTAAAGACGCCAATAGGCGTGATGGGAAACAATGGCAAAGAAACCTATCTGCTGTTGCCCTAAGACGCCACTAGGCGTAATGGCCACTGACTGCTTTGACGGTCGGTGGCTAAGGACGGTAGCAATATTAGAAGAAGAAGAAGAATACATATGGTCCAGTAATTAATATTTTAACCACTAATAGAATCAATAATTAATATTTTCAGTCACCACAATGGTCAGTAATTAATGATTGTTAAACCACTAATGTAACATAATTAATTTTTCAGATTTCACCACAATGGTCATAATTAATATGTCACCACTAATGATCAATAATTAATATTTTTCAGTCACCACAATGGTCCAGTAATTTAATATGTTAACCACTAATGATCAGATAATTAATATTTCAGTCACCACAATGATCAATAATTAATATTTCAGTCCCCACAATGGTCCATAATTAATTTGTTAACCACTACTTATCAATAAATTAATATTTCAATCACCACAATGATCAATAAATAATAATTTCAATCACCACAATAGATCAATAAACTTTAATATTTCATTCACCACAATGATCAATAATTAATATTTCAGTCACCACTAATGATCAATAATTAATATTTCAATCACCACAATGATCAATAATTAATATTTCAGTCACCACAATGATCAATAATTAATATTTCAGTTACCACAATGATCAATAATTAATATTTAACCACTAATGATCTAATAATTAAATTTCTGATCACCACAATGATCAATAATTAATATTTTCAATCACCACAATGATCAATAATTAAATATTTCAGTCACCACAATGATCAATAATTAATATTTCAGTTTACCACAATGGTCAGCTAATTTATATGTTAGACCAGGTAATGTATCTCAATAATTAATATTTCATATCACCACAATGACAATAATTTAAATTTTCAGTCACCCACAAATGATCAAAAATTAATATTTCAGTCCCACAATCTCCGGCCAATAATTAATATGTCGCGTCTAACCACTAATGATCAATGAAAATTAAATATTTCAGATACCACAGTCGAATGTCCGTAATTACCATAAGTTAACCACTAATGATCACTAATTAATTATTTCAGTCACCACAATGGTCAGAAATTTTAATATGTTAACCACTAGTGGATCAATTACAATTAAGTATTTCAGTTACCACAAATGGTCAGGTAACTTAATATGTTAAACCACTAATGATCAATGGACTTAATATTTTCAATCACCACAATGATCAATAATTAATAGTTTCAGTCGACCAATAATGATCATAATTAATATTTCAGGTCAACCCACAATGGCCACAGCTTGCCACTATTAATTGTTAAACAGAAATGATCAATAATATTAAATATTTTCAGTCTCCACATTTAATGAATAAGTTAACCACTAATGATCAATAATTAATATTTCAGTCACCACAATGGTCAGTAATTAATATGTTAACCACTAATGATCAATAATTAATATTTCAGTTACCACAATGGTCAGTAATTAATATGTTAACCACTAATGATCAATAATTAATATTTCAATCACCACAATGATCAATAATTAATATTTCAGTCACCACAATGGCCAGTAATTAATATGTTAACCACTGTAAAGGGCAATTTTTACTATCTTGCAATATAATACATTTATATTCTTATTATGTTCGCAAATATTTTGTAAGCAAAGTATTTCCTTTTTAAGTGCTTAAGGAGAAGTCATTTTTGGGTTGCTTCCCTTGAAAATAGTTCTGTCATCTTCGATCGGACTCCGCAGACGACTCTAGGCCTACTGCGATTTATTCTGTGGCTGGGTAGGAATAGATTGTTCTTGCTTCAGTATATCTATGGCCTGAATTTATACGTAGTGTTTGTATGAGTAGGACGAGTCGGTCTTATATATGGATATCTTTGCATTTCTAAGTCGAACTAATTTGGTTGTCGCTAGAAGGTCAAAGGCTATGCAGCGGAAGTATCGCTAGCAAAGGGTGTGATCCATGGCTGTCATCCTGTGAGGATGCCGAGTTTTGTTGTAGCAGGCTTTTTGCCGAAATAGTGATCTTTATATGGATGGGGAAAAGTGATAATCATTTAGACATGTTGTATGTACTTTACCCCAGTGTTTATTCTCTTTTGCCAAGGAATGGCAAAGTTATATTTCGCATAAAAAGGTAAAACCACAATTTATTATGAACTTGGGCTTCGCCATCGTTGTTGATAAGCAGATGCACAGTGGTACTTTTAAAAAGAATATCCATTCAAAGGAAGAAGACATTCCTATGTATCAGCACTGGATTGTATGATATTATTCAATTACCTCTATGAGAGAACCTATGAAGAAATGAGGACATTTAATGAATGACTAATTTTGGTCTATATTCTATAGTGAGTGAAGCTCACGAGAGAGAGAACAGCCATGTTGAAATTCATATACTTTGTATTTATCGAGTGAGAAAAAGGGATGCCTGTACTATCGCTCGATGAACCAAGAGATCACTGCTACATGTGAGAACCCATGTCTGGGATTCCTATATTATGAAATATATATATATTGAACTTTACGTGAAGGAATATTCGCTAGACGAGGTTAGGTCTAGGAGCCTTCCTATGTAGGCTATTGGTTATGGTCTGACGTGCCCAGTCAGTAAAGCCAGATGATTTACATGATGGAACGCTGAATGCTTATTTACGAATGCTCCATTATGATATTTGCCAAGCATGAATGCTAACTTAAGATGATATTCCTGTGATCAACATTATGCTGTCTATGTCGACATTTGTTCCTGTAACCATACACGTACTGTCCAAGTGTGCGTCCCATTAAATGTTATAAAAAGACCACCGTAGTTCCAGTACTTCTTGAATTCGAACAGTGTGAGTATGAGTGATGTACTACCAACCTGTCAACTCTATCGAATCATTCTACCATTCGCGTACTGACATTCAGATACACACTCATTGTTTACACTCACATTCTTGTCGGAGCCTCATCACGTTCCAGGACAAGATGACCTGTATGACCAAAACTGTGCTGGGTTTGATGAGTTGACAATCGTTACACTTTACTACACCAGTCCCAACATCTACATTTATCCACTGGTGGACATTCACATCATTTAGCAAATAAAGCATGATTCAACAACTAGTAGCCAGTATGAGTTAACAACTACACACAAAGAAAGAGTTTAACAACTGGTGTGCCAGCTTCCTGGGTCAACCTGCACAGTGACCATATTGAGAAGTAAACTACTGAGACCAGACGTTCCTTGGGGTCTGTTATGACACACAAATACATCAACAGTACAACTCTACAGTGATGTCAGCGTGACCTGTCCTGTCGAGAGTATGCAGTAACTAGGTCAGGGTTTGTTGACATTTGGTTCATTGGACATTTGCCATACAACTGACAGTGTTACACAGCGAGCTTGGTTGAAACATAGAACATTACACATCAGGACTGGAGAATATTTGACAGTGTTTGCGAAAGAAAATGTTATTGAACTGAGAAGTCCTACATTGATTGTTATCATTCAAATCAACGATGGAGCTTCTATTTCTGTGTTGAATTTAAAATAATTAGACCAGAAGTATTTGTTTAATAAAGTACCACAGTACTGTACTATTAGGCAGTGTAACTGAGCCTTCATTCCAACACATTCTTTCTGCAACACTCTATTTACATCATATTGCCATACTATTTATGCATTTATGTATTTATGTTTAACTATTTATATGTGATATTTGTTTGTATCCAGCGGGTTGTTGTTTCGGTTGGGCGGTGTCACACAGCAGAGTATCCCACGTAATAGAGGGTCTGATGTGTGCGTTTCTATAGGTGCAATTTTCTTTATTGAAAATTTGCTGCGACAGCTGTTGCTATTAGTGTTAGCTGTGAAGTCTGTACTCATTGTTGTTTTTGTAATATTCCTCTGTTCTTTAGTTTGTTTTGATTTGTTTGTAATTTGTTGGTCTACCCTATTCTATCTTTCAGTTCTATTCTCAATTTATATTTATATACTGTGGCGTTATTTGTATTTGTTATCCTCTTGCGGTTTATCTTTTATTGTTTTTCCAATTTTATTTATTTCATTTCCGCAAATGTTTTCATGTTTTTCTGTATAACTGTTTTGTTTTGTGCCTGATCGACATACACTATTTAAAATATAGTTGATCATATAAATTGATGTACAAGAATCAACTGATAGTTAATTGCTATTACTAAAGGTACACAGTTGATGATATAAAACACTATTTCTGGTGCACTGCACTTATATTATAGAGTGAACCAGCAACTTATAGCTGTTATTATATAAGGATTTATACAAGACCTTTGTAAGGCTTGTTTCCCACAGTGATTGGGATAGTTAAGTACTATTTTTCACAGGTTACAAAGTTATCATACAAAGTCTTTGATTAAGACTAAGAAAGTAAATTTATTTACTTTTGCAAATTACTGATCTTATTAGACAAGATGTCTACCTTGGATTATTTTATCACACAAGGCAGGGCTCTTGATAAGACTGGTCAGCAGTTAGAAGAATGGGCAGTTGCTCAATATGACAAAGCATTGGCTGCTGAAGAAAGAAAAGCATTGATTGAAGAAAAGAAATTAGAAGCTGAGGAAAGAAAATTACAAAGAGAGGATGAACAAAAGAAATTGCAGATACAGACTGATGAAAAAAGATTCCAGATGGAAATGGAAAAAGAGAAAAGAAAAGATGAAGCTGCTGCTGAAGAGAAAAAATTACAGGCTGCTGCAGAAGAGAGAAAATTACAAGCTGAAGCTCAAGAAAAAAAAGCAATAAGAGAACATGAACACCAAAAAGAACTTTTAGCATTTGAGTTAGAAAAGTTAAAGTTAACAAACATAAGTAATGTTAATCAAGCATCTAGTGGTAATGGTAAACCCTTTACTTACAAGGTCAAGGTACCAGCGTTCAACCCTTCCAGTGATGACATAACATTCTGGCTAAACAGATTTGAACGCTCGTGTCGAGCACATAATGTGGACAAATCACAATATGCTAACCAGTTATCAGAAAATCTGAAAGGTGATTCTCTGACTAGTTTAAGTTTGGTTGAAGAGGCTGACAAAGATAACTATGATGTTATTAGGGCAGCCTTATTAAAGAAGTATCAGTTGTCTGAAGAGGGTTATCGGAAGTTGTTTAAGACAATGGTGCCTGAGGCAGGTGTAGAATTCTCAGAATTCATTGCAAGGACACGACTTACATTTGATCGTTGGATTGAGCTATCCAAAACAGAAAAGACTTATGAAGCCCTTATGGACTTGATACTCAGAGACAAGATTATGTCAAGTATAAATAAACCTTTCCTCGAATTCTTACATGAGCGTAAACCTAAGTCTCTAAAAGAAATGGAACAGTATTGTACCCAATACGTCACTGCACATCCAGACGTAGCCATTAGCAACAGTAAGGTTAAAGAAGGTATGCCAGTTGCTTCTGCAACACCATACAACCCTAATCACTCTCACAAATTCCAAGGACCTCAAAATAAGTTTAATAAAAAAGGTAACTATTACAGTTATCAGAACCAAGGTAACCAATCATTTCAGGGTTCTTCTTCGAATACCTGGAGAAGAGCTGACAGCCCTCGATTCAGGGGTGGTCATAATTACAGGAACTTTCGCAAAGGAAGTCATTCTAGAAACTATCCAAGTTTTCCTTCATGGAGACAACAGGATCATAATTACCGAGATACTCATTATAATGAATATGATGATAGTAACCAAAGGAGCTATGATTCAAACCCGAGTAGAGGTTATAATAGTGGAAACAATGATAAGTACAGAGGCAATAATAACAGAGGTAGAGCACAATTCAAAAAACATAAAGCTCATTACCAGGCGAACTCTGCACAGCAAGAGTCCCACGAAGCCTATAAACAAAATAAAGATAATGATGACTCTAATAATATGGCATGTGCCGCTTTTGATTTTGGGAGAGCATCTCAGTGCCCCCAATGCAAAACATTATTTGAGCCAACCACAGTGTCTACTTTAAGCTGTGGCCATCCTCTTCCCGCTCTTCCTGCGTCAATCGCGCATGATGGGAGAGGTTCTCTTGTCTTACACAAAGGTTTAGTAAATGACAATCCAGTCTCAGTACTTTTTGATTCTGGATGCACAACTATTGGGGTTAGGCAGTCACTCATAGATCCTTCTCATTCTACAGGCAAAGTAGTCAAATGCGTAACATTTGGCGGCACCATAGAGAAATACTCTACCGCTATCATTAGGATTGCTACTCCTTTCTTCACAGGAGATGTACACGCATGTCTTTTGCCGGATCCGATCGCTGATCTTATCATCGGTCGCATTCACGGAGTCCAAGAATGCACTCCGGAGCAAATTTCCGTTTGGGAAAATCAAAATATGCAATCTGCTAATGCAGTAGTCACTAGAGCTCAAGCTCTCAATATGCCTGAAACTTCATCTGTTGAAGATAATGAAGTGCATAACCAAGATGATCCCTTGGTAATTTCTCGTGACTCGTTTATAAAACAACAAGAAGAAGATCCGACTCTTAAGAAATTCTTCACTCTTGTAACAAAAGGTGATCCGAATAAAGATTCAAATTGTAAATCTTGGATTACAATGAAGAATGGCGTACTTGTACGTATGGTGCAAGACTCCACTAAGTCAAGTCATTCTCAGATTCTTGTACCCAAGAATTTGAGAGTTAAGATCTTACAACATGCACACGACTCTCAGTGTGCTGGTCACATGGGTTTTTCCCGTACAAAGTCAAGAGTTCTTGCGGCTTTCTTTTGGCCTTTTGTGAACAAGGACATACGGATCTATTGTCGATCCTGTAAAGTATGTCAAGAAGTCAAATCCAAAGGTCCTCGTCATGCTGCGCCTATTCAGGCTGCAGATATTCCTATTCGTCCATTCCAGAAAATGGCGATAGACATCATTGGTCCATTCAAGATCAAATCTGCTAGAGGACATCAGTTTATCTTAACGTGTGTAGACATGTGCACACGTTGGCCAGAGGCTATCCCTCTAAAGAGCATTACTACCGCTGACATTGCAGATGCTCTTTGGCTTATATTTTCTCGGCTGGGATTCCCGGAGAAATATTATCAGATCATGGCACCCAACTGATATCGGATACCATGTCTCAAGTAATGTCTACTCTACAGATAGAGAGATCTTTGAGTAGCATCTATCATCCTATGTCCAATGGGATGGTCGAGCGACTAAATAGAACACTTAAGAACTTATTAGGGAAGATAACTGAGGATCATCCTCAGGATTGGGATAGGGTTTTACCCGCGGCCCTCTTCGCGTACAGAGAGGTCCCCAATGAACATACAGGGTTTTCGCCCTTTGAACTTGTCTTTGGCGCGCGACCGCGCGGCCCAATGTCTTTGCTGCATGATCTTATAACAGCTGACAATATTGACGATGACACAAAATCTTCTTACGAGTATGTCATCGCGCTGAGACAAAAGATTATCGAAGCATGCAAATTGGCAACGTCCTCTTCTGAGTTTGCTAAGCAGAAGGCAAGACAATTTGCTAATAAGAAGAGAACTTTACGACAACTTTGTCCTGGTGACAAAGCATTTGTTTTGCTACCTTGTCGTGAAAATAGACTCCTTATTAGTTGGAAAGGTCCGTACGATATAATATCGAAAATTTCAGATGTTGACTACATCGTCGATATTAACGGGAAGCATAAAACCTTCCACATCAATATGCTTACGGAGTTCCATGAACGTCCTGACTATCTACAGCCTATTTTCCAGGCAACGGACGATTCTCATGTCAAACATGGTCATTACTCATCACTGTCTGTAATACAGGATGAGGAAACAAGTTTTTCGGATGTTAATCTCCCGCTTCCAATGATCCCACTTCATTCTAGTGAATCATGGAAAGACGTTACTGTTTCTCCTGATTTGTCTCTAGGAGAACGGCGACAAGTTTCGTCTATGTTACAAACATTTCAGGATGTCCTCACTGACATCCCTGGACAAACTCATGTCATTGAGCATGACATTGTTCTAACTGAACATACTCCAATTAGGGTTAGGCCTTATCCTATCCCTATACATTTCCAAACACAGGTTGAAAAGGAGTTGGATGAAATGATAGATTTACAAATAATCGAACCATCCACTTCTGCATATTCTTCGCCGATGGTTATTGTTCGAAAAAAAAAGACAATAACATACGTCTTTGCGTTGACTATCGCAAATTGAATCAAGTTACGAAGTTCGATGCTGAACCTATGCCTTTACTAGAAGAGTTACTTACTCGTCTTTCTAAATCGCATTTTTTCACTAAACTTGATTTGTCTAAAGGATATTGGCAAGTTCCATTATCCGAACGCGCCAAACCTCTTACCGCTTTCTCTACTCCCAGAGGCCTTTTCCAATGGAATTTTTATGCCTTTCGGCCTTATGAACGCACCAGCTACATTTGTACGCATGATGCGTCGAATCCTATCGTATCGGTCAGATGTCATTGCTTATCTAGACGACATCTGTCTTTTCAGCGATACTTGGGAAGATCACTATTCAGGATTAGTTGAATTATTATCAACTCTGCGTGAGTATAACCTGACAGCAAAACCATCTAAAGCTTGTATTGGCTTTAGCGAAATTGCTTTCTTAGGCCATCGAGTAGGTCACGGTTTCTTGAAGACAGAAGACCATAATATCACTAAGATACTTAACATCTCTATCCCTAGGACTAAAAAGCAAGTGCGAAGTCTTTTAGGTCTCATACAATTTTATGGACGTTTCATTCCGAATCTGTCCTCTATCATGGCACCTCTCTCTACACTATTAAAGAAAGGGTCGCCTAACATGGTTCACTGGTCTCATGAATGCCAATCTTCACTAGAGAAGATCAAAACTATGTTTTCATCACCACCTATTTTAGTGTTACCTACAACAGATAAGACATTTGTTCTTCGTAGTGACGCTTCATCCACTGGGATTGGAGCGGCACTAATGCAAGAGTACTCTGGAACTCTGCATCCTGTAATGTACATATCCAGAAAACTTAATGCTGCAGAAAGGAATTACTCGGTTTTAGACCGTGAATTATTGGCAATGGTTTGGTCAATTCTCAAACTCCAAAGATTCCTTCTGGGCGCGCATTTCGTAGTGGAAACTGACCAAAAAGCTCTTACGGCTATCCAAAGTAAAAACTTGAAGAGCTCGAGATCAACTCGATACGCAATCGCTCTTCAACCTTTTCATTTTTCGGTACGAGCTATCCGTGGTTCAGAAAATGTGATGGCGGACATTCTGTCCAGATGCCCACATGATGCCACTTAACTGTTAAATATTGGATCTTTTTAATATGTATAACTTTACAACAGTTATTTTTTGTTTCTTTACTAAGATACACATTTGTAATTTAATAATAGAATGATGGTATCGCTACTTAGCGGTTTATTGATGTTAATTCACCGCTGTTCTTTGATGATTGTTTCTTCATAAATCATAAATTTAAGATTGTAGTGTGAATTTTTGGTATGCATTGTATAATTACCAGAATTGTATTATACGTACATCACACCTTCCTGGAAACATTTATTCGTAGGGAAACAATTTCTCTCAGATTTTGAGATATATATTCTCACCAGTCATATTAGGAATTATAGTTATTCCTGATATTTTCATCTGCGCAGTATTCTTGCGTTGTGAGCCTATTCTACGGTGCTCCTAGATGTATTTAAAAAAAAATTTTTTTTTTTTTTTTTCCCGGGAGGTGTGGTAAGACTGTAAAGGGCAATTTTTTACTATCTTGCAATATAATACATTTATATTCTTATTATGTTCGCAAATATTTTGTAAGCAAAGTATTTCCTTTTTTAAGTGCTTAAGGAGAAGTCATTTTTGGGTTGCTTCCCTTGAAAATAGTTCTGTCATCTTCGATCGGACTCCGCAGACGACTCTAGGCCTACTGCGATTTATTCTGTGGCTGGGTAGGAATAGATTGTTCTTGCTTCAGTATATCTATGGCCTGAATTTATACGTAGTGTTTGTATGAGTAGGACGAGTCTGTCTTATATATGGATATCTTTGCATTTCTAAGTCGAACTAATTTGGTTGTCGCTAGAAAAGGTCAAAGGCTATGCAGCGGAAGTATCGCTAGCAAAGGGTGTGATCCATGGCTGTCATCCTGTGAGGATGCCGAGTTTTGTTGTAGCAGGCTTTTTGCCGAAATAGTGATCTATATATGGATGGGGAAAAGTGATAATCATTTAGACATGTTGTATGTACTTTACCCCAGTGTTTATTCTCTTTTGCCAAGGAATGGCAAAGTTATATTTCGCATAAAAAGGTAAAACCACAATTTATTATGAACTTGGGCTTCGCCATCGTTGTTGATAAGCAGATGCACAGTGGTACTTTTAAAAAGAATATCCATTCAAAGGAAGAAGACATTCCTATGTATCAGCACTGGATTGTATGATATTATTCAATTACCTCTATGAGAGAACCTATGAAGAAATGAGGACATTTAATGAATGACTAATTTTGGTCTATATTCTATAGTGAGTGAAGCTCACGAGAGAGAGAACAGCCATGTTGAAATTCATATACTTTGTATTTATCGAGTGAGAAAAAGGGATGCCTGTACTATCGCTCGATGAACCAAGAGATCACTGCTACATGTGAGAACCCATGTCTGGGATTCCTATATTATGAAATATATATATATTGAACTTTACGTGAAGGAATATTCGCTAGACGAGGTTAGGTCTAGGAGCCTTCCTATATATTGGTTATGGTCTGACGTGCCCAGTCAGTAAAGCCAGATGATTTACATGATGGAACGCTGAATGCTTATTTACGAATGCTCCATTATGATATTTGCCAAGCATGAATGCTAACTTAAGATGATATTCCTGTGATCAACATTATGCTGTCTATGTCGACATTTGTTCCTGTAACCATACACGTACTGTCCAAGTGTGCGTCCCATTAAATGTTATAAAAAGACCACCGTAGTTCCAGTACTTCTTGAATTCGAACAGTGTGAGTATGAGTGATGTACTACCAACCTGTCAACTCTATCGAATCATTCTACCATTCGCGTACTGACATTCAGATACACACTCATTGTTTACACTCACATTCTTGTCGGAGCCTCATCACGTTCCAGGACAAGATGACCTGTATGACCAAAACTGTGCTGGGTTTGATGAGTTGACAATCGTTACACTTTACTACACCAGTCCCAACATCTACATTTATCCACTGGTGGACATTCACATCATTTAGCAAATAAAGCATGATTCAACAACTAGTAGCCAGTATGAGTTAACAACTACACACAAAGAAAGAGTTTAACAACCACTAATGATCAATAATTAATATTTCAGTCACCACAATGGTCAGTAATTAATAAGTTAACCACTAATGATCAATAATTAATATTTCAGTCACCACAATGATCAATAATTAATATTTCAGTCACCACAATGGCCAGTAATTAATATGTTAAACACTAATGATCAATAATTAATATTTCAGTCACCACAATGATCAATAATTAATATTTCAGTCACCACAATGATCGATAATTAATATTTCAGTCACCAATGATCAATAATTAATATTTCAGTCACCACTAATGATCAATAATTAATATTTCAGTCACCAATGATACTTACTTAGTCGTTCCTGTTCTACCCTGAGGTCTAGCAGTTTGCCAGAGAGTGCGCCATACAATCCTATCGGCTGTCACAATCCGGTCATCATCAAAGTCGGTATAACGCTGAAAAGAGCAGGAGACAGAAAAAAAGAGGAACGCTAGATAGAAATATCAGCACCAAAACAACTAGATATAAAGCAAAAATAACTTGTCGATGTCAAAAACAAGTATGAACAGTTACTGACAGAAAGCATGGAACAATACTTACATACTTACTTTGTCACTCCTCTTCTAGCGTGGGGTGTAGAGGTTTGGCAGAGAGAGCGCCATACTATTCTGTCGGCTGCCTTCTTTCTGGCCTGGTTCCAATCTAGTCCTTGCTTCTTCAGAGATTGTCTAATGTTTTCCTCCCAGCGGACTCTCGGTCATCCTGGAGGTCCGGACCCCAGGCTCTTAGTGTCCTAAACGTGTGACCGCCATCTCCCATTCTGCAGACATGACCAAACCATCGTAATTGGGACTATTCTACTTGGGTTTGCAGGGGTTGGGTTTTGAGGCATTGCCTCATCTGGTTGTTGACCATTTCTCTTGTAACTTCAACCACCTTCCTCATATCTGAGGTTCGGAGCTGGCATTTGTGGGTTGCAGTCATTGCCCATGACTCGCATCCATATGTTGGAACATAGGTGAACCTACAGCCATCTTCTCTTATACTGAGGAATCGTTGATTTATGGCCTGGAAAAGTCTCCCGGCTACTGCTGTTCTGGTAGCCAACTTTTTGATGCCTCCCTTCCAGTCTATGATATCTCCAAGGTGTTTAAAGTGGTTGACCTGCTCCTTCTTCCCTCTTGTAATATCTCTTCTCATCTCATAATCGGAACCTCTTCTACCCCGTGAAACGAGGTGTAGAGGGTACCCAAGTGCACAAGGCCCATGGGCGGACACGTAATCGAAGTGACTTGGCAAACAGGTGATTAGCCCATTGTGCCCGAACTTGCCCTCATGTGTACTCATATTCGCTATAAAACCTCCGAACCATCGAGACGTCTTTCCAGCCAAAATGGACAGAGCCTCATATACCCGAAGGTTTCGAGGGATGTCCTTCCTCATCTGCACAAAGGCATTTATAGAGGAACTCTCAGGACCCGTAGGTCTGAGGAAAGGAGCAAATCTGAAGACAGGCACAGCAGTCTTTGGTACTGGGAGGTCTCCACTCAAAGTGGTGTACCACACACAGTCAGTAAAGACAAAGGTCGCCTGCGACCCATTGTGATATCACCATGGTTTTTGTTTTGGAGCTGCTGATGACCATTCCTCTTTTCTCCAGCTCTTTCTTCGAGACTTGTAGGTTGAATTATAGATGTGCCTCTGATTTAGCTGTAGGGTTCATCAACTGCCATCTTGAAAAAAGTGTAGCTTTAGCATCCAAGTTTGAATTCTGCACACTGGGCCATACCCCCATTTGTTTATTGAAATGAAAACAAGAAATCATCACCAGAAGGAGTATAATAATCCTTTACAAACAAAAAAATAAAAATATTATCATTATAAAGGAAATATGTCAGGTATGCTTATGCATAGTTATGCATAGAGTTGTGTGCTTGTTATGTCATTGTCAGGTATGTTTATGCATAGAGTTGTGTGCTTGTTTTGTCATTGTCAGGTATGTTTATGAATAGAGTTGTGTGCTTGTTTTGTCAGGTCAGTGTGACTAGGTTATATGTCAGGTATGTTTATGCATAGAGTTGTGTGCTTGTTATGTCATTGTCAGGTCAGTGTGACGGTTATATGTCAGGTATGTTTATGCATAGAGTTGTGTGCTTGTTATGTCATTGTCAGGTCAGAGTAGTAAACACATTCCTGTTGATCAGTCAAGTCAGTGTGACAAGTATGTTTGTACTGGGAAAAGTGAAAGGGTTGTACTAAGCAGTGGAACTGGAATTCGGGGCTATAATGTTTTAGGTTGGGTTAGGTTGTCTACCCACGAATTTCAGGCCTAGTTTTAAATTCACACGCTTAATCTAACTCAGATGTAGTGATTACATAACTGAAAGCTGAAAGAAGTCTGATAAGTTACAGACTTTCATAAATGGGTACTTGCAAGAGTAGGATTGAAATGGGAAGACAAGTCATGTGACAAGAACCAAATAAATGCCAGTGGAGCGCTGACAAATTAGAACAGTGTTACTGATCATACAAATATTGAAATGACTATGCTTATGATATTTACTAATATGTAAATGTGAAATGTTCATAAGCTCCATACAACCAATTATAACCACAAATAAGAACGATATTCAGAATTTTCACAGTAGATCCAAATTTGTATTTATTCCATGATTTCTTGTGGAAATTGTGAGGATGAATTCTGGGACACTGGTTGGGAAATACTGTATTAGGTGGTGTTTCAGGGAGACGCTGGAAGGTCTCCTGTATGCACCTGAGTTTATGATTGGGAAATTCAGAGCTGACCAGGTGTGTATTTTTATAGTTGTTTGCTCTCATCCCTGGTCAGTGTTCTGTGCTGCACATTTCTAGTTCTAGTCATTGTCTCCACACCAGCTGGACTGTCATCTTTCAGTCATGGTATTGGAAACAACACTTACCGTTTTCTGTATCAACTCTAACATTTGATGTTTGTTGATATTTTGTGTACACACATCTGGAATGTACCAAGACTTCGTCTACAGACACCAGTTTTTACATCGCATCAAAGATCCCATCTCGTCACATTTCCCATTACAAGTCACTGTTCTCATCACAAGTCACTGTTCTATCGTAAGTCAGTTCCCTTCACACCACATTTCCCATCACAAATCAATGTTCCCTTGACACCGCATTTCCCATCACAAGTCAGTGTTCCCTTCACACCACATTTCTTATCACAAGTCAGTGTTCCCTTCACACCACATTTCCCATCACAAGTCAGTGTTCCCTTCACACCACATTTCCCATCACAAGTCAGTGTTCCCTTCACACCACTTTTCCCATCACAAGTCAGTGTTCCCTTCATACCACATTTCCCATCACAAGTCAGTGTCCCTTCACACCACATTTCCCATCACAAGTCAGTGTCCCTTCACACAACATTTCCCATCACAAGTCAGTGTTCCCTTCACACCACAAGTCAGTGTTCCCTTCACACCACATTTCACATCACAAGTCAGTGTTCCCTTCACACCACATTTCTTATCACAAGTCAGTGTTCTCTTCACACCACATTTCTTATCACAAGTCAGTTTCCCTTCATACCACATTTCCCATCACAAGTCAGTGTCCCTTCACACCACATTTCCCATCACAAGTCAGTGTTCCCTTCACACCACTTTTCCCATCACACGTCAGTGTTCCCTTCATACCACATTTCCCATACCAAGTCAGTGTCCCTTCACACCACATTTCCCATCACAAGTCAGTGTCCCTTCACACAACATTTCCCATCACAAGTCAGTGTTCCCTTCACACCACAAGTCAGTGTTCCCTTCACACCACATTTTCCATCACAAGTCATTGTTCCCTTCACACCACATTTCCCATCACAAGTCAGTGTTCTAATCACAAATCATCTCTAGTCCTTGTTTACATTGTGCATCATAGATCACTGTTCATATCCAATACATTGAGCATAACTTGATGATATTTTTGTCAAGCCAATTATATGGTGGTCAAATATGGAGGGCAAATAAAATGTGTTGACCAAGAAGTTGCAGACATTCATAAATACAAGGATTCAAATAGTATAACATGATCCTGGTGTAGAATTGATGGAATGAACCAGACAATACCAGTGGAACAAGAAATTGTGAAGTGACATTTGAGGCAGATAGTACATACGAGGGACGGTCAAAAAGTAATGTCTCGTAATTTGTAATTTCATTCAATAGGCAAGAAAACAGATAAAATTCACATTGAAATGTAGCCCCAAGTCTGAACTTCAAAAATTTATTTCTCAATGTAGTCTCCGTTATTTGTTACAGTTTTTTGTCCATCTTCTCACAAGGGCATGTATCCCAGCACGGTAACAATTTGTGTCCTTTTTCCTAAACCACTGGCGTACGGCGCGTTTAAGGGTCTCGGTGTCCTCAAAGTGATGTCCGCGAAGATCTTCTTTCAGTGGTCCAAACAGATGGAAGTCAGAAGGTGCAAGATCAGGACTGTAAGGGGGATGTGGTAATAATGTCCAGCCAAATTCTGCAATCGCATCAATGGTGCGTTTAGCGGTGTGTGGTGTGGCATTATCGTGCAACAGTAGTGCAGTTCTCTGATCTTTTAATGGGTAAAGTCGCCGAAGACGACCTCTAAGCTTCTTCAAAGTTTCAATGTAACGGTCTGCATTCACCGTGTTTCCCTGTTCCAAGAAGTCTGGTTAAAAAAAATGAACCCAAGTCTCATCACCTGTCACAATATTCGATAAAAACTCTTCTCTTTCAGTTTCGTAATGGTGCAGGAGGATGATGGCTATGGTTTTCCTTGTTTCTTTATGTCTGTCTGTCAACATTCTGGGTACCCACCGTGCACAAACTTTTGAATAACCCAGGTCTTTAATGATGTTCTGGACACTGCCTTTACTAATGGACAACATGGAAGAAAGTTCATCCAGTGTTACCCGACGGTCACCACGAATGATGCCATCAACTCGATGAATGTTGTGTGGAGTCAATGCGGTAGACGGACGGCCAGTCCGCTTTGCGTCAGCCATTGAGGATTGACCTACTTCAGCTTCGTCACAACGATGTACCCAACGTCGGACAGTGCTAACATCCACTGTTGAATCTCCATAAACATTCTTCAAACGTTCGTGGATGCGAATTGGGGTCTCGCCTTCAGCATTGAGGAATTCTATGACATAACATTGTTTTAACCGAACGTCTTTGGCAGCCATTTTTAAACTGTTACAGTGGTGCCACCTGTTACTGAAACAGGTTGGTAATGCTATACAGTGCAGAAGAGTGTTTGAGGAATCCTGCTAAATTTACAAATTGCACACTGATGCAGTATTTACATACATAAAAAATAGGAGGCATTACTTTTTGACCTTCCCCTCATACATTGAGGATATCACATGCTGTCATCACAAGGCAGTCCTCATTGTCAAATACCACAGGGTAGAAGAAATAGGTATCATGAACTGCATTCATGTCTCTCTCTAATGATATTGTAATTGTCTGCTGTTAGTCATAATAATAATAATAGCCACTTCAGTCATAACTGACTAAAGGAATGCGCCCCTGAGGTGACAGCTCTCAGCTGCTCATTTTCCTGGTGTTCCTTTTGACGTTCTGCTTGTTGTGTGATCTTCTTTTCGTCCAAACTGAGGTGGTGCCAAAGATAACATCGCCACTTGGTGCGATCGTCAGCTTCATCCTCCCAGGTTGCTGGATTTATGTCCTGTGCCCTCATGTCTCTCTTGCACACATCTTTGAATCCCAGATGCGGTCACTCAACTGTTCTTTTGCCATCTGCCAGTTGTCTGTAGAAGATATCTTTCGGGATGCAACCATCTTCCATGCAGCGGACATGGCCAAGCCAGCGTAGTCTGCGCTGTCTAAGCAGTGTATACATTCTTTGAAGGCCAGCACTGACAACAACTCGACATTTGTCACTTTATCTTTCCACAAAATGCTGAGGATGTGGCGTAGACACAGTAGATGGAAGGTATTGAGCCTTCTTTCTTGCTTAGCATAGTCATATCTGTGGGGAATATATGTATGTTGTTAGTCATATCTGTGGGGAATATATGTCTGTTAGTCATATCTGTGGGGAATATATGTATGTTGTTAGTCATGTCTGTTAGTCATATCTGTGGGGAATATATGTATGTTGTTAGTCATTTCTGTGGGGAATATATGTCTGTTGTTAGTCATATCAGTGGGGAAAATATTTCGGTTGTTAGTCATATTTGTTGGGAATATATGTCTTGTCTTGTCTGATGTCGGTCATATCTGTGGGGAATGTATGTGTTGTCTGCTGTTAGTCATATCTGAGGGAAATATATGTGTCTGTCTGCTGGCCATTAATGTGAGATCTAGTTGCACATTTTCTGTCTAGCATGAACTGTGTTTACTCTTGTTTTCCATCACGTTGCTCATCATTTCCCTGTTATACACACATGCTGTCTTGTTGAGCTTCTGTATAGCTTTACTTATGACAGTCACCGATCTCTTGGTTGTCAAGATTTTTATTTCCTGTATTTTTTTAAAATCCTACATTGTTTAAAGGCTATACAGATTACATAAGCACAATCTTATATTGTGTACATGTCTTGGTTATACAGTAATTTGTCAAGTTATCTATTACTGTCAGTTTAATACAGCGAGACTGTTTTGTTAAGGTTACTTAATAATTGTTTAATTTCTCCTGTGGAGAAAGACATGCAAGTGTTTTAGCTAGAGCGGAGACATACAGACTTTTTAGAATAGCAATATGTAACTGAAGGAAAAATACAGTGTTATGTTTGTGATATTACGACGAGAAAGATCATTCAAGAACCTTAGCAGTGGTGAAAGTTACAGAATGTAGTGAGATGTTATGTGTGTTTGAAGATGATTGTGACAGCAATGTGACATTCACAGAATGGGGTGAGAGTTTGTGTGTTTGAAGATGGTTATGTCAGAAATGTGAAAGTCACAAAATGTGGTGAGAGTTTATGTGTGTTTGAAATGGTTATGTCAGAAATTTGAAAGTAACACCTTTTGGTGAGGGATTATGTATGTTTGAAGATGGTTGTAACAGAAATGTGAAAGTCACAAAATGTGGTGACAGTATATATATATATATATATATATATATATATATATATATATATATATATATATATATATATATATATATATATATATATATATATATATATATATATATATATATATATATATATATATATATATATATATTTGAAGATGGTTGTGCCAGAAGTGTCAAAATTCTGAGAAAGTGGGTCACATCAACATTTCAGAGTAGGTCACCATTTCTAGATTGGTTTTAAATGTGGTTTAGATTGTATTTGGTATGTTAGCTCTACCATTTAATAGCAGAAAAGCCAAATATTCATTAGATATAAACATTTTAAATAATCTATTATTTAAACAAAGTACATAGGTTTTTTTTATTGTTCCGTAACAGATATGCTGATGTGTAACAAATTTTGCCATGCGACAGCACGTTTTATGGGCCGTCAGTGTGATGGTCTGGTTTAGTCATGTTTGTCTCTACTGGTCATGTTATCTTAGTGGCTTGTTTAATTTGTGCTCACATTTTTGACCGAGATGTGTAACTGGCAAATATTTGGGAGGGGGGGGGGGGGGGGTTACAATAGTACTACAAGTATTTCATATCTTGTTGTTGTCGGTTATCTGTGGAGGAAAGTTTATAATAGAATGATAACAGTCAGCATTCCATGTTATCTTCAAGGGGAAAGTTTGTCATAGAATTATAACAGTAACAGAAAGACAATAGTAACATACCATGTTATCTTCAAGGGGAAAGTTTGTCATAGAATTATAACAGTAACAGAAAGACAATAGTAACATACCATGTTATCTTCAAGGGGAAAGTTTGTCATAGAATTATAACAGTAACAGAAAGACAATAGTAACATACCATGTTATGTTCAAGGGGAAAGTTTGTCATATAATTATAACAGTAACAGAAAGACAATAGTAACATACCATGTTATGTTCATGGGGAAGGTGCATCATAGAATTAAATCAGTGACAGTAACACAAAGACAATAGTAACATACCATGTTATCTTCATGGGGAAGGTGTGTCATAGAATTAAAGCAGTTGCAGTAACAGAAAGACAATAGTAACATACCATGTTATATTAATGGGATAAGGTGTGTCATAGAATTAAAACAGTGACAGTAACAAAAAGATAACAGTAAACATACCATGTTATCCTCAGCTGCAGCACTACGTCAAGACCTACTTCAGTGCTGGTCGCATCGCCCTATGTGGTGTTGGCATTCACCAGGATGAGCTGGAAGAACTGGCAAGTCAGTTTGAGCCATACAGTTCTGTGGGAGTGCCAAAGACAAATGCTGCATTCTATGGAGGTGAATCTTTATG
The DNA here is from genome assembly GCA_024509875.1 of Oreohelix idahoensis. Lineage (NCBI taxonomy): Eukaryota > Metazoa > Mollusca > Gastropoda > Stylommatophora > Oreohelicidae > Oreohelix > Oreohelix idahoensis. The sequence continues at coordinate 32,290 of JAMPIV010013222.1, forward strand.
CTTGGTCATATCTGAACCACTCGATTTAAAAAATTTTTTTTTTTAAAATCCGAGACCACGCTCTTCTGCTGCAGTACTGCCAAGTGTCAAATATATTTGAAGACAGCCCCAGTAGACTGAGATTGTTGATATCTTCAAAGAGCTTGTTCGAACAAGCCTCGAGGCTGGTACTGGCAATGGTCTTTATAGCTTTCTTGTATGTCAAGCTCTCCTGCATCAAATGTACAATCATATTTTGGTGTCACATACATTTATCAGTAGCTCTTATCTTAAGCTGATTGAACACATGGTTATCACAGTTTGTTGTGACCTCTGTGATGTCTGAAAATTATTACTCCTTCTCTTCTGTAAAGCTGGTTTTAGGTATATTTTATGTTTCCTTATAGCTCTATGTTGCAATTGTCCCAGTATGTATCCTGGTGTCCTAGTTGCTGCTGCTTCCAGTTTATTCCTGTATCCTCATTATAAATCTCTTGACCTTCTACATTGTAATGTAACACTTGTATCAGTTTGAGAGTTTTCCTGCAGCCTCTTTACTAGGTAATGTCTTGGACTCAACTGAGTGGCCTGTGTGCCTTTTTATTTGTAAAAAAGTTCTATTAATACTTTATTTGAGACTTCCCCATATATTTGTTTTATTGCATATATTTCATATCTTGTTATGATGTAAATTGAGGTAAAACCTGCCAGGTTTTAATTATATGCATGTGTTGCACCTTATATGGTAGATTAATATAATCATGAGTTAAGGCAATTGGTGGCTAGGAAAAAAAAGGATCATGTCACGTGTCCATTGAGGCATTGAGAATATGATGTTAGGCCCATATTTTCTTGACCATCGGCACACTAGGGGTGATGTGGTCGGCATCACGCCGGCCACCTTAACCTTCCCAGAGTTGCTCTGTTGCCCAATTCATGAGGCTTTGTCGACCCTGGGGCCGTTTGCGGTCTAAAAAATCCCACCTAAACTGGGGATCGAACCATGGACCATCAAGCTAGGAAGCCAGTGCACTAACGACTGCGCTACCGCTGCTCCGATTAGTGGCTAGTGATGAATGATTTAATCAGAATACTGTACTCCAGGTCTGAAAATTATCTCATGATGTTGGTATCAGTACTATATTTATTTATTTGAATTCATTTTGAATGATTCAAAATAGGTATGAGCTAATAGGTCACTTTATTTTACTCTTCCTGTCACATCTTCTTTTTGTGGTGAACATACTGTTGGGAATAACATAATTACAGCTGATGTTTATGGAAAACTTACTATCAGGATTTACATCATTACAGCTGATGTTTATGGAAAACTTACTGTCAGGATTTACATCATTACAGCTGATGTTTATGGAAAACTTACTATCAGGATTTACATCATTACAGCTGATGTTTATGGAAAACTTACTGTCAGGATTTACATCATTACAGCTGATGTTTATGGAAAACTTACTATCAGGATTTACATCATTACAGCTGATGTTTATGGAAAACTTACTGTCAGGATTTACATCATTACAGCTGATGTTTATGGAAAACTTACTATCAGGATTTACATCATTGCAGCTGATGTTTAATGTTATGAGCTCTTCTCACTGTTCTCCTTTTATATAGTTTGAGATTTCTGATCTTCATTTAAATGTTAACCAGCTCTTTCTACTGTCTATCCAATATGCAGGTGAGATTCGAGAACATGAGGGAGGACCACTCTCTTATGTTGCTTTTGCTTATGGAGGACCTAGGTAAGAAAATGTGACTGACAGAAATGTAATGTAGAGTGTTTTTGATTGAATTCAACAAGAAGAAAACAGCTCCATTCAGACCAAGGTCAGATCTTAAACAAGAAAAAAACTTGATAGGTGTATATCAAATAAACTATCACATTTTCTAAGAATGCTGGGGAAGTCGTCGAGAACACTTTAAATGAAATTAAAACAAAAATCACTTTTATCTCATTTGTATTCGATAAGGTATAATGTCGTTATTTGGAAATGGAGCAGCAGTTTCAAAAACTACTAGTTAATTTTCTGATGATAAGAGAAGAATTCTGAATGTGATTGTATGTTTCTGCTTGTTCGATATTGTTGTAGCACAGAGTGAGTGACTTCTTGATCTAGCAGTGCTTACAAATAAAAATGTTAGTGACTTGCTGACCAAAATTAGTCTGTCATGCACAAATTCTGGGGAAAAAAAATTTTAATTCTAAGATCTGAAGAAAAGTTTATATTTCAGCTACAAATAATTGTTGTTGTAATGTTAGTTATTTCACAGCAAGCAAATTTATGAATAGCATTGTCAGTTTCAACTACAAGTAAGTATTATAATCTGAACAAGCTGTGTACAAGAGCCGCGCTGGCAATACATTCAGCATGTTCTTTTCACAAACCCTGGCTCTTGGTTTCCCGTATTTGTCATGGTAGCCGATCTTCTCCCATTCTGCAGACATGACCAAACCATCTGTTCCACTTGGATCTGCAGATGTTGGGTTTTAAGGCCTTGTCGTATCGTCTGGTTGCGGACCATGTCTCTTCTTGTTACTTCAACCACCTTCTTCAGATACCTCATTTCTGAGGTTTGGAACTTGCTTTTGTGGGTTGTAGTCATTACACATGACTCTCACGTCAATAAATCAAGATGACAGTTTCTGGATAGAAACATTGTTTATGTCCTTGAGAAAAGAGGAAAATTGATTGATACCTAATCCATGTCAAAGTTCATATTAATTGTCATCTTGTATCATGTAGACTAGTTTTATTCCAACATATAGTGAACCTTTGTCTTCAACATGCTTCATTTGATCATCCTCCCGGGGACTTGAAAATTGTTTTGTTTTGTCTGAATTAGCCTGTACCATCTCACAGCAGATAGCATCTGCATTATTTCTTGTCACTTCAGCTAGTTTAGTCTTTCTGGTTCATGTACTCCACAACAATCTTTCAAAGGGCATTCAGAGGAGCCAGGTGATAGCATTCTGATGACTGATGTTCGCCTGACCAACACACTGTGTGCATGTTATCATCAATGAAGTCCTCAGATATTTGAGAGTGCTTGTGATGTTTCTAGGTTGACACAGTGCAAGTGTGTAACACACTCAAGAGTATTGCCTTCATCAGCAAACAAGGCCAGCTGTCTTATGTATGCATGCTGTAGATCACTGCATCCATATTACACTTGGAGTCATTCACCACCTGCTCAGACAGGTCAGCAGTGATGTTTTTTCTACTTCATGTTGCTGTCTTGACCTTAATGTAGTTTTATACCAAGACTGTTTTGCAGGAATCACTCTCTCCTCAGTCTAATTTCTGTTATGGGACAAAAGTATCAAAATGTGTGCACGATTTCAGTAAAAGCAGGCCCTTTTTATCACTGTCTAGTAATCTGTCTGGCTTCCTTCAAGTTTTTATACAGCAGCAAAATGTTAGCCTCTTTTTGGCATCTTCATTGTCAAACATAAACAATTTGGACAGCCCTGCTTATAGGGCTTCTCAAAGTATGTCCCCAGAAACAAAAGTTCTGTCTCTAGTATCTTCACTGTCAAAGATACAAACACTTCGGACAGCTCTGCATACAGTGCTTCACAAAGTTTGTCCCCAGAAACAAAAGTTCTGTCTCTAGTATCTTCACTGTCAAAGATACAAACACTTCGGACAGCTCTGCATACAGTGCTTCACAAAGTATGTCCCCAGAAACAAAAGTTCTGTCTCTAGTATCTTCACTGTCAAAGATACAAACACTTCGGACAGCTCTGCATACAGTACTTCACAAAGTATGTCCCCAGAAACAAAAGTTCTGTCTCTAGTATCTTCACTGTCAAAGATACAAACACTTCGGACAGCTCTGCATACAGTGCTTCACAAAGTATGTCCCCAGAAACAAAAGTTCTGTCTCTAGTATCTTCACTGTCAAAGATACAAACACTTCGGACAGCTCTGCATACAGTACTTCACAAAGTATGTCCCCAGAAATAAAAGTTCTGTCTCTAGTATCTTCACTGTCAAAGATACAAACACTTCGGACAGCTCTGCATACAGTGCTTCACAAAGTATGTCCCCAGAAACAAAAGTTCTGTCTCTAGTATCTTCACTGTCAAAGATACAAACACTTCGGACAGCTCTGCATACAGTACTTCACAAAGTATGTCCCCAGAAACAAAAGTTCTGTCTCTAGTATCTTCACTGTCAAAGATACAAACACTTCGGACAGCTCTGCATACAGTACTTCACAAAGTTTGTCCCCAGAAACAAAAGTTCTGTCTCTAGTATCTTCACTGTCAAAGATACAAACACTTCGGACAACTCTGCATACAGTGCTTCACAAAGTTTGTCCCCAGAAACAAAAGTTATGTCTCTAGTATCTTCACTGTCAAAGATACAAACACTTCGGACAGCTCTGCATACAGTACTTCACAAAGTATGTCCCCAGAAACAAAAGTTCTGTCTCTAGTATCTTCACTGTCAAAGATACAAACACTTCGGACAGCTCTGCATACAGTACTTCACAAAGTATGTCCCCAGAAACAAAAGTTCTGTCTCTAGTATCTTCACTGTCAAAGATACAAACACTTCGGACAGCTCTGCATACAGTGCTTGACAAAGTTGGTCCCCAGAAACAAAAGTTCTGTCTCTAGTATCTTCACTGTCAAAGATACAAACACTTCGGACAGCTCTGCATACAGTACTTCACAAAGTATGTCCCCAGAAACAAAAGTTCTGTCTCTAGTATCTTCACTGTCAAAGATACAAACACTTCGGACAGCTCTGCATACAGTACTTCACAAAGTATGTCCCCAGAAACAAAAGTTCTGTCTCTAGTATCTTCACTGTCAAAGATACAAACACTTCGGACAGCTCTGCATACAGTACTTCACAAAGTATGTCCCAGAAACAAAAGTTCTGTCTCTAGTATCTTCACTGTCAAAGATACAAAACACTTCGGACAGCTCTGCATACAGTACTTCACAAAGTATGTCCCCAGAAACAAAAGTTCTGTCTCTAGTATCTTCACTGTCAAAGACACAAACACTTCGGACAGCTCTGCATACAGTACTTCACAAAGTATGTCCCCAGAAACAAAAGTTCTGTCTCTAGTATCTTCACTGTCAAAGACACAAACACTTCGGACAGCTCTGCATACAGTACTTCACAAAGTATGTCCCCAGAAACAAAAGTTCTGTCTCTAGTATCTTCACTGTCAAAGATACAAACACTTCGGACAGCTCTGCATACAGTACTTCACAAAAAATGTCCCCAGAAACAAAAGTTCTGTCTCTAGTATCTTCACTGTCAAAGATACAAACACTTCGGACAGCTCTGCATACAGTACTTCACAAAGTATGTCCCCAGAAACAAAAGTTCTGTCTCTAGTATCTTCACTGTCAAAGATACAAACACTTCGGACAACTCTGCATACAGTGCTTGACAAAGTTTGTCCCCAGAAACAAAAGTTCTGTCTCTAGTATCTTCACTGTCAAAGATACAAACACTTCGGACAGCTCTGCATACAGTACTTCACAAAGTATGTCCCCAGAAACAAAAGTTCTGTCTCTAGTATCTTCACTGTCAAAGATACAAACACTTCGGACAGCTCTGCATACAGTGCTTGACAAAGTTTGTCCCCAGAAACAAAAGTTCTGTCTCTAGTATCTTCACTGTCAAAGATACAAACACTTCGGACAGCTCTGCATACAGTGCTTCACAAAGTATGTCCCCAGAAACAAAAGTTCTGTCTCTAGTATCTTCACTGTCAAAGATACAAACACTTCGGACAGCTCTGCATACAGTGCTTGACAAAGTTTGTCCCCAGAAACAAAAGTTCTGTCTCTAGTATCTTCACTGTCAAAGATACAAACACTTTAGAACGCCCTGGTCATCCACTGCATCCTGTGTTGTCTCCAGTCGTCTCGATAATATCTTGCCACTGGACCAGATAATTCAGGACAAGAGAGTGAGGATGACGATTAGCGCAACTCTTCCTCACTTAAATCCAATTACAGCGCAAGTCACAGCTTCAGACAGAAACATACAGACACTACACTTAAAGACCTGTGGCGATGGGGGAGTGGCGAACCAGAAAGTGTGGATACACTCAAGCTGCAGCCACAATCCTGCACACAGGCGGCTCAGGCCATAGGGTCGTTTCTCGCTGGAACTTTGAAGCAGCAGCGAGATCCGGCAGCCCCCTGAGTGACTGAGCAGCCCTCTTTAGGATCACTCTGCTCACCTCCATGGCATGAGGAAGGGGCTAGAAAAGGTGCCCTGAACATAGCCTGCTTCAACCTACTCTGACCAGCTTGACGCGGCTGGAGGGTATCCCAATCATGCGTTCGAACAAAAAATAAGAAAAAAATGAAGGTGCTTACCTTCGGCACGTGGAACGTGCGAACACTACTCGACAATACCCTGGCCGACAGACCTGAAAGACGAACTGCACTTGTGGCCAAAGAACTGGCGCGCTATAATGTCGATATAGCAGCCCTAAGTGAGACACGATTACCAGAAGAAGGTCAGATTACTGAAATTGGAGGTGGCTACACATTTTATTGGAGTGGCCGGGACAGCAAGGAACGACATGAGGCTGGCGTTGGATTCGCCATTAAATCTCATATCGTACGTAAACTTGTCAAATCTCCTAAGGGCATTAATGATCGCCTAATGACCCTTCATGTCCCACTAGGAAGCAACAGAAGTGCCACACTGATCAGTGCATATGCCCCAACAATGACAAACCCTGAGGAAACAAAAGAAAAATTTTATGACGAACTATTATCTCATCAGTTCCTAAATCTGAGAAACTTATTATTCTCGGCGACTTTAATGCCAGAGTAGGCACTGACCACAACACCTGGGAAGGAATACTTGGAAAACATGGCATAGGCAAATGTAATAGTAATGGGCTCCTATTACTCAGCCTGTGTGCCACACATGATTTGTCCATCACGAACACCATGTTTCGCCTACCCACTCGAAATAAAACAACATGGATGCACCCCCGCTCCAAACAGTGGCATCTCATTGATTATGTCATCACGAGAAGGAGCAACAGACGTGATGTGAGAGTGACCAAGGCCATGTGTGGTGCCGAATGCTGGACTGACCACAGGCTGATTGTATCAAAACTCAACCTTAACATACAGCCCAAGCGAAGACACCAGAGTCAGAAACCCATGAAGAGGCTCAACATCACAAAACTTAAAAGCGAGGCAACCGCAGAGAGCTTCTCAAGGGACTTGGACAGCCGTCTGAGGGACGTTGAGCTCGGTCAAACCACTATAGAGGAAAAATGGGCCACTCTAAAGAACACTGTGTACTCTGTAGCCTCTGAGAGCTTGGGGTATACTATACAACACGCAAGAACCCTGACTGGTTTGATGAGAATGATGTAAATATTAAAGCACTGCTGGCTGAAAAGTATCGCTTGCACAGAGACTATCAAAGCAACCCTTCCTCAACATCCAAAAAGGCAGCCTTTACCAACATACGCAGAGTTGTCCAGAATAAGCTCAGGAAGATGCATGATGCATGGCTCAGCAATAAAGCAGACGAGATACAGAGATATGCAGACAGAAATGACTCAAAGCGCTTTTATGATGCCCTGAAAGCAATTTATGGCCCTCAATCGAATCAGTCATCACCGGTCCTAAATGCTGATGGCATGGCATTGCTCACTGATAAAACGCAGATTTTGGAACGCTGGGCACAACACTTCAATGCCATCTTAAATTATCCATCAACCGTGAACGACCAGGCCATTGCAAGCATACCGCAAGTTACAGTCAACGATAGACTTGACCTTCCACCCAGCTTGGAAGAGGTCAAGAAAGCAACCAGTCTACTGTCCAGCGGCAAAGCCCCTGGATCAGATGCTATTCCTGCTGAGATTTATAAAGCTGGAGGCAGCATGCTGCTGCAGAGACTAACAGACCTCTTCCACTCAGTCTGGGATGAAGAACAGATACCACAGGAATTGAAAGATGCCACCATTGTTCACATATACAAGCGAAAGGGAAATCATCAATCATGTGATAACCATAGGGGAATCTCCCTATTATCTATTGCGGGCAAAATCCTGGCTCGAGTCCTGCTCAATCGCTTGACTGAGTTCTCTTTAACTTTAGTGAGTTGTTGAGTCATTGGGCCAGTATATCTTTCTTTTAACTGGTCATACAGAGGGACAGTCCTGTAGAACATGCTCAGCAGTTTGTTCGTTTAATCCACATGTGCACAGTGGTGAAGCAGACAATCGTAGCTTGTGCATGTGTTTATTCAGTTTGTTATGCCCTGTCCTGAGTCGAAAAATAGTTGTCTGTCCCTGCGGGTCGAGAGTGTGATAGTCGTCTTTGGGTTGGTTCTGTTCTCTTCTGATAGTCTGGATAGCTCTCTTTTTCTCAAAGTATGTGACTTCATTATCTTCTTGTTCACATTCTCCTCCCTTTTTTGCAAGTTTATCTGCCTTTTCATTTCCGGGTACACCACAATGAGATGGTACCCACTGAAGTATGGTTCTCTTTTTGGCAGCTACCTTGTTTAGTTCATTTCTCAGATGCGGGAGTTTACCACCCTTGAGAGCTTGCAGGACAGACAGTGCATCTGTGAGGATGACTACCTGGTGGCAGTCAGAGTTGGTGTTATAAATCATATTTGCAGCTTGCTCTAGAGCTTGAACCTCAGCTGTATAGTTGGAACAGAATTTACCAGTGGGAATGTGCCTAGTCTCATAGTGGTTGTCAGGATATGAGATAAAGATACCGGCACCTCCATTCCTAACAGCATTAGTTGCTGATCCATCTGTATAGGCATGTATCCATGATTGATCGGGATAGCTTTCTTGGATCATACTCAATGTAGCAGTTCGTTTTTGCAGATCATTATACTCACATCCACTTGTGAGACCACTGACTGTTGTATTAATTTGGAGGGCACTGCTGGCCTGCTCCCATGGTACAGGGTATAGGGTGGGCTTCAGTGGTGTTGTCTTCATGGATAGGTCTTCTTGATGCTGTCTTATAAGTCTTTTCCCCCGATGCACAAAGCTGCTACGCTTTAGACGTCCCAATGCCAGATCATCTAGTCTTGCCTTCATTGGGTGCATTGGCATACTGTTGTACTTTTCCATCTGGATCATGGTTTTTGTGTCTCTTCTATGGGACAATGTCTGTAATCCAGCAACCTTCTGCATCTCTGTTATTGGTGTAGTTTTCATGGCTCCTGTAATGAGCCTGAGAGCTTGATTTTGCACCTTGTCCAAAGACTGCAGATGTGAGTTAGCAGCTGATGACCATGCTGCTGAGCTAAACTCTAAGTGTGGTCTTATTACTCCATTATAAATCTTCTTTAGATTTCGTTCATTTGCTCCCCAGTTGGTACCTGCTAATTTTCTGAGTATGCCTAGTCGTCTTCGGGCCTTTCCTTCTGCATTTTCAATATGCTTGTTCCATGTAAGCCTTTGGTCAAATGCCACCCCAAGATAGGTGGGGTAGCTTTCTTCCTTGATCACGGTTGTCCCTAGGTGTATGTTAGCTGATTTGTCCTTGGGGGGCGAGGGAACAGTGTTGTGGAGGTTTTGTCTGTGTTTATTGTGATAAGCCATTTCTCTGCCCATGACACTAGCATGTCTGCTGCCCGCTGCATTCTATAATTTGCTGTGGTGACATTTTCATCAGCGCACCAGAGTACTAGGTCATCTGCATATAAGGCAGCTTTAACTCCTGCAGGGAGATCTTTCACCAGGTCATTGATGTAAACAAGGAAGAGTGTTGGGGAAATTACTCCTCCTTGAGGTACCCCCTGATGGAGCAACACTTTTCTGCTCTGCAGACCGTCAAGAGTGACTCTAGTTCTCCTGTTATGCAAGTATGACTGGATCCATTTCATCATGTTGCCTTGGATTCCACTTCTCCTAAGTTTTGCAATGAGGCCATCTTTCCACACCTTGTCAAAGGCCTGCTTGAAGTCGACCCAGATCGTTAGGACCTTTTTCTTCTCCTGGAAGGCATCTTCTATTGCTTGAGACAAGTAAGTAACTTGGTCTTCTATACTGTAGCATTCTCTAAATCCAGCTTGTTCCGGCACCAGGATCTGCTCAGACTCTAAATACCATTTCAATCTGTGGTTGACTATTCGCTCCATAGTCTTCCCAACACAGCTTGTGAGACTGATTGGCCGGTAACTTGCAGCCTCGGTCTTACATTTCCCTTTCTTTAGTATGGGTGTTGTGATGGCTTCTCTCCATACTTGGGGTACCGTTCCTTTCAACCAGCTGTGGTTGAATATCTCAAGCAGTTTTGTCTTTGCTGCTGAGCTCAGATTTACTAGCATTTCGTTGCTGATTTTGTCTGGGCCGGGTGACTTTTGAAACTTAAGCTTGGAAATAGCCTTCTGTAGTTCTCCTAGTGTGATGGGTTCCCTCATTGGGGCAGGAGTATCTGTCTGTCCCATGGTTGCCAGTATTTCTTTTCTTATCTCTCTCTGATGGTCTATGTTAATGGGTAAGTTGCTTTCTGAACTGTATCTTCTAGCAAACAAGTCTGCAGCTTGTTTTCCTCTGAAAAGTTTGCCACCTTCATCCAATGTGATAGTCTGCCTTGGTGAGGAATGCTCTTCATTTAGAGACTTGACTAATCTCCAAAGTTTCCTGCCGTCTTTCTCAAGGTTCAGCGATGCCGTTTTAGTTCTCCAGCTTTTCCGCTTTTCTTCTAGCTTTGTTCTCTGAAACTCTGCTACAGCCTTTTTCCATTTGTTGTGAGTTTCAAGTGAAGGCTGAGACTCTGCGTCCTTTCTAGCCTTGTCCATAGCTTCCTGACGTTCTTGGAGTGTGCTGGACCAGTATGGTATGTAGTTACGCCGGCATCCTTTGGGAATGGTTTCTTTTGCAGCTTGTAGTATGCATCTGTTGAAGTCTTTTACCACTTCATTAATGTCTCTGTTCTGTACCTTGAGGGTAGACAGCAGCGTGTTCACCTGATGCCTGAATAAACCCCAGTTGGCTTTTTTGTAGTTCCATCTTGTAATGGCTGGGCCTGTACTGAGAGTTGCACTCTGGACAGTAAGAAAGATTGGGCGATGGTCGCTTCCCCCTAGTTGGTCTCCTACTTCTCTACTAATAGATCCAGCTATATCTGGTGTGGAGAAGGCAAGATCTGGTGTTGAGGTTGTGTGCCATCCTCTGGAGTAGAAGGTAGGAGTATCTGTGGCATTATTGACTAGGATTAGGGAGTGATCATCTTGCCAAGTTTCAACCTCTTCACCTCTGTGATCCAGATGGTTATAGCCCCAGCTCTGGGAGTGGCTATTAAAGTCTCCAACTGCTATAAAGTTGGTGGCTGGTACCTGTATAGAGCTGAGACTCAGGGGTTTGTTGTTCGGACAGTAATAGTTCAGGAGTTCTATTTCCATCTTGTCTACCTTTATCTGCAGCAGCTGATATTCTGCTCCATCCATGAAGGTTTTCCTTTCGTGTGCAGGAATGTTATTCCTTACAAGAGTAAGTACTCCTCCTTTTCGTCTATCTTGTCTGTCGGATCTGAAGCATTGATATCCCCTTATTTTAAAGGTTTGATCTGCTTTCAAGTGAGTCTCTTGGATACAGCAAACACTGACTTGCTTCTCATACAAGATGTTTTCCAGCTCTGTCTTTTTGCTGTATCCAGCCTGCTTGCTGTTCACTCCCTCTGCATTCCAGTGCATCATGACAAGTGGCACTCTGGGTTTCTCTTTTTCTGTTTTGTTTTGGTCAGTAGTTCTCCTCCGCCGTCTGTTGACTCCACAAGACGGTCTAGAGGGTCCTCCAGTAGCTGAGGGTGGGCTCTGTCGAGGCTCAGAGCCCGGCACTGCACCTGCCTGGTGGAGCTCCACAGGGCGAGCACCAGAACGAGATTTATTTGACGGTGTACTCTCCATAGAAAAAAAAAAGCGAGTTGCATGATACTGTGGTTTCCGGTGCGCCTTCTGGCCCAGTATCTACGACTTTAGCACCTGTTCAACGGGAGAGTGGGCTCATCCCTAATCTGTTTATGTTCCCAGTAGTAGACTATTCGCAAGCAGCCTGGGGGTGTCACTGCTCTGCGCGGACCTTGTTTACCGAGGCGGCGTCCGAGCTCGTATGGTGAAAATATGGTTGCGTTATCTTCAAAATAGCCCTGTCTTTCCCGTGGCTTTTCTGCCATCCTGCAACTTTGAGTTAGGGAGTTCTGAGCTCCAGTCTCTTTCCCAGGCATTTTATCCTGGCCTGGCACGCATACAGAGGACCCCACTTCTGGTTCTAAGTTAGCAGTTGGGGATAGGTGGGGTAGCACACTGTGCATTCCCCGTCATCCAGGGGGCTCTCCAACTATGCAGAGCTTGCACAATGCTGTGCTCTGGTTCGGGGCTCTCCCAAGGAATCCTCACGTCCTGCACAGAGCCACTTCCCGATACCCACCACCTGCCAACCCTCCATTGTAGAAATCTCCTGCATGCGGCCATCCAGTCAAGAGCCAGTATTAAGTCTGGTGCCCAAGTGATCCCCCCAAGCTCAGTGTGCAATGCTGGGTTCTCATCATGCTGCAACACAGGAGGGATTGTGATGCTCAGCCATCTCTCTCAATTCTGCACCGATAAGTGACATCGGGGACTTAACTTTGCCTCAGTACTGGGAGGCCCCGTTTCCGGGTACACCACACACAGCCAATTGAGGCAACGGTCGCCATGGGCGTGATAGACGACAAACAGTGAAGAATGAGGCAAGAAAGCATTTAACCCATGAAGTGGGGGGTGGATTGGTGCAGACCAGAGCATGTACCACTCGCCGGTGGGTTCTGCATCTACACCTATAGGGTTCCACCCACTCCTCAGCCCATTTAGTCTGGCCCCTCACCCAGGACCTGTCCGGCTTGGGTGACCCTGCCAGGAGTAAAACTCCCGCCGGCATAGCTCCCGGGATCATTGAGGCGCTCAAGCTCTCCAACCACGGCAAGGTAGGCTTACATGTGGAGAGGCTCGTGTATTGAATGATGGAGAACCTTCTGAACCCTTTCCGGTCACAAACGGTGTCAAACAGGGATGTGTGCTCGCTCCGACACTATTCAGTATGATATTTGCTGCCATGCTGTCTAATGTTACGCATGGCAGTAGTGACGGCGTACACATCAGATACAGGACAGATGGGAAGTTGTTTAATTTGAGACGATTACAGTCCTTTACAAAGGTGAATGAAACAATGATCTCTGACCTTGTCTTTGCGGACGACTGTGCCCTCAACACCTGCACAGAACTAGACATGCAGAACAATATGAGGAGGCTTTCTGTAGCGTGTGATGACTTTGGTCTTACCATCAATACGAAGAAATCTGAAGTAATGTTGCATCCTGCTCCTGGGAAACCTTACTGTGAACCAAATATCACAGTAAAGAACCAACGTCTCCAAGTGGTGGACAGCTTCACTTATCTAGGCAGTACCCTTACCAAAGATGCAAATATCGACGCCGAGGTCAACAACAGAATTGCAAAGGCAAGTGCAGCTTTTGGAAGACTAAGAGTAAATGTCTGGGATCGACAAGGAATTAGTGCCGCCACCAAGATAAAAGTATATCATGCAATAGTGCTCACTACCCTCCTGTATGCCTGTGAAACATGGACAGTGTATAGCAGACACGCCAAGAAGCTTAACCATTTCCACATGAGCTGTCTTCGCAGGATACTCAGGATCAAGTGGCATGATAGAGTATCTAATTCTGAGGTCCTCAACAGAGCACATATCTCAAGCATCTACACATTGCTGCAGAGGGCCCAAACTAGATGGGCCGGACATGTTGTTCGCATGCCCGAAAAACGCCTCCCAAAGCAGTTGATGTACAGCGAACTCTCTATGGGTAAGCGAGCAGTAGGGGGACAAAAGAAACGTTTCAAAGACACACTGAAAGCATCGTTGAGCAGCTTCAAAATTGATGTCTCCTCCTGGGAGACTATCGCACATGATTGCTCTGCCTGGCGGACAAACATTACTCAAGGTGCTCGCATTGCAGAACAGAATCTAGCTGATAAGGCAGAAGGCAAGCGTGCTGCAAGAAAAGTCAGAATGCGCAGCAACACTACTATCGACTCTAACCATGTGTGCCCCGTATGTGGCATGGCCTGTAGGGCCAAAATAGGACTAATTAGCCACATGAGATCACGGCACTGATGTCTCACAATTCAAGTCTGAAGCTGTCGCCATCTTCGCTTGCGATGGGCAACTATTATTACAAACACTTCGGACAGCTCTGCATACAGTGCTTGACAAAGTTTGTCCCCAGAAACAAAAGTTCTGTCTCTAGTATCTTCACTGTGAAAGATACAAACACTTCGGACAGCTCTGCATACAGTACTTCACAAAGTATGTCCCCAGCAGCAGTTTTTTTAAAACTGGCCAGAGGGAAGGAATAGTTATTACTGAGATATTTTTAAAGTATTGCAGTTCTACAGATTATTGAACACTGTAATGGGACCCATGGGTCACTGCTATTGATAAGCTTTAGCACTACTGCCGCAGTAATGAAAGTCTGGTTATCCGTGCATGTGGGGTGATTATCGAGCTCAAAGGGTTAATATCCCCAGTTGGAAAGTGAAGTGAATCATAAACTTATTGCCGTCGGTTTTAGGATTTAAAAAACTATTACACAGGTTGGTAACCCAGAATCCGAAATTCTCGAAGATGGCCGTGTTTTGATGTTTGGATTTTTTCAGATTTTGCCAAAATCGCCTTAACTTAAATTATGTAGAACAATTTTTTTTTTTTTTAAATATTAAAAAAAACTTAAACCATAAACATTGTTAAATACCTGCACATGTACATTCAGTGCTCTAATCATCGTTATCAGCTTGTTGATGTCGGAGATCAGTTGATGGACCACGGACAGGGTTTTTAACAATATATTGAATAGGCATTATGACAGGTGGCCATTCTGTAGACTTCATCCAGTCTCATCTGTCTCATTAACAATGGTTTATGTCTAAGCAGTCTCTCTTTAATTCAATAAACTGCCATAACTTCTTTTTTATGTCGTATGCTGTGGTAGTTCCTACACTATATTCTTGAGTAAGATGATGCACAGAGACACCACGATCAAGCTTCTGCAGTAAATCTACTTTCTGTGCTATCAGTAACTACAAATGCTTCCTTTTCTTATTCCCACTGTTACCCACAGGAGTATCTGCAGCTCTTTTGACATGTTCATAATGAAATTAAACTCTGAATCATGAAATTAGTGCACAAATATCCACGCTCAAAATCACAAAATAGGCTCAGAAATATCCACACACATGGCTGGTAGCAATGACAAGACACAACTAACCACTCTATTTGAACATTTGTATCACACGGTGATGCTTCTGTCAGCCTGCATCACGGGCAGGAAATGTGATAAACTGAACATTGCACATGTTCTGTTCCTTGTATACCAGTTGAACAACAACAATTTGTATCACACGGTGATGCTTATGTCAGCCTGCTTCACGGGCAGGAAATGTGATAAACTGAACATTGCACATGTTCTGTTCCTTGTATACCAGTTGAACAACAACAATTTGTATCACACGGTGATGCTTATGTCAGCCCGCATCACAGGCAGGAAATGTGATAAACTGAACATTGCACATGTTCTGTTCCTTGTATACCAGTTGAACAACAACAATTTGTATCACACGGTGATGCTTATGTCAGCCTGCTTCACGGGCAGGAAATGTGATAAACTGAACATTGCACATGTTCTGTTCCTTGTATACCAGTTGAACAACAACAATTTGTATCACACGGTGATGCTTATGTCAGCCTGCTTCACGGGCAGGAAATGTGATAAACTGAACATTGCACATGTTCTGTTCCTTGTATACCAGTTGAACAACAACAATTTGTATCACACGGTGACGCTTATGTCAGCCTGCTTCACGGGCAGGAAATGTGATAAGCTGAACATTGCACATGTTCTATTCCTTGTATACCAGTTGAACAACAACAATTTGTATCACACGGTGACGCTTATGTCAGCCCGCATCACGGGCAGGAAATGTGATAAGCTGAACATTGCACATGTTCTGTTCCTTGTATATCAGTTGAACAACAACAATTTGTATCACACGGTGACGCTTATGTCAGCCTGCATCACGGGCAGGAAATGTGATAAGCTGAACATTGCACATGTTCTGTTCCTTGTATACCAGTTGAACAACAACAATTTGTATCACACGGTGATGCTTATGTCAGCCCGCATCACGGGCAGGAAATGTGATAAGCTGAACATTGCACATGTTCTGTTCCTTGTATACCAGTTGAACAAACACAATTTGTATCAGTATCACACGGTGACGCTTATGTCAGCCCGCATCACGGGCAGGAAATGTGATAAACTGAACATTGCACATGTTCTGTTCCTTGTATACCAGTTGAACAAACAAAATTTTGTTATTTGGAAACCAAAAGCTGGCCACAAAAACTTGTGGTTTTAGGATATCTGGATTCTGGGTAGCGCACCTGTAGAAATATTTTGGTCTCAATAAAAAACTTTGATGTGGCATCAAACATTGATTGTTTCACAGCCAAGTCAGCAAGGATCTGCTTGCCTCAGAAATTCTGAGGTTTGTCTTGGGAGTAGGACCACACATCAAGTACAGCACAGGAAGTGTGACCTCAAAACTGAGCAAGGCTGTTGTCAGTGTTACAGATTCTCCTTTTGCTGTAAGTGTCTGAGTCTAGGAGTCTAGTGTTTTCTTGTGGTGTTTGTGATGTTCGAGTGTATATATATTATTTTTATTTGTTGGTGGTATTTGTAACGTCTACATGTAATGTTTTTTTATGTATTGTTTGTGGTGTATGAGTGTAGTGTTTTCTTGTAGTGTTTCTGATGTCTGAGTCTAGTGTTTTCTTGTATTGTTTGTGTTGTCTGAATCTAGTATTTTCTTGTATTGTTTGTGTTGTCTGAGTGTAGTGTTTTCTTGTGGTGTCTGAGTGTAGTGTTTTCTTGTATTGTTTGTGTTGTCTGAATCTAGTATTTTCTTGTATTGTTTGTGTTGTCTGTGTCTAGTGTTTTCTTGTATTGTTTGTGTTTTCTGAATCTAGTATTTTCTTGTAGTGTTTGTGATGTCTGAGTGTAGTATTTTCTTGTAGTGTTTGTGATGTCTGAGTGTAGTGTTTTCTTGTAGTGTTTGTGATGTCTGAGTGTAGTGTTTTCTTGTATTGTTTGTGTTGTCTGAATCTAGTATTTTCTTGTATTGTTTGTGTTGTCTGTGTCTAGTGTTTTCTTGTAGTGTTTGTGATGTCTGAGTCTAGTGTTTTCTTGTATTGTGTTTTCTGAATCTAGTATTTTCTTGTAGTGTTTGTGATGTCTGAGTGTAGTGTTTTCTTGTAGTGTTTGTGATGTCTGAGTTGTAGCATATTCATGTGGTGATGTGTGCATGTCATGGGATTGTCTCCCCTTGCTTTGCAGTAGTGGTCCACTAATGGTCACAATGCAAGCGTATCTAAAAGTAGGTTGTCCAAGGTATCTATCTTCGCGCAAGATTACTCTTGGCAAAGATATAGATAGAAGATGAATGTCGTTTCTACCTTAGGGGAGCCTTCACAAGAAATTCCCAGAAGTCAAGAACAAATGCTGCTTAAGGGCTGAGCAAATTTGTTAACTTATAACTGGTCCGTCGCCTTTTGTGAAGGGGTTATGCAATGATTCTGGCCCGTCAAGCCCCCAGTTGGAGTAATCCAACGAATGCCCTCTTATAAGTAATGGCTATATATTTATATATATGTATTTATCAAGAAGAACTGGCTCCTACGTTTGCTTTCATACATATAAACTGAATCAACTATTATTGTTTAGTTTAAGATAACATACAACAAATTTAATAGTCAATTAGTCTTTAACGTGAAAATAAATATGGACAATTTGGTGAAAATTGAAATTAAAGTTCCCTCACTGAGGTTTTGGTAGATCGTTAATAGTAATGTACATATTTTTGCTGTAGCCTGTTAAATAAAACTTAGCTCCAGATGAGTCCTGCAGCTGTGGTTTTCATCACTTCTTTTTGGTGATAGTACACTTCTCCACATAATTCGTCCACTGTCGGCGATTGGTGGTGATACTCTTCTCTCACACTAGTGGCATAGGAACTTCAGTACTAAAGTCTGATGTCTTATAACCACGAACCCCAAATTTTTTGGAATACACACTTCTTCTGGCGCAGATTAGAATGGACCCACAGCCCTGTATTTAGATGCTGTTCAAATCACTTAACTCTTGCAGGCCGGAATTTTTTCATCAGTTTTGCCAGAATTATTTTTGTACCTTAAAGCAGTACCTTTATAAATTCTAAAGTTTCTGAGTTATTACACAACAAAGACACACATATTATACATCACAGTAAAGATAAATGAATGTAGAATTAGAATATGAAGGATTTTTAGTGATGTCCTACATATAGTATTCAGTTATGAGTCATAATATAGACCACTTTCAAGAAAAGACTCATTTTAGTGAATGAAAAATGTACTCACCAACCCATGTGTGGTAAACTTCTAAATACAATATCTAAATTAGGATATAACAGTATAGTGCATAAAGTCAAAGATAAGAAAAAACTAAAAATTTTCGGCGAGAATCGTAAGTTGTCGCCTACGCCTTCAACGTATTATTTGATAACGCAATGGCCGAACCAAAAGGTTACCCTATTTTTCAAATTCGTCATTGAGACAAACGTTCCACTTCCCTAGGTCAACTAAGTATTTGCCTAAATGCATTGTAGAGGGGAGGGGAAACGGAGATAACCAACGCAAATCACGTCTCACATTGTTCTAATAATAAAACTACTTGCTAGTATTGCCTTAGGCGGTTTTTCAAATTACGATGAAAAAGTGGACACTACAATCATGAAAACACGCTTAGCTCTTATTGCGAATGACATAAACTCTCGTAATTAGCTTGAAAGTACATGAGAAAAGAATTGAACGGGAGGTAGTTTAAAAATCAATAACTAACATGGAAAAAAAATATGGAATATTGAACCAAGCCGCTTAGCCCCATAAAAATCATATATTCGTGTACCTGAAGACTTGCTGACTAAGAATATGTAGTTAGTTATCTAAATAGTCCATTAGATAATCAAATATTGGGGATAATACATAGAGAATCGGAGATACTGTCAGGTCAAGTCATATCTGCTTAGATTGGATAGCATATTTTTTTTGGGAAAAAATTAGGTCGAAGAAAGGCTAAGATAGTACGATGAAGGGGATTGGGTGGAATTTGAAGTGAGGCGAAATATTATTGGCCGACCTCGTACTAAACATATATTACCCGAGTAACGTAGTAGAAAGTTGAATTGTATTTTTGAAAGACTTTGTTTACAAGTGAAATAAGGATAATCATTGGCCAGAGTAGTTGATATTGGGGAAAAAGTATTAGGTGAGGACGCCATTTTATAACAAAATTTTGCCAAGGAGCGATGAGAGTAGGCTTGTGCTGTGTAAACAATATTTCTCAAAAACCTGGACAGAACGGCAGATCGAAAGTGTGCCAGTCATCGTTCACTTGTGTATTTCATTGAATAAATGTGGTAAGATTGACTTTATTAACATGTATCTAGAATAAAAATTGAATGTGAGATAATAATGTATGACTATAAGTAAGTGGGTCTGTAGCAAACTTAGGCAGAGCCTAGAGATTGATCCACCATGTGGTAGACTATCAGAGAGGTGTTAGACTACAAGAAAATATGTATGATTGTCATCAAGGAGCATAACACCTATCCTATTGTATGGAAAAGATTACAGCTGGAATTGCAGTGGCGTTGTAACTATTAGGGGAGAGGAATACTGGTGTACATTGTCACATCAAAAGATAATGGTGGCATAGGTTGGTATAAAGCTATGACCCTTTTCGTTTGTTTGTAATGTACCTGTACTTAAATGTGGAATAGTATTGTATACTAGGTATAAAGAAGGATGCATAACCTTCACATTTCAGGGTCCTGGGTACTGACGTTAATGTAGTACCAAACGCTTGAGAACTGCTCGATTCAGGACTCTGTCTGTATACCTCAAGCCCATGTTAGTGGCCATTGCCTATCAAACAGGTGGAACAGATTGTCAAGCGAGCAGAGGAAACGATCTACCTGTATTCTCCTGCCAAGTTAAGTTCTTGTTCGGCACCTGGCAGCTCAACTTAACCTTTAGCAAGCTGCATAAAAATTCAGAAAACTTGCCCAACCACTGCATTCTTTTTCACAACGCCCCATTTTTATAGTGGGTGACTTGTAAATTCTATAGTTTTTTTGTTTTTTGGTCAATTGCTCTAATTTTTAGATTGTATAGAAATGAATGAATGATGAATCTGATGATATAAAATTTGTTTGTGTACATGTTAGATGTGATAGGAAGAGAGGAAAGGAAAGATGAAAAAAAAACGAAAAAAATTAAAAAAAAATAAAAAAAAATTTTTTTTTTAATTTTAAAATTAAAAAAAAAAAATAAAAAAAATGACCAACGAACGAAGAGTCCATATCCCTTGCATCTCAATGAAAGTCATTTGACCAATAGAGCAATACAAATCAAATGACGATCTTTTCGTTACACCCATCATCAGTAGCAAAGCAACAAACTCCCTAGCCAGCCGTGACATTCGGCCGTAATCCTATTTTTTTCCGATATTCCTAATCCTAACCCCGAAAATTATACATACTTGAAAGGCCATTTTACTTTCGTTTCCATCTCAGCCATCAAACATATTCTGAGAACCGATTTCAGCGCTTATAAAGACAAAAATTTCATCCCCACCGCATGGCGTCAGAATCCAATAAAATTAGAGCGAAATGGCCGCATGTCTGATGCCGATTCATTTCGATTTAAAAAATTTACAAAAAATAAACGCGGATACACCCATCACTTTTTTAAGATCGGAAACGGAAGCTAACTCTCTTGCAAATAAAATTACAACTTAACATCCGGGGCTAAAAATCACGTGTACACAAGTCCTCATGCTAGAAACGGTGACAGCCGCAAGGCGAGACATCTCGCCTCCAGCTGGCAGAACATAGGTTGCGTTCGGCGAGATGTCTCGCCGGCAGAGTGCTAAAGGTTAAAAGAACTAGAAAGTGATAGTGAAGAAAACTGTGAATAGTTATTAATATTTCCACAAGTGACAAACGAAAACAGACATAACTTAAAGGGAGTGATTATAACCAACAACCTATTGATTGATACCAGTATTACCTCAAAGTAGAAGAATACAACTACACACTTATATTAGAATAATATTGTATGTATGGACAGAAGATCTACTGTGTTATTGGACTGTTGTAAATGATTCTTTTGATTTCACTTTTGATTGTCAGTCCTGGTTCAAAATAAATTAGAATCAGGATAATAAATTGTAAAAAATTATATTTACACAAAGTAACCACTGTCTTAAATAAGATAGCCTTTTAAAGTGTCGTTTGTATGTTATTGTTGTAATACTGTTGGTTGTTGTGGATAATAAACTATTTGTTTGTATGTTAGTTGGTTATTGCACATTACACTCTACATTCATAACCCTAGACACTACACGAAGTCATTTTATATAATAATATAGATTAATTTTGAATGAGATCAAAAGGGTGGTAGCGGAAAGGTACTCTGAAAAGTTTACAATACTATTTGTTAAATTCAGAGACCTTCATAGCTGATCTCATTTAATACAATAATAATACATAACAACAATTCATAACATCAAAACCCACCACACCATGCATAAACACTGAAATATTATCCAGAGAGCTCCAGCATCTTTTAAAATATCACTAATCCATATATGAATATTATTTACAAGTGTCAGCTTCCTGTGATATTTTGTTAATGTTTTACAGACCATCCAGTGAACCATATAAACATTATAGACATTTGGAAAGAAAAAGGACATTATAGGCCACGTGAAGCTTTTAAATTAAATCATTCATTGTATTGTTATTATACAACAAAGACACACATATTATACATCACAGTAAAGATAAATAAATGTAGAGTTAGTATATGAAAGACTTTTAGTGATATTCTACATATAGTAATCAGTAATGAGTAATAATATAGACCACTTTCAAGAAAAAAATAATTTTAGTCTATTAAAAATGTATTTACCAACCCATGCAATAGACTAAAATATTATCCAGAGTGCTCTAGGGTCTTTTAAAATATCACTAATCCATACATGAATATTATTTACAAGTGTCAGCTTCCTGTGATATTTTGTTAATGTTTTACAGACCATCCAGCGAACCATATAAACATTATAGACATTTGGAAAGAAAAAGGACATTAGAGGCCGCGTGAAGCTTTTAAATTAAATCATACATTGTATTGTTATTATACAACAAAGACACACATATTATACATCACAGTAAAGATAAATGAATGTAGAGTTAGTATATGAAATTCTTTTAGTGATATTCTACATATAGTAATCAGTAATGAGTAATAATATAGACCACTTTCAAGAAAAAAATAATTTTAGTCTATTAAAAATGTATTTACCAACCCTTGCAATAGACTAAAATATTATCCAGAGTGCTCTAGGGTCTTTTAAAATATCACTAATCCATACATGAATATTATTTACAAGTGTCAGCTTCCTGTGATATTTTGTTAATGTTTTACAGACCATCCAGCGAACCATAAAAACATTATAGACATTTGGAAAGAAAAAGGACATTATAGGCCGCGTGAAGCTTTTAAATTAAATCATATATTGTATTGTTTTTATACAACAAAGACACACATATTATACATCACAGTAAAGATAAATGAATGTAGAATTAGAATATGAAGGATGTTAGTGATATTCTACATATTTTATAGACTACTTTTTAAATAAAAACTCATTTTAGTGAATGAAAAATGTACTCACCAACCCATGTATAAAAACTGAAACATTATCCAGAGTGCTCCAGCATCTTTTAGAATAACACTAATCCATATATGAATATTATTTACAAGTGTCAGCTTCCTGTGATATTTTGTTAATGTTTTACAGACCATCCAGCAGACCGTACCATCATCATTAAAATAAAAAAGAAGATATTCAAGGCCGCGTGAACTTTTAAATTAAATCATATATTGTGTTGATATTACACAACAAAAGACACACAAATTAAATTATGTTTCACAGTAAAGATAAATATATTTAGAATTATAATATTTGGGCTTTTAAGTTCTGTTCTTCATATTATATTCAATTATCAGTAATAATGTAAACAATTTTTTTAAAAAATTCATTTTAGTGAATGAAAAATGTACCCACCAACCCATGCATAAAGACTGAAATATTATCCAAAGTGCTCCATGGTTTTTTTTTAAATAACACTAATCCATATATGAATATTAATTACTTCTTCTTCTTCTTCTTGCGATCGCATCTTTGATGATTACACCGTCAGACGAGTTCTCATGATGAATTCGACTTGTTTGAAGTTCCTCTTTAACTCCATATAGCTTTGAGTTTAGTGTTGAGTCATTCGGCCAGTATATCTTTCTTAACTGGTCATACAGAGGACAGTCCTGTAGAACATGCTCAGCAGTTTGTTCGTTTAATCCACATGTGCACAGTGGTGAAGCAGACAATCGTAGCTTGTGCATGTGTTTATTCAGTTTGTTATGCCCTGTCCTGAGTCGAAAAATAGTTATCTGTCCCTGCCGGTCGAGAGTGTGATAGTCGTCTTTGGGTTGGTTCTGTTCTCTTCTGATAGTCTGGATAGCTCTCTTTTTCTCAAAGTATGTGACTTCATTATCTTCTTGTTCACATTCTCCTCCCTTTTTTGCAAGTTTATCTGCCTTTTCATTTCCGGGTACACCACAATGAGATGGTACCCACTGAAGTATGGTTCTCTTTTTGGCAGCTACCTTGTTTAGTTCATTTCTCAGATGCGGGAGTTTACCACCCTTGAGAGCTTGCAGGACAGACAGTGCATCTGTGAGGATGACTACCTGGTGGCAGTCAGAGTTGGTGTTATAAATCATATTTGCAGCTTGCTCTAGAGCTTGAACCTCAGCTGTATAGTTGGAACAGAATTTACCAGTGGGAATGTGCCTAGTCTCATAGTGGTTGTCAGGATATGAGATAAAGATACCGGCACCTCCATTCCTAACAGCATTAGTTGCTGATCCATCTGTATAGGCATGTATCCATGATTGATCGGGATAGCTTTCTTGGATCATACTCAATGTAGCAGTTCGTTTTTGCAGATCATTATACTCACATCCACTTGTGAGACCACTGACTGGTGTATTAATTTGGAGGGCACTGCTGGCCTGCTCCCATGGTACAGGGTATAGGGTGGGCTTCAGTGGTGTTGTCTTCATGGATAGGTCTTCTTGATGCTGTCTTATAAGTCTTTTCCCCCGATGCACAAAGCTGCTACGCTTTAGACGTCCCAATGCCAGATCATCTAGTCTTGCCTTCATTGGGTGCATTGGCATACTGTTATACTTTTCCATCTGGATCATGGTTTTTTGTGTCTCTTCTATGGGACAATGTCTGTAATCCAGCAACCTTCTGCATCTCTGTTATTGGTGTAGTTTTCATGGCTCCTGTAATGAGCCTGAGAGCTTGATTTTGCACCTTGTCCAAAGACTGCAGATGTGAGTTAGCAGCTGATGACCATGCTGCTGAGCTAAACTCTGTGTGGTCTTATTACTCCATTATAAATCTTCTTTAGATTTCGTTCATTTGCTCCCCAGTTGGTACCTGCTAATTTTCTGAGTATGCCTAGTCGCCTTCGGGCCTTTCCTTCTGCATTTTCAATATGCTTATTCCATGTAAGCCTTTGGTCAAATGTCACCCCAAGATAGGTGGGGTAGCTTTCTTCCTTGATCACGGTTGTCCCTAGGTGTATGTTAGCTGATTTGTCCTTGGGGGCGAGGGAGAACAGTGTTGTGGAGGTTTTGTCTGTGTTTATTGTGATAAGCCATTTCTCTGCCCATGACACTAGCATGTCTGCTGCCCGCTGCATTCTATAATTTGCTGTGGTGACATTTTCATCAGCGCACCAGAGTACTAGGTCATCTGCATATAAGGCAGCTCTCACTCCTGCAGGGAGATCTTTCACCAGGTCATTGATGTAAACAAGGAAGAGTGTTGGGGAAATTACTCCTCCTTGAGGTACCCCCTGATGGAGCAACACTTTTCTGCTCTGCAGACCGTCAGAGTGACTCTAGTTCTCCTGTTATGCAAGTATGACTGGATCCATTTCATCATGTTGCCTTGGATTCCACTTCTCCTAAGTTTTGCAATGAGGCCATCTTTCCACACCTTGTCAAAGGCCTGCTTGAAGTCGACCCAGATCGTTAGGACCTTTTTCTTCTCCTGGAAGGCATCTTCTATTGCTTGAGAATATTAATTACAAGTTTCAGCTTTCTGTGATGTTTTGTTAATGTTTAAGAGACTCCCGCCCATGCCGGTCCCAAGCCCGGATGAAAAAGGAGGAGGGCGGCCTGCATGGAGGCCGTAAGGAGGCAGCCCCTCCACCATGCAAAGGCACAACAGGCCAATCACCTGTTTGTCTTAAACTATGATTACGAGAAATACAAGAGAGAAAACCGGACTGATTCTAAAGGCGACGAACTGGAACGGACTACGGACTACGACTTATGGAACTTGGAACACAAGAAGTATAAATGGGAAGGAAGAGGAGCTGGTGGAAGAGATGAGGAAAGCAAAACTAGAAATCCTGGCTATAACGGAAACGAAGAAAAAAGGACAAGGAGTCATGGATCTCGATGGCAACACGTTGCTCTACAGTGGTGTACCCATATCTGAAAGAGCTAAAGGGGGCGTGGGTTGCATTGTGGCCCAAAATCAAAAAGATAGTATCAAGGGATGGAACTTTGTCTCGGAGCGCATTATGGTTGTAAAACTAAAAGAAGGAGAAACCATAGTCAACCTGGTCATAGTGTATGGGCCAAATGAGGATGAGAGAGCAGAGGTCAAGGAGGAATTCTTCGAGCTGCTTCAAAGGACAGTGGATGACTGCCTAGATGAAGTTATCATGCTCGGAGATTTTAATGCCAGAGTTGGAAATGACCATGCTAGATGGGGTGGCGTTATCGGAAGATATGGAGAAGATACTCTCAATGACAATGGAAAGCGACTCCTTAGATTCTGCAGTGAGCAGAATCTGATCATTACAAACACAAAGTTCCCTCATAAGCGCATACATGCATACACTAGATGTGAACCAACCAAGAATGAGAAGTCAGTGATCGACTATGCCATTGTTCGGAGAAGCTCATTCAGATATGTCCGAGATGCAAGAGTCTGGAGGGGGCCAGAGATTGGAAGTGATCACTACCTGCTAACAATCAAACGAACAACTGAAAGAGTTGCTCAGCCTAGGAACTGCCCAACATCACGCAAGAAACCAAGTAAACGAGCAGGAGAAATGAGCATTAGGACCTACAAGCTGAGAGAGAGCCAGAAATTAAGACCAGATATCAGGGGCTTATTGCTACAGCAGCTAGCAACACAGAAGAACGACCTGATGACTTGGAAACCCTCTGGAATAAATTCAAGGATATCATAAAGACAGCTGCTGCAGAAGCATGCGGTGAAGTCCGACTTGGGAACCAGAGAAAGAGGACACCTTGGTGGACAGAGGAAGTCAAAGAGAAAAATAAGAGAGAAGAAAATGGCATGGAAACAATACTTAGGAGCTAAAAACACAACAGGACAAATGGAAAAATATAGAGAATATGTGATACTCAGAACAGAAGCAAAGAACAAAGTGCTAGCAGCAAAACAGAAGTCCTGGGAAGAATTTGGAGAAAAGCTAGAAAAAGATGCACAAGAAAACCAGAAATTGTTCTATAAGACCCTAAAGAACATGAGGAAGGAAAAACAATGCCCTCTCAAATTTATAAAGGACAAGCAAGGCAAATTGCTTACTGCCCCGAAGGAAGTAATGGAAAGATGGAAAGAATATTTCTCAGAACTCCTGGATGGTGAGCATGGTGAAGCAACAGAAATGATAACCACTAGCACAGAAGAGAAAACCAATGATGGTGAAGATGACATAAAGATGGAAGAACTGAGGGCAGCACTAGAGAAAATCAAGATGGGCAAAGCAGCAGGGCATGATGGTATAACACCAGAAATGGTTAAGTACATGGGAGCATCAGGCGACCTGTTACTCTTAAAGGTCCTACAGGCAGCATGGTGCAACAAGACCATACCAAAGGATTGGGAGATTGCCATCATAACACCAATTTTCAAAAAGGGTGACAATCGACAATGTGGAAACCATAGAGGCATATCCCTTCTCAGTGTCCCTGGTAAAATCTACTCTAGAATCCTAGAGCAGAGACTCCGACGCCTAGCTGAGCCACAATTGGATGAGGTCCAGTGCGGATTCCGAGCAAACCGAAGTACTCAAGACCTAATCTTCACACTCAGACAGTTGAGTGAAAAGGCCCTTGAGTATAAGAGTGAGATCCATCTTTGTTTCATAGATCTGGAAAAGGCGTTTGACAGAGTCCCCTGGAGCAAACTTTGGGACTGTTTGGCAAGGAAGAATATTCCAGCACCTCTGATTCATGCTATACAGAGCTTCTACAAGTCTTGCAGAAATTATGTGAGGACAGCAAACCATAAGTCAGAAGAGTTCAGGACCACCACTGGTGTAAGACAAGGTGATATCCTGTCACCTTATCTTTTCATACTCCTCATGGACGATGTCATCAAGGCATGTAAGGAGAGAACAAGAAAGTATTCAGTGGGGTACTGGAAGATGAGACAGGTCTATATTTCGGAGCTGGCATTTGCTGATGATGTTGCCCTGATTGCTAAATCAGAGGCACATCTCCAATCCAACTTGCAAGTCTGGAAGGAAGAGCTGGAGAAGAGAGGGATGGTCATAAGCAGCTCTAAAACAAAATCCATGGTGATATCACGAGAAGAAAGAAAACATCAGATTAAGTTGGGAGAACAGGTCCTGGAGCAGGTCGACCACTTTAAATATCTCGGAGCTATTATAGACCGAAAGGGAGGTATCAAAGAAGAGTTGGCCACTCGAAAAGCAGCGGCTGGGAGACTTTTTCAGGCCATAAATCGTGGATTCCTCAGCAAGAAAGAGGTTGGTAAGAAAACGAAGATGGCTGTATACCGCTCCACCTATGTCCCAGTTTTGACATATGGATGCGAGTCGTGGGCAATGACTACAACCCACAAAAGCCAGATCCAAACCTCAGAAATGAGGTATCTGAGGAAAGTGGTTGAAGTAACAAGAAGAGACATGGTCCGCAACCAGACGATACGTCAAGGCCTGAAATCCCATCCGCTGCAGACCCAAAGGAGGACAACATTAGACAATCTTTGAAGGACCGAGGACTAGAATGGAACCAGGCCAGGAAGAAGACAGCTGATAGAATGGTCTGGCGCTCTCTCTTCCAAACCTCTACACCTCACGGTAGAAGGGGAACGACTAAGTAAGTAAGTAAGTTAAGAGACTCTCCAGCGGACCGTACTATCATTATTACAATTTGGAAACAAAAAGGTCATATTCAAAGTAAATCATATATTGTATTGTACTTACATTATTATGCATAAACAATATGTACACAATTTTATCTGAAAGGATATTTACATTTTAGTCAATGGTGGCTTGCGTATGCCATATCTTGAAGCAGTGTTTTGGGTGGAGGTGAGGATAATCATCGCAACCCTCGCAAATAAAATTTGTTCTTTTTGGAGAATCTGGTTTGCTGCAGACTCTACATCTTCTGTCTTTTTCTGTGTAAGCTATCATATGCTTAGCTCCTTCAAGCCTCTGAATTGGGTTGGCTGTCCTTGGTCTTCCCGGGGTTGCCTTGATACTCCTCTGTGGCTCGGGCATTAGATCTGCGGCCCACTGAAGCAAAGCATCAATCAGAGATATTTTGAACTGTTTTAATGTCATTTTTCTACTGCCTGTGAGCCTATAGAGGATGAAAGCATTGGTACAAGTAATTTCCATTATCCAGTAGAATATTTTTTTCCACCACTTGTTGCTGCGTCGTTTGTGAATGCCATAATACCCAAGCATTTGATCAGCACGGTCACATCCATTCATGCTCTGATTATAGTCATGGACTGTTACTGGCTTTGGTTTTGTCGTGGTTGTCATTCCTGTATTTGTTTTGGTGGAAACAATGATTACTGGCTTTTTTGCTTTCTTATCCCTCCATCCAATACAAAGCAAAGATGAATCTTTAGTTTGCCAGCATTTCCGTTCCATGTGTGGTATGGAAAGTGCTTTTATTTCTAATGGAAAGCCAATTCGGTTTGACTGGAGGGTGCCAGTATAGTATTGCTTTTGCTGAAGCAAATAGTCAATGAGTGCCCTGGTGGTGTAGAACCTGTCTGCAAATATATGATAACCAGTTCCAATTTGCTGTAATAGAGTTCCAAAGACTTTTATTGCCATCCCACTATTGGTGTCTGTGCTTGGATTGTATGAGGTATTCGCTCCATAATACGTAAGCAGGGATAAAACATACCCAGTGGTACTGTCAACAAGACCAAAACTCTTTATATGATACTTACTAGGCTTAGTTGCATTAAATTGCTTGTATTTTAATCTCCCTTTAAATCCTACAATCATTTCATCAACCGAAACATTCTCAAAGGGCGTAAAGGCATTATTGAAATTTTCAATCAAAGAGTTGATGAATGGCTCCACTTTACTTTTTCCCTCAGCATCAGGCTGTCCCACATGCAACATTGTTTGATAGATAGACAAAAATCTGTCTCTTTCAAAGTTTTTGTGATTCTTCTTCTTCTTCTTGCGATCGCATCTTTGATGATTACACCGTCAGACGAGTTCTCATGATGAATTCGACTGTTGTTTGAAGTTCCTCTTTAACTCCATATAGCTTTGAGTTTAGTGTTGAGTCATTCGGCCAGTATATCTTTCTTAACTGGTCATACAGAGGACAGTCCTGTAGAACATGCTCAGCAGTTTGTTCGTTTAATCCACATGTGCACAGTGGTGAAGCAGACAATCGTAGCTTGTGCATGTGTTTATTCAGTTTGTTTGTCCTGTCCTGAGTTGAAAAATAGTTATCTGTCCCTGCCGGTCGAGAGTGTGATAGTCGTCTTTGGGTTGGTTCTGTTCTCTTCTGATAGTCTGGATAGCTCTCTTTTTCTCAAAGTATGTGACTTCATTATCTTCTTGTTCACATTCTCCTCCCTTTTTTGCAAGTTTATCTGCCTTTTCATTTCCGGGTACACCACAATGAGATGGTACCCACTGAAGTATGGTTCTCTTTTTGGCAGCTACCTTGTTTAGTTCATTTCTCAGATGCGGGAGTTTACCGCCCTTGAGAGCTTGCAGGACAGACAGTGCATCTGTGAGGATGACTACCTGGTGGCAGTCAGAGTTGGTGTTATAAATCATATTTGCAGCTTGCTCTAGAGCTTGAACCTTAGCTGTATAGTTGGAACAGAATTTACCAGTGGGAATGTGCCTAGTCTCATAGTGGTTGTCAGGATATGAGATAAAGATACCGGCACCTCCATTCCTAACAGCATTAGTTGCTGATCCATCTGTATAGGCATGTATCCATGATTGATCGGGATAGCTTTCTTGGATCATACTCAATGTAGCAGTTCGTTTTTGCAGATCATTATACTCACATCCACTTGTGAGACCACTGACTGGTGTATTAATTTGGAGGGCACTGCTGGCCTGCTCCCATGGTACAGGGTATAGGGTGGGCTTCAGTGGTGTTGTCTTCATGGATAGGTCTTCTTGATGCTGTCTTATAAGTCTTTTCCCCCGATGCACAAAGCTGCTACGCTTTAGACGTCCCAATGCCAGATCATCTAGTCTTGCCTTCATTGGGTGCATTGGCATACTGTTATACTTTTCCATCTGGATCATGGTTTTTGTGTCTCTTCTATGGGACAATGTCTGTAATCCAGCAACCTTCTGCATCTCTGTTATTGGTGTAGTTTTCATGGCTCCTGTAATGAGCCTGAGAGCTTGATTTTGCACCTTGTCCAAAGACTGCAGATGTGAGTTAGCAGCTGATGACCATGCTGCTGAGCTAAACTCTAAGTGTGGTCTTATTACTCCATTATAAATCTTCTTTAGATTTCGTTCATTTGCTCCCCAGTTGGTACCTGCTAATTTTCTGAGTATGCCTAGTCGCCTTCGGGCCTTTCCTTCTGCATTTTCAATATGCTTATTCCATGTAAGCCTTTGGTCAAATGTCACCCCAAGATAGGTGGGGTAGCTTTCTTCCTTGATCACGGTTGTCCCTAGGTGTATGTTAGCTGATTTGTCCTTGGGGGCAAGGGAGAACAGTGTTGTGCAGGTTTTGTCTGTGTTTATTGTGATAAGCCATTTCTCTGCCCATGACACTAGCATGTCTGCTGCCCGCTGCATTCTATAATTTGCTGTGGTGACATTTTCATCAGCGCACCAGAGTACTAGGTCATCTGCATATAAGGCAGCTTTCACTCCTGCAGGGAGATCTTTCACCAGGTCATTGATGTAAACAAGGAAGAGTGTTGGGGAAATTACTCCGCCTTGAGGTACCTCCTGATGGAGCAACACTTTTCTGCTCTGCAGACCGTCAAGAGTGACTCTAGTTCTCCTGTTATGCAAGTATGACTGGATCCATTTCATCATGTTGCCTTGGATTCCACTTCTCCTAAGTTTTGCAATGAGGCCATCTTTCCACACCTTGTCAAAGGCCTGCTTGAAGTCGACCCAGATCGTTAGGACCTTTTTCTTCTCCTGGAAGGCATCTTCTATTGCTTGAGAATATTAATTACAAGTTTCAGCTTTCTGTGATGTTTGTTAATGTTTAGAGAGACTCTCCAGCGGACCGTACTATCATTATTACAATTTGGAAACAAAAAGGTCATATTCAAAGTAAATCATATATTGTATTGTACTTACATTATTATGCATAAACAATATGTACACAATTTTATCTGAAAGGATATTTACATTTTAGTCAATGGTGGCTTGCGTATGCCATATCTTGAAGCAGTGTTTTGGGTGGAGGTGAGGATAATCATCGCAACCCTCGCAAATAAAATTTGTTCTTTTTGGAGAATCTGGTTTGCTGCAGACTCTACATCTTCTGTCTTTTTCTGTGTAAGCTATCATATGCTTAGCTCCTTCAAGCCTCTGAATTGGGTTGGCTGTCCTTGGTCTTCCCGGGGTTGCCTTGATACTCCTCTGTGGCTCGGGCATTAGATCTGCGGCCCACTGAAGCAAAGCATCAATCAGAGATATTTTGAACTGTTTTAATGTCATTTTTCTACTGCCTGTGAGCCTATAGAGGATGAAAGCATTGGTACAAGTAATTTCCATTATCCAGTAGAATATTTTTTTCCACCACTTGTTGCTGCATCGTTTGTGAATGCCATAATACCCAAGCATTTGATCAGCACGGTCACATCCATTCATGCTCTGATTATAGTCATGGACTGTTACTGGCTTTGGTTTTGTCGTGGTTGTCATTCCTGTATTTGTTTTGGTGGAAACAATGATTACTGGCTTTTTTGCTTTCTTATCCCTCCATCCAATACAAAGCAAAGATGAATCTTTAGTTTGCCAGCATTTCCGTTCCATGTGTGGTATGGAAAGTGCTTTTATTTCTAATGGAAAGCCAATTCGGTTTGACTGGAGGGTGCCAGTATAGTATTGCTTTTGCTGAAGCAAATAGTCAATGAGTGCCCTGGTGGTGTAGAACCTGTCTGCAAATATATGATAACCAGTTCCAATTTGCTGTAATAGAGTTCCAAAGACTTTTATTGCCATCCCACTATTGGTGTCTGTGCTTGGATTGTATGAGGTATTCGCTCCATAATACGTAAGCAGGGATAAAACATACCCAGTGGTACTGTCAACAAGACCAAAACTCTTTATATGATACTTACTAGGCTTAGTTGCATTAAATTGCTTGTATTTTTAATCTCCCTTTAAATCCTACAATCATTTCATCAACCGAAACATTCTCAAAGGGCGTAAAGGCATTATTGAAATTTTCAATCAAAGAGTTGATGAATGGCTCCACTTTACTTTTTCCCTCAGCATCAGGCTGTCCCACATGCAACATTGTTTGATAGATAGACAAAAATCTGTCTCTTTCAAAGTTTTTGTGATTCTTCTTCTTCTTCTTGCGATCGCATCTTTGATGATTACACCGTCAGACGAGTTCTCATGATGAATTCGACTGTTGTTTGAAGTTCCTCTTTAACTCCATATAGCTTTGAGTTTAGTGTTGAGTCATTCGGCCAGTATATCTTTCTTAACTGGTCATACAGAGGACAGTCCTGTAGAACATGCTCAGCAGTTTGTTCGTTTAATCCACATGTGCACAGTGGTGAAGCAGACAATCGTAGCTTAGCTTGTGCATGTGTTTATTCAGTTTGTTATGTCCTGTCCTGAGTCGAAAAATAGTTATCTGTCCCTGCCGGTCGAGAGTGTGATAGTCGTCTTTGGGTTGGTTCTGTTCTCTTCTGATAGTCTGGATAGCTCTCTTTTTCTCAAAGTATGTGACTTCATTATCTTCTTGTTCACATTCTCCTCCCTTTTTTGCAAGTTTATCTGCCTTTTCATTTCCGGGTACACCACAATGAGATGGTACCCACTGAAGTATGGTTCTCTTTTTGGCAGCTACCTTGTTTAGTTCATTTCTCAGATGCGGGAGTTTACCACCCTTGAGAGCTTGCAGGACAGACAGTGCATCTGTGAGGATGACTACCTGGTGGCAGTCAGAGTTGGTGTTATAAATCATATTTGCAGCTTGCTCTAGAGCTTGAACCTCAGCTGTATAGTTGGAACAGAATTTACCAGTGGGAATGTGCCTAGTCTCATAGTGGTTGTCAGGATATGAGATAAAGATACCGGCACCTCCATTCCTAACAGCATTAGTTGCTGTTCCATCTGTATAGGCATGTATCCATGATTGATCGGGATAGCTTTCTTGGATCATACTCAATGTAGCAGTTCGTTTTTGCAGATCATTATACTCACATCCACTTGTGAGACCACTGACTGATGTATTAATTTGGAGGGCACTGCTGGCCTGCTCCCATGGTACAGGGTATAGGGTGGGCTTCAGTGGTGTTGTCTTCATGGATAGGTCTTCTTGATGCTGTCTTATAAGTCTTTTCCCCCGATGCACAAAGCTGCTACGCTTTAGACGTCCCAATGCCAGATCATCTAGTCTTGCCTTCATTGGGTGCATTGGCATACTGTTATACTTTTCCATCTGGATCATGGTTTTTGTGTCTCTTCTATGGGACAATGTCTGTAATCCAGCAACCTTCTGCATCTCTGTTATTGGTGTAGTTTTCATGGCTCCTGTAATGAGCCTGAGAGCTTGATTTTGCACCTTGTCCAAAGACTGCAGATGTGAGTTAGCAGCTGATGACCATGCTGCTGAGCTAAACTCTAAGTGTGGTCTTATTACTCCATTATAAATCTTCTTTAGATTTCGTTCATTTGCTCCCCAGTTGGTACCTGCTAATTTTCTGAGTATGCCTAGTCGCCTTCGGGCCTTTCCTTCTGCATTTTCAATATGCTTATTCCATGTAAGCCTTTGGTCAAATGTCACCCCAAGATAGGTGGGGTAGCTTTCTTCCTTGATCACGGTTGTCCCTAGGTGTATGTTAGCTGATTTGTCCTTGGGGGCGAGGGAGAACAGTGTTGTGCAGGTTTTGTCTGTGTTTATTGTGATAAGCCATTTCTCTGCCCATGACACTAGCATGTCTGCTGCCCGCTGCATTCTATAATTTGCTGTGGTGACATTTTCATCAGCGCACCAGAGTACTAGGTCATCTGCATATAAGGCAGCTTTCACTCCTGCAGGGAGATCTTTCACCAGGTCATTGATGTAAACAAGGAAGAGTGTTGGGGAAATTACTCCTCCTTGAGGTACCCCCTGATGGAGCAACACTTTTCTGCTCTGCAGACCGTCAAGAGTGACTCTAGTTCTCCTGTTATGCAAGTATGACTGGATCCATTTCATCATGTTGCCTTGGATTCCACTTCTCCTAAGTTTTGCAATGAGGCCATCTTTCCACACCTTGTCAAAGGCCTGCTTGAAGTCGACCCAGATCGTTAGGACCTTTTTCTTCTCCTGGAAGGCATCTTCTATTGCTTGAGAATATTAATTACAAGTTTCAGCTTTCTGTGATGTTTTGTTAATGTTTAAGAGACTCTCCAGCGGACCGTACTATCATTATTACAATTTGGAAACAAAAAGGTCATATTCAAAGTAAATCATATATTGTATTGTACTTACATTATTATGCATAAACAATATGTACACAATTTTATCTGAAAGGATATTTACATTTTAGTCAATGGTGGCTTGCGTATGCCATATCTTGAAGCAGTGTTTTGGGTGGAGGTGAGGATAATCATCGCAACCCTCGCAAATAAAATTTTGTTCTTTTTGGAGAATCTGGTTTGCTGCAGACTCTACATCTTCTGTCTTTTTCTGTGTAAGCTATCATATGCTTAGCTCCTTCAAGCCTCTGAATTGGGTTGGCTGTCCTTGGTCTTCCCGGGGTTGCCTTGATACTCCTCTGTGGCTCGGGCATTAGATCTGCGGCCCACTGAAGCAAAGCATCAATCAGAGATATTTTGAACTGTTTTAATGTCATTTTTCTACTGCCTGTGAGCCTATAGAGGATGAAAGCATTGGTACAAGTAATTTCCATTATCCAGTAGAATATTTTTTTCCACCACTTGTTGCTGCGTCGTTTGTGAATGCCATAATACCCAAGCATTTGATCAGCACGGTCACATCCATTCATGCTCTGATTATAGTCATGGACTGTTACTGGCTTTGGTTTTGTCGTGGTTGTCATTCCTGTATTTGTTTTGGTGGAAACAATGATTACTGGCTTTTTTGCTTTCTTATCCCTCCATCCAATACAAAGCAAAGATGAATCTTTAGTTTGCCAGCATTTCCGTTCCATGTGTGGTATGGAAAGTGCTTTTATTTCTAATGGAAAGCCAATTCGGTTTGACTGGAGGGTGCCAGTATAGTATTGCTTTTGCTGAAGCAAATAGTCAATGAGTGCCCTGGTGGTGTAGAACCTGTCTGCAAATATATGATAACCAGTTCCAATTTGCTGTAATAGAGTTCCAAAGACTTTTATTGCCATCCCACTATTGGTGTCTGTGCTTGGATTGTATGAGGTATTCGCTCCATAATACGTAAGCAGGTATAAAACATACCCAGTGGTACTGTCAACAAGACCAAAACTCTTTATATGATACTTACTAGGCTTAGTTGCATTAAATTGCTTGTATTTTAATCTCCCTTTAAATCCTACAATCATTTCATCAACCGAAACATTCTCAAAGGGCGTAAAGGCATTATTGAAATTTTCAATCAAAGAGTTGATGAATGGCTCCACTTTACTTTTTCCCTCAGCATCAGGCTGTCCCACATGCAACATTGTTTGATAGATAGACAAAAATCTGTCTCTTTCAAAGTTTTTGTGATTCTTCTTCTTCTTCTTGCGATCGCATCTTTGATGATTACACCGTCAGACGAGTTCTCATGATGAATTCGACTGTTGTTTGAAGTTCCTCTTTAACTCCATATAGCTTTGAGTTTAGTGTTGAGTCATTCGGCCAGTATATCTTTCTTAACTGGTCATACAGAGGACAGTCCTGTAGAACATGCTCAGCAGTTTGTTCGTTTAATCCACATGTGCACAGTGGTGAAGCAGACAATCGTAGCTTGTGCATGTGTTTATTCAGTTTGTTATGTCCTGTCCTGAGTCGAAAAATAGTTATCTGTCCCTGCCGGTCGAGAGTGTGATAGTCGTCTTTGGGTTGGTTCTGTTCTCTTCTGATAGTCTGGATAGCTCTCTTTTTCTCAAAGTATGTGACTTCATTATCTTCTTGTTCACATTCTCCTCCCTTTTTTTGCAAGTTTATCTGCCTTTTCATTTCCGGGTACACCACAATGAGATGGTACCCACTGAAGTATGGTTCTCTTTTTGGCAGCTACCTTGTTTAGTTCATTTCTCAGATGCGGGAGTTTACCACCCTTGAGATCTTGCAGGACAGACAGTGCATCTGTGAGGATGACTACCTGGTGGCAGTCAGAGTTTGTGTTATAAATCATATTTGCAGCTTGCTCTAGAGCTTGAACCTCAGCTGTATAGTTGGAACAGAATTTACCAGTGGGAATGTGCCTAGTCTCATAGTGGTTGTCAGGATATGAGATAAAGATACCGGCACCTCCATTCCTAACAGCATTAGTTGCTGATCCATCTGTATAGGCATGTATCCATGATTGATCGGGATAGCTTTCTTGGATCATACTCAATGTAGCAGTTCGTTTTTGCAGATCATTATACTCACATCCACTTGTGAGACCACTGACTGGTGTATTAATTTGGAGGGCACTGCTGGCCTGCTCCCATGGTACAGGGTATAGGGTGGGCTTCAGTGGTGTTGTCTTCATGGATAGGTCTTCTTGATGCTGTCTTATAAGTCTTTTCCCCCGATGCACAAAGCTGCTACGCTTTAGACGTCCCAATGCCAGATCATCTAGTCTTGCCTTCATTGGGTGCATTGGCATACTGTTATACTTTTCCATCTGGATCATGGTTTTTGTGTCTCTTCTATGGGACAATGTCTGTAATCCAGCAACCTTCTGCATCTCTGTTATTGGTGTAGTTTTCATGGCTCCTGTAATGAGCCTGAGAGCTTGATTTTGCACCTTGTCCAAAGACTGCAGATGTGAGTTAGCAGCTGATGACCATGCTGCTGAGCTAAACTCTAAGTGTGGTCTTATTACTCCATTATAAATCTTCTTTAGATTTCGTTCATTTGCTCCCCAGTTGGTACCTGCTAATTTTCTGAGTATGCCTAGTCGCCTTCGGGCCTTTCCTTCTGCATTTTCAATATGCTTATTCCATGTAAGCCTTTGGTCAAATGTCACCCCAAGATAGGTGGGGTAGCTTTCTTCCTTGATCACGGTTGTCCCTAGGTGTATGTTAGCTGATTTGTCCTTGGGGGCAAGGGAGAACAGTGTTGTGCAGGTTTTGTCTGTGTTTATTGTGATAAGCCATTTCTCTGCCCATGACACTAGCATGTCTGCTGCCCGCTGCATTCTATAATTTGCTGTGGTGACATTTTCATCAGCGCACCAGAGTACTAGGTCATCTGCATATAAGGCAGCTTTCACTCCTGCAGGGAGATCTTTCACCAGGTCATTGATGTAAACAAGGAAGAGTGTTGGGGAAATTACTCCTCCTTGAGGTACCCCCTGATGGAGCAACACTCTTCTGCTCTGCAGACCGTCAAGAGTGACTCTAGTTCTCCTGTTATGCAAGTATGACTGGATCCATTTCATCATGTTGCCTTGGATTCCACTTCTCCTAAGTTTTGCAATGAGGCCATCTTTCCACACCTTGTCAAAGGCCTGCTTGAAGTCGACCCAGATCGTTAGGACCTTTTTCTTCTCCTGGAAGGCATCTTCTATTGCTTGAGAATATTAATTACAAGTTTCAGCTTTCTGTGATGTTTTGTTAATGTTTAAAAGACTCTCCAGCGGACCGTACTATCATTATTACAATTTGGAAACAAAAAGGTCATATTCAAAGTAAATCATATATTGTATTGTACTTACATTATTATGCATAAACAATATGTACACAATTTTATCTGAAAGGATATTTACATTTTAGTCAATGGTGGCTTGCGTATGCCATATCTTGAAGCAGTGTTTTGGGTGGAGGTGAGGATAATCATCGCAACCCTCGCAAATAAAATTTGTTCTTTTTGGAGAATCTGGTTTGCTGCAGACTCTACATCTTCTGTCTTTTTCTGTGTAAGCTATCATATGCTTAGCTCCTTCAAGCCTCTGAATTGGGTTGGCTGTCCTTGGTCTTCCCGGGGTTGCCTTGATACTCCTCTGTGGCTCGGGCATTAGATCTGCGGCCCACTGAAGCAAAGCATCAATCAGAGATATTTTGAACTGTTTTAATGTCATTTTTCTACTGCCTGTGAGCCTATAGAGGATGAAAGCATTGGTACAAGTAATTTCCATTATCCAGTAGAATATTTTTTTCCACCACTTGTTGCTGCGTCGTTTGTGAATGCCATAATACCCAAGCATTTGATCAGCACGGTCACATCCATTCATGCTCTGATTATAGTCATGGACTGTTACTGGCTTTGGTTTTGTCGTGGTTGTCATTCCTGTATTTGTTTTGGTGGAAACAATGATTACTGGCTTTTTTGCTTTCTTATCCCTCCATCCAATACAAAGCAAAGATGAATCTTTAGTTTGCCAGCATTTCCGTTCCATGTGTGGTATGGAAAGTGCTTTTATTTCTAATGGAAAGCCAATTCGGTTTGACTGGAGGGTGCCAGTATAGTATTGCTTTTGCTGAAGCAAATAGTCAATGAGTGCCCTGGTGGTGTAGAACCTGTCTGCAAATATATGATAACCAGTTCCAATTTGCTGTAATAGAGTTCCAAAGACTTTTATTGCCATCCCACTATTGGTGTCTGTGCGCAAATATGATTTATAACACCAACTCTGACTGCCACCAGGTAGTCATCCTCACAGATGCACTGTCTGTCCTGCAAGCTCTCAAGGGTGGTAAACTCCCGCATCTGAGAAATGAACTAAACAAGGTAGCTGCCAAAAAGAGAACCATACTTCAGTGGGTACCATCTCATTGTGGTGTACCCGGAAATGAAAAGGCAGATAAACTTGCAAAAAAGGGAGGAGAATGTGAACAAGAAGATAATGAAGTCACATACTTTGAGAAAAAGAGAGCTATCCAGACTATCAGAAGAGAACAGAACCAACCCAAAGACGACTATCACACTCTCGACCGGCAGGGACAGACAACTATTTTTCGACTCAGGACAGGGCATAACAAACTGAATAAACACATGCACAAGCTACGATTGTCTGCTTCACCACTGTGCACATGTGGATTAAACGAACAAACTGCTGAGCATGTTCTACAGGACTGTCCTCTGTATGACCAGTTAAGAAAGATATACTGGCCCAATGACTCAACACTAAACTCAAAGCTATATGGAGTTAAAGAGGAACTTCAAACAACAGTCGAATTCATCATGAGAACTCGTCTGACGGTGTAATCATCAAAGATGCGATCGCAAGAAGAAGAAGAAGTGTCTGTGCTTGGATTGTATGAGGTATTCGCTCCATAATACGTAAGCAGGGATAAAACATACCCAGTGGTACTGTCAACAAGACCAAAACTCTTTATATGATACTTACTAGGCTTAGTTGCATTAAATTGCTTGTATTTTAATCTCCCTTTAAATCCTACAATCATTTCATCAACCGAAACATTCTCAAAGGGCGTAAAGGCATTATTGAAATTTTCAATCAAAGAGTTGATGAATGGCTCCACTTTACTTTTTTTCCCCCAGCATCAGGCTCTCCCACATGGAACATTGGTTGATAGATAGACAAAAATCTGTCTCTTTCAAAGTTTTTGTGATAAAATGGAGCATAAAGGCAATCAGTTTCTGA
Source organism: Oreohelix idahoensis (assembly GCA_024509875.1). NCBI lineage: Eukaryota > Metazoa > Mollusca > Gastropoda > Stylommatophora > Oreohelicidae > Oreohelix > Oreohelix idahoensis. The sequence goes on from JAMPIV010013222.1 coordinate 72,799, forward strand.
TGAATAATAGTCTCTAATAGAAGGTCTGGGATCAATGCCCATAGCATTTATTGTAGCCATAAATTTTAACAACTCATAGTTTGATAGTGCTGTCCAGCTGGAAAATCTTTGATTTTTTTAGGGATGGATTATTTTTAAGAACTTTAAGTTTTGCATACTCATTTACAGAATGTACTATTGAATTTGCAATGTCATCAGTAAACAATGTCCTATAGCAGTCAAAAGGAGTTGATGCCTCACTAAAACCTAAGTCATCGTGTACTCCTGGTTTGCGACCGTATTTGGGAAGAAATCTGAATGCGTTTTGGGTCTCTGTAATACTGATGTTTGGTACTGAAATCCATTCATTACTAATTGCACCTTGTTGCTCCTTGGTACTAATGCTTTTCCCCCTTTTTGTCGATGATTTGGTCAAAACGTTTTGTCGTTTTGTAGCACTAGGGCCTGGCTGTGACCACGCCCCCTCCTCATTAGAACTAGCTTCTTCATTAAGTTCAAATTCGAAATCATCATTTTCACTTTCGAAATCATCATTCTCATTAAACTTGTCAAAGATGCACAGTTCCCTAGCTTTTTCTACAGATAAAAAAGACCTACGTTTTGATAAACATGATGTGGTTGGTTCGCTAGACATTGTCTGTATAAACAACAATAATCGCCGATCGAAAGCTGACAGATTTACCGTTTTTTCACAGTGAAATTAGCTAGAACAAGCGTGTTTCCGAATCACAACTCAAAGATAGCGCTCTTCTGAATAAAAAAAAGTAACTTCCGTTATGTTAAAATACCTAATTACGAAAATACAGAACAAATTTCAAGGAACACAAAAGTGACGTTACCATCATTGTTTCGGCTTCTAGGGGTTTTGCGGATGTACGCTACCAGCGTCGTTCTGGCCTTTGAGAGTTAAGTCTGAGAAATTCCTCTTATGACGGGTGAAACACTGGGTCTGGAAATCTATAATTCCTCTTATGATGGGTGAGACACTTGGTCTGGAAATCTATAATTCCTCTTATGACTCCTTGTGATAAAATTCCCAAGTTTCCAGTCTTGTATTAAAATTGCGGGTTTACTTGTAAATTCCAAAGTTCCCCAATACTCGATCTGGTACTTATAGTTGTGGAATTGTAAGTCCTATCCTCTTTCTTCTGGCTTGAGGAGGTGTTTAGTTGCCGCTGCGATGCAGTCTGTCTGTGTGCTGTGACTCCGAGTTTGTTAGATTATATCTCACAATCCTTAGTTTCAAATCCCAGCTGTGTTTCCGCCAAAAGTTCCAATCAAATCATAGTAGATTCTGGTGAACCAATCCAATCTATCTAGCACTGTTTGGGTGGGGAAGTTTATCATTACTCATCCCACGCATATTTAAAATATTAATTTTAATATTCACGCGTGGCCTCTTACAACAGTGATGTCATATCGTTACCTAAGACTTCCGGCGCACCTCTGTTTATCACCTTTATCTGCGTGCCTCCGCTAGACAGATGTCTGGTCAGACCAGGTGGTCTACTTTCATCGTATCACAATACAGGCTTGTGTCAACATGATCAACAGCTTTCCAATGGGTATCAAATGTTTGACCGCCCCGTTTCCACAGGCGGTCAGACAGATTAGGCGATAAAATATTATTGCTGGCCGGTCACCAAACCTGGTGAATCGTAACAACAGTCTGGGAGTGGAGTGTGAAACAATAAGATACACATTATTCCCGTAGCAAATACTGCCAAATGGGAATGGCGTGTAAGAGAATTCACCACGCTATGTCCAGCATAGAGCAAAATAGTGAAAATAACGAATGAAGAGGCATGATTTATGCCAAATAAAAGCGATGAGTGAGAAAATGAAGAAAAAGAAAGGATACTGCCGGAGGGCTGAAGGTGTGACAGATCACACTAAAGAGCATGTTCAGATGTTTTGTCACAGTGCATGTAGTGTCTTATTTGTGTTGTTCGTGTTTATGCTGTTTGAATGTTTTTTTTTGTGACTTCTGAATGTATTGCTCAATGTTAGTGCATTTATTGGGATGTCTGCATGTTAGTGTATCCTTTGTGTTGTTTGCAATGTCTGCATGTTAGTGTATCTTTTGTGTTGTTTGCGATGTCTGCATGTTAGTGTATCTTTTGTGTTGTTTGTGATGTCTACATGTTATTGTATGTTTTGTATTGCTTGTGATGTCTGCATGTTAGTTTTTCTTTTGTGTTGTTTGTGATGTCTGCATGTTAGTGTATCTTTTGTGGTGTCTGCATATTAGTAGTTTTTTTTGTGTGTGATGTCTGCACGTTAGTATTTTTTTGTGTTCTTTGTGTTTATGCTGTTGGAACATTTTCTTATGTTTGTATTTATATTTTGTTTATTGTTATCTTTTTATGTTTGGACATAAATTGCTGTCCTTTGTTGTTGTATTGTTTTCTTATTTATGTTTAGACATAAAGTGCTTTCTTGAGTTGCCTCATTAAAAGAGTGACATAAAGTTGTTGCTATTTGCAGGTTTCAAGCATTAACGTCAACTATTCAGATGCTGGTCTGTTTGGGTTTTCTGTCATTGCTCCAAACACCCAGATTGAGAAGGTAAAAGACAGTGGTCACCCTTGTGTTAGGGGTTATTTTACTTTTCCTTGTTGTACCTGGGCAGTTTTAGAGGATTCATGTCAGACCAGGCCACATTGAACAATAAGAATGCCATTGACACTGTACTACTACTAGAACAGAGGACAAGGAGATAAACTTATCCTCCTATTCCACACAGAGCATCGAGCCACCACCGTGGCAGGAAGCATTCACATTCTCTTGCAGCAGTGTCTTCTGTGGCAATTTCGTTTACTTGATGAAGTTGCTAGTCCCATGCACAACCTCATTGTCTTGTACGGCATGCTCAAGGGTGCAGACGCCCCATTCTTTCTTTGTCTCTTCTGAGACCTTCAAGAACTACTCAGGATGAGATTAACATATGTTCTTGGTAAAAGGTGCTCAAAAATTACATCTATATATTTTTAATGAACCTAAAGGCACTGTCAGTAATCCTGGCTATTCCTAAACATTGCACCTTGTACTCATATACAAAGTTTGCACCTTAATTTCTGTTTATTTGACAAGTGCCTTAATTTCTAGACTTGATTGAATGTTTGGTTCTCTTCTCTTCTTTCCCAAACCCCAGTTCTTTTCAAGACTAGCCCTTGTCAGGGCTTCATCATACTTGGTGATGTGCACTGTTACGCCTCCGTTTGCACACAGCTTTGCGTTCATTAGTGAAACATCGCTGTGCTCAGAGGGAGCAGCACTAAAATGCAGCGCTATTGAAACAGCACCACCGAATTGATTTATGATGTAAGGTTAAAATATCAGATTTCATAAGTGTGCGTGCATGAGCAGAAGTAACGGTCACTTTTCGGTCTTTGATGGTGTATTCCAATGTGTCAAGACGTGTATTTTATAAGCTCCTGCATTGAGTGTTTCATCATCATCATCATAACCCTCCACTCCCAAAGGAGCATATGCTTTCAACAAACACATGCCAAGTCCTCCTGTCATGTGCCATCATCTCAAGATCTTTCCACATTCTCCTCATCATTTTCACCTCTGTTTCCAGCTCTCTTCTCCATGTGCTTCTTGGTCTACCTCTGCCTCTCTTGCCCTGTGGGTTCCAGATTAAGGACTGCCTTGTAATGCTATCAACAGGTTTCCTCAGTGTGTGTCCTAGCCATCGTCATCTCATCTCTTGTTCCACTGGCACTTGTCTGGTTCTTGTCATCAGTTCCACGTTGGTAACCTTGTTATATTTGGTGGCCAGTCTCAAGCGACAAATTATGAACCACAACACTTCATTAAAATAACTGACTGCATTTTCATTTTTCGGAAAACAAACGTTTTTGGCCAGCCGTACTTTATCTGCATATGACGTAAATTGCCCAAAGTCAAGGCTGTTCCTTCTTGCCAGTCTGATGGAACTCGAACGCCAGTGAACGAAACCAGTCAGAATTTTGATGTTACAGTCACTGTAAGAAGCCTATTGCAAGCTTATATACGTCAGGAGACTCTAGAAGACATCGTATTATCTACTGGTGTATCTGAAAGTACGTCCACTTCAAGATTTTTCAAGATTCGGCGAAGATTTCCACTATCCATCTCACACCAGTTTTTCCAGCGAGTTCAAAATGTGCCATCTGCACTTTTAAGTTCAGTCCGCGATAGTGTTTTACAGCAACATAGTTAAAATATTAAGCTGTAGTAATTTCGAATACTCTCCTGTCAATCGCCACACATATCTCAATGAAATGTAGACATCATATGAGACTGTAAGAAAATCAGCGGACATCAAATACTGGAGCAAGAGCTCACCTATACACACCCTGCCAGCTCAAAGACACAGCCCAAAGTGACCGTTAGCAAAAGTTAATCACTTCTGCTTTTATCACGCGTGTCTGCATAAATTATTTTATGTGATATCATTTTAATACAGTAGCGTTCTGTTCAATAAGTGCTCCATTCGAGCACAGTGATGTTTCACTAATGAGCACAAAGCTGTATGCAAACGGAGGCGTAACAGCACTAATGGTCGTTTTCAGGGCTAGGTGATCATCAGTGCTGCAGAAAATTCCAGTTCTACTTGTTATAACCAACAGGTTGGCTGTTCTATAAGCAGGGTGGACTTGAGTGCCTCACTGCAAGATGGCAAACATTTCAAGGAGAACAAATTCCCTGGTTATAAACCAAACAGGGCCAAGATATACTATCATTGTGTGACTAGTGATCACAATTCTGCCCTCATGGTCAGCTGGAAGACACAGTTATATATGTGAGGCCAGACTAGAGTAAATATGTGTTCACAATCAGATGGTGGCAAAGATGCATCATCATGTGCAGTAAAAGTGGACAGTCCAAAAAACTGTACATCCATCTTAATAATTTCACCTTCAGTACTAAGACAGAATATGTCCACTCTTGGTAGTTACATAATCTAGCAGAAGACTTTGATGTCGTTGAGAGGACAGTCATTTCATTACAGTTGAAAGAAAAAGATATTTTTGTTTTTACACCGAAAAATAAAATAGTAATAGTAACTGGTTTCTTTTTTAGAAAAAACAATCAGAAAAATAAAATAGCAATAGTAACTGGTTTCTTCTTTAGAAAAAACAATCAGAAAAATAAAAGTTACCCTCTGCATGTATGAGTACCACAATCAGATAGGAAATAAACTGTGCTGGTAATAGCTGTTCATTCAATGTGTCATATACGTCAGTTTTACAAACAGAATGTAGGTTTTGGTACATTGCGTCAGTTATATATCTTTTCCTGCCCCCCTTTCTTTCTCCATTTGTTTGTTTAGTTGACATCCAAAAAATGTCATGTTGACACTAAATCCTATAGGCCATATTAAAGATTGTAGTGTATCTCAGAAATCACCAAACTTTGAAATTATTTTTGTTTTTTTGTGGGGGAGTACATTTGTGACTAGTGGGATATACTCTGGCCTAATCCATATGTGCCCTAGGGTTTGAAGTGCCATAGCCCAGCTTAAAACCTGGGGTATAAATGGCATAGCCTAAAGTAAACTTTTGGCTAGAGATGTAATTAGGCTTGTTACAGCTAGCTATTCTTGGGTCCCTTTTTAGGATACTGTTTTTATTTTTTTTTTTTTTTTTAAGAAAAAGAGGGTTCAGGAGCTGTGCTCAGCTTACAAACAAAACCCCAGACTTTGTCACGATTAGCATCACACACACACACACACACACCATTAGCATCTTTATTGTCATTCAGACAGAATGCTCCCGACCACACACACCATTAACATCTTTATTGTCATTCAGGCGGAATGCTCCCGACCACACACACACACACCCACCATTAGCATCTTTATTGTCATTCAGACGGAATGCTCCCGACCACACACACACACCCCCACCATTAGCATCTTTATTGTCATTCAGACGGAATGCTCCCGACCACACACACACATCCCCACCATTAGCATCTTTATTGTCATTCAGACGGAATGCTCCCGACCACACACACACACCCCCACCATTAGCATCTTTATTGTCATTCAGGCGGAATGCTCCCGACCACACACACCCCCACCATTAGCATCTTTATTGTCATTCAGACGGAATGCTCCTGACCACACACACACACCCCCACCATTAGCATCTTTATTGTCATTCAGACGGAATGCTCCCAACCACACACATACACACCCCCACCATTAGCATCTTTATTGTCATTCAGACGGAATGCTCCCGACCACACACACACACATCCCCACCACCACCTCTTCTCCTCCTCCTTCTTCAGTTCAGTTATTAATAGGATAAAATTGCCACAAAAAACTCACAATTTTGCCTTCTGCAAAAGATCATTAAAATGATTAATGTGACAGAAAACAGTCGGTAGAAGGAGACATGGTTGATTGTATAAAAATGGTGGAGTTCTGGCAAATATGTTGTTAAAATTGTCAAGAGCAATGTATTTATTGTACATCTTGAGTTTTAAAAAAAGTAAAAAAATAAATAAATAAAGAATCGGTAAGTTTCTCAGCCATGAATTATCTCAAGTAATTGAGTCCTTGGCGTAATGTTCAAGTTTAGAATGGCCTGGGACAAGAATTTTGGGAAATGATTGGTGCAGTTCCACCTGTTTTATATAAATCGGTTTGTGGCCGACTTTCTCAGGTAACAAATACAGTGCTTGGAATGATCACTTGAAAGATGTTTGTATTTCTGTGTAAAATCTCCAGAAGCTGTCTTGAGCATATTCTGAAATATTTTCATTCTCATGACAGCATGAAGTACTTTACTGCCTTCTATCACACCTTCTGTTCAATAACATGATCATCTTATTTTCTTGTTGCAGGTTACTCGGACAGCAGCCAACAACTTTAGGTCAGTCCTGACATCAGGTATCACAGACCAAGATGTCCAGAAAGCAAAGTAAGTGATCAAATGATTGATTACAACTTTCCTGTTAGAACCAAGTGATTGTGGATCTGCATTGACTTGAAGTGATGGCCATCTAGTCTTATTGTCATGTCCGCACTGACTTGAAGAGATGACCATCTAGTTTTATTGTCTTGTCTGTACTGACTTGAAGTGATGATCATCTAGTCTTATTGTCATGTCTGTACTGACTTAAGGTGATGACCATCTAGTCTTATTGTTATGTCTGTACTGACTTGAGGTGATGACCATCTAGTCTTATTGTCATGTCTGTACTGACTTGAAGAGATGACCGTCTAGTCTTATTGTCATGTCTGTACTGACTTGAAGAGATGATCGTCTAGTCTTATTGTCATGTCTACTGACTTGAGGAGATGGTCATCTAGTCTTATTGTCATGTCTACTGACTTGAGATGTTCATCTAGTCTTATTGTCATGTCTACTGACTTGAGGAGATGGTCATCTAGTCTTATTGTCATGTCTGTACTGACTAGAGGAGATGACCATCTAGTCTTATTGTCATGTCTGTACTGATTTGAGATGACCATCTAGTCTTATTATCATGTCTACTGACTTGAGGAGATGACAATCTAGTCTTATTGTCATGTCTGTACTGACTTGAGGAGATGACCATCTAGTCTTATTGTCATGTCCGTACTGACTTGAGATGACCATCTAGTCTTATTATCATGACTGTACTGACTTGAAGTGATGACCATCTAGTCTTATTGTCGTGTCTGTACTGACTTGAGGAGATGACCATCTAGTCTTATTGTCATGTCTATTGACTTGAGGAGATGGTCATCTAGTCTTATTGTCATGTTATTGTCATGTCTGTACTGATTTGAAGAGATGACCGTCTAGTCTTATTGTCATGTCTATAGACTTGAGGAGATGGTCATTTAGTCTTATTGTCATGTCTATTGACTTGAGGAGATGGTCATCTAGTCTTATTGTCATGTTTACTGACTTGAGGAGATGGTCATCTAGTCTTATTGCCATGTCTACTGACTTGAGATGGTCGTCTAGTCTTATTGTCATGTCTACTGACTTGAGGAGATGGTCGTCTAGTCTTATTGTCATGTCTGTACTGATTTGAAGAGATGACCATCTAATCTTATTGTCATGTCTGTACTGACTTGAAGAGATGTGTCACGAAGTGAATTTAAGTTTAGAGTGTGTCCAGGGTATAGACAAGACCCTAGTATGAGATAGACTGAGAAGATAGATTTAGATGTGAAAATTATAGTGAATGTGGACAGATTGGCCTATTGGCTTCGAGGGATGAGAACCAAGATTGACTCTCCCTCGCCACTTGTGACGTCTTATCTGGCGATAGACCAACCACCTCTGACTGCCAATAAAGGAGATAAGGTTTAAATAAGGACCACAGACACCACTATACAGACAACATAAAGGTACAGTATAGTTAGCTATAAATTAGAGAACCTGATCCAGTGAACATTTTTATAGTTTTATTACAACAACAACAAAATAATCAACATAATCAATCACATAGAAACGAAATCAGTAATATGCAATGTTGCACAGACCTGAAAAAAAAAAAAAATTAAATTGGCAGATACTAAGAACAACCACTTTCACTCCTTCTTTCACCCTGCTGGGGAAAAATAGAATGATTAATGTGTTAACCACAACTAATGTGAGGGGGCATCCACTTTAGCCACCACTCCCTATTACGATCTATTTCCTACTGTCACTGTCCTGCTGACACTGCCACTGTTGTCTACACACACTGCTTCCAAGTGCTTCGGGCGATATACACGCCGCTAAATTAACACCACTGGACTAGTAGACTTAGATTTCAGCTTTGCTCTAAGGAGAATATAAGACACTACTGGTCCTGGCTAATTTCTCTCTCCCTCTCTCTCTCTCTCCCTCCTGGCTTCAGTGTCTCTCTAACACTCAACGTCTGCTGATGTGCCGTCTCCGCTACGCCTCTTCTCTTGATAACGTTCAGAACCAGGAATGATATCCCTGTCTCCTGCTTCTGATTTATGCACTGATGACTTGGTTTTCAGGCTCGAGGTACTTGAATCTCTTGTAGAAGCTTCACGGCTGCTGACCGACTTCTTCCTTGCCCCGTAAACCCGCTCAACGGTTTAGGGCACGACAGCTTTATTATGGCTGTATAAAACTTTAGACCAATCTCCCAGCCACGTGCTGTTGTCGGAGTGGTATAATGAGCTAAGAGCTCTGGATTATAAGGCAAATCCTGTTTCTGATTTCTTGTGCCTTTTCCGATCTCTCAAGCTATGTGCTCCTGAGATGACAACTTGCCGTTATAAAAAGGACCGAGGCTGGTTGCCCCTCCTACAGACCGCGAAAACTTGCTATGGAACAAACAACGCAACACCTATATAATATGTCAAAAGTTACACATCTCAAACACTTAACTCCCTTCTCCCTTTAAATCAATTACAGCTCACCTCTCTATTCCCGCTAGGCACCATGATACAAAATATTTATGCCCCAAAAGGTCAATCTCCCCTCTCTCTCCTGTTTCCAAAGTAAACACCGGCTGACCCAGATCGTTTGTTCTCCATGACTAGCCACGTGTCACAACATATTTTACACTGAGGAAATCCCTGTCCGAAAATACTTTAGGCTACTTTTCTCACTGTCCCTTGGTGTGCATTTATCACTACAAAATTAAAATCTAGAAAGGGGGACCTCCTGTCTATGTAAAAAGAAATTCCCTTATCAGACATATAAAAATTACATCTCTTGGTAATATAATTACACAGCACAAATTACACCATAACAAATTTACAACAATAAAAATGCACACAAAAAATAACGTACGCCAAAATTATGCTAGCACATTTAACTGCAAATAAGTTATAAACAATCGAGGTTATCAATGTATCCCCCGTAGTTAAATTCACGTTCCTGTGTTCACCATAATGTAAACTACACCTTTTCCTGGGTAACATTCCTGAATTAAAACTCAATACAATAACCCTGCCCACATGCTTAAAATTACAAAATCCCGCTCCCGTTTATATACAGAAGTTTATCATAAATCAAAGATGCGGGTTTTTCCTACCGACACTCTTTAGAAAAATTTAGACCTTTTAAATATTACGGAGCACCCATTAAATGTCTCAACATCTTTACACACTCCTAGCTACGGCTATTATCATATAAAGAATACACTGCCCCTCTTACATTAATTACTTTCTCTGAGATCGTAATTGATGGCTCTTTCGTTTTACGAAATTAATTAAAACCTCCTAAGGAAAGCTTATAATTAAACCGTCTAGTTTCTATAAGAAGCAAATACAAGTAACATGCTAAATAATTATGGCTTACTCAATATCAAATATCTCACTGAAGAGCAATTGCTCTGACGTAGATTCTCGCGGCTGCAAATACTTCGAATGAAAAGAACTAGCAATTACTTTCCTCCAGTATTTATTGCCGACAACGAGGCCAGATACGTCACCACTGGCGCACCTCTTACAGCCAATAAAATCCTACAAAAATTTAAACCACAGAGCCTCCGCCAATAGATTTGAAAGTGACGCGCAGACCGCGCGTGTCCAAAAAAAATTGCGTCACGCGACGGCCGCCCGCAATTTCTTTAACAAAGAAAAGAGATTCCCTGCTAGCGACTATCAGCGAAAAGATATGGTGAAAAAAACAAAACTGGTGAAAATCTAATATTCTCCCCTGTAGTCTCTATTAAAAACGCAATTATTAGACCTACAGAAAAAGACCAAACTCGATATATTTACGAAGAGAAGAAGCATGATAAACATATACAGTTTTCAGAGAGAAGAAAACTGGGACAAACTGAAATAGAAGAATGAAATGGGGCCTGTTGAAATATAAATCACAGTAACTCCATCACAAGATGACCTTCTAGTCTTATTGTCATGTCTACTGACTTGAGGAGATGGTCATCTAGTCTTATTGTCATGTCTACTGACTTGAGATGGTCATCTAGTCTTATTGTCATGTCTACTGACTTGAGATGGTCATCTAGTCTTATTGTCATGTCTACTGACTTGAGGAGATGACCATCTAGTCTTATTGTCATGTCTACTGACTTGAGGAGATGACCATCTAGTCTTATTTTCATGTCTGCACTGACTTGAGGAGATGGCCATCTAGTCTTATTGTCATGTCTGTACTGACTTGAGGAGATGACCATCTAGTCTTATTGTCATGTCTACTGACTTGAGGAGATGACCATCTAGTCTTATTTTCATGTCTGTACTGACTTAAGGAGATGACCATCTAGTCTTATTTTCATGTCTGTACTGACTTGAGATGACCATCTAGTCTTATTATCATGTCTGTACTGACTTGAGGAGATGACCATCTAGTCTTATTGTCATATCTACTGACTTGAGGAGATGGTCATCTAGTCTTATTGTCATATCTACTGACTTGAGGAGATGGTCATCTAGTCTTATTGTCATATCTGTACTGACTTGAAAAGGTGGTCATCCAGTCATTTTTAAAATAATCTTTTCTCCTGTCAGGAAGTTTAAGTATGAATCTCTATACTTCGTTATAGTTAATGTGAGACTTGTTCATTATTTTAGTCCTGCCCATGCCTCGATGATCTTTATGTCAGTGATAGATCTTCTGTTTGGGTAATGTGTAAGCTGTCTTCTGTTTCTGTCAGTGATAGAACTTTTGTTTGGGTAATGTGTAAGCTGTCTTCTGTTTCTGTCAGTGATAGATCTTCTGTTTGGGTAATGTGTAAGCTGTCTTCTGTTTCTGTCAGGGATAGATCTTCTGTTTGGGTAATGTGTAAGCTGTCTTCTCTTTCTGTCAGTAATAGATCTTCTGTTTGGGTAATGTGTAAGCTGTCTTCTGTTTCTGTCAGTGATAGATCTTCTGTTTGGGTAATGTGTAAGCTGTCTTCTGTTTCTGTCAGTGATAGAACTTCTGTTTGGGTAATGTGTAAGCTGTCTTCTGTTTCTGTCAGTGATAGAACTTCTGTTTGGGTAATGTGTAAGCTGTCTTCTGTTTATGTCAGTGATAGAACTTCCATTTGTAAAATGTGCTATGCTGTCATAAATGTATGCCATTTTTTCTCTGTCATAAATGAATGCCATTTTTTCCCATCAGGACCAAGCTGAAGGCTGAAATTGCCATGCTGTTTGAGAATTCAGACAACCTTTTGTTCTGGTTGGGAGAGCAGACTCTTAACAGTGACCACATCCTCACCCCCCAGGAAGTTTACAAGATGGTAGATCCCATCACAACAGCAGATGTCAACACTGTAAGTTTTTTTTTGTAGGCCCCAGTTTGAATAAAAATGCGATCCTGGGGATCTTTGGTTAATTGTGTAAATATCTATTGTTGTTGGATTTGTTACTAGCTAGACATCCATGATAATCACGAGCAGCATTCCTACTAACTGTTTTTAGTAACTGTTTCATCATTACAATATATCTGTTGTCACTATCATCATACCATTTGGCTGCACCAACAGACTTGCATACCACAGAACATGTTTTAGCTACACTGCACAAGCTAAGCTATATTGTTCAGTAATGTAACACACAAGAGTTATGAGCTTGGCTTCTGTTGGAAGAAGCCATAGCTTGCTGGTACTGATGGGTTTTTGTTTTGTTGTTTCAGGTTGCCAAGAAGATAGCTGCATCAAAAGCGGCTCTAGTTGTCACTGGAAATACAAACAGTGTTCCTTATTTAGACAGTCTCTTCTCCTAACTGTCTACCATTGTAACCTAGACACAATAACGTTGTTAATTATATTCACTTTAGTTATGCTAATTGTATGATAGTTTACTTTACCTGTCAACTTTGGCTGATAGAATGTGAGAGCTTATGCTTTCTGTCAGCCTTGACTGTCAAGATTGTGTGAAAGTTTTCTGTCAGCCTTGAATGACAAGAGTGTATGATGTTTCTTTTTTCTGTCAACTTCAACTGAAAGATTGCGTGAGTGCTTTAGAAAGTGTTGACAATATTTTAAGTCCATTGTCCTTGGATTGGAAAGGAGTTTCTAGCAGTGGATCATGTTTGTGTAGCACTTGTGAGAGTTATAGCCCGGCTAGTTCAGATTTTCTTAAATCTGGTTATTCAAAAAAACAAACAAGGGCAAATCAATATTTTAAAGTGTTGATATTTACCTTTGTGTATAGTGAACGTTGGTAAATGTAATGAGATGTGGCTGGCTGTCAAACACTCTCACATAATAAAGCATAACCACAAAGTCTGAACACACTGGGATACAACTCGACACATTTAATCAATCGTTTATTAGAAGCAGAGAAGAGGAAGTCAGCATAAGGGCAAGTAACTCTAGTAGGAAACAAAGTAATCATGGAGACATATATACAAATACCCTATCAACATAAAGATTGCTCTTGTATGTGATTATTTCAGTTACTTCACTTGAGTCTTCTCACTTTTCTGTCTGGATTCTGTCTAGTGGATTTTCAGACTTTTACCTTGTGTAATTTTTGAGTCCATAAGTATAAGTTTTTTTTTTTTTTTTAATTGGTGATAAATTTTTTGTGATTGTTTGTACCACAATTTGGTACTTCTTTGTTCATCTTTGTCTGATAATCTTTTTCCTGTTCTTTTTTTTTCTTCCTCTCTGATATTCTTCATCAATCGCTCTCTCTGATATTACTTTCTCAGTCTGTTTTGATAATTTTTGGGTTCTTTGTTCTGTTCTTTATTCTATATTACTGAATCCACCAGTTTTTGTGCATTCCAGTTAACCCTTGATGAAATTCTAGAAAGACAGAATTCGCACAATGGAACCAAGATGCTTGGATTATCGTTCATGGATCTTCCATGCATGGATGGATATCTGGAGTCATTCTTATATGACCACCAGCTATGCACAATGCTACAATTCACATATGTGGAAGTGAACATAGTCTGTGAGGCTAATTATATCCTCATTGACTCTTGAAATCATCCACACACTTCCAGGGATTCCCCCTGTGGTGAAACTTGTTGAGAAACTGGAGCTCATGACCTCAACTCAACATGTTTCGGAATGTCAGAAAAGCCACAGGAAAAGCCTAGATCTACAGTGTAGATAATACCAAGGAGTCTTCAACTTGGTGTTGGTTGCTAAAGAGCGAGAAGCTCAGCAGCCCTAGTTAAACAACAACAAGATGGATCTTCTCACAAATAACAGCATGCAGAAAATAATAAAACAGGTTGTGGTGCCACATAAATATTGTAACAGATGCAGAAATACTCAACTTCATTTATGTGGCCATGTTTCTAGATCAGACGAGTTGTCTGTTCTTGTACTTCAAGGGGACATTCCCAGGAAGAAGAAGAGCCAAAGAGCACTGATCAGAAGAATATTTTCAAATGGGCAAAAAATGCTAATAACAAACAGAATAAAGTGCCCCAGTGACCACGTAGATTACTGCATGAAAGATGGGATTATTCAATGTTTTTCTTGAGGATGTCTTCTACTTTACAGCAGAATTGTGTCCTTTACGTCGAGGTCTATCACATCGGGGATTTCTTTTATTTCTTATCCTACTTCTGACCTTTTCTTTTCATATTTTGTTCTACATGATTTTTTGAATGTTCTGGTTTTTTTTTTTTTTTTTTTTTTTTTGGTTCTGCTTTTCATTTTTTGCTGATTTGCATTTTTTTTTTTCTTATTTTTATTTTAAGGCAGTTTTTATTTGCCCATCAAAGAAAGAAATAGCCTATTTATTCATTTTCATGTTATACTTGTCTGTTCTGATATTTGTTTGTTCCTCATTTGGTAAAACTAAGATTGATGAGGATGTCAGTGAAGACCTCAGTCTGTCCACTTCTTAATGGAGCGAGTGTTTTTAGTCTTCATTTTAAAAAATATTTCATTTAAACAAATGACTTAATTTTTTTATGTTTAGATTTGCTTTAAGGTGCACTAAAAAGTAGAAAGTAAAATTGTATATGCTCAGAGTAACTGAGAATTTGGAAAAGCACTTCATATGATCAAGTACATGTTAAAAGAATTTTGAAAGCCAAATCTTTCCAACCTGATTGCTTTCTTCTCAAATATTGAATGTTTGGGCTAGTCAGCTTTGCTTATCAAAATTTCTACCTCTTTAAATGTACTTACTTTGTGAAACCTTTGTTTCAGTACTCAAGAGTTCCCTGTAAAATTGTATTTTCTATTTTTTGGGCACTTTGAAGCAAATCTGAGCTTCACAAACTCATTTTCCAAATTTAAAAAAAAATTTTTTTTTCGTACATTTTTTAAATCATAAAGTTCGGGAGCCACGCTGTTGTAATGGTTACCACACTGCGCTGGTGATCGGGTGATCCAGGTTCAAGCCTGGGCAAAGACATTTGAAGAAGTGTCATCGACCGAGACTTGGACCGGATTAATTCGAGCCCTGGCGAAGACATTTGAAAGAGTATCGTCGACCAGGGACTGGAATAACCTGAACGGCTCCTGAGCCGACCCAGCTCTTATGGGTACCTTCCGAAGACCGCGAGTATCTGCCTGAATGGCGAGTGGACACCTGTCATTGTACAGGGATAAAAGGGATACTCGGGTAAAAATCAGTCTCAGGTTAGATATACTAACTGGAGATTCTCGCCTCGAGAAATAGCCGGCTCACATAAAAAAAAAAAGTTCAATTTTCTATATCCTTCCTATATCATTCTTCATCAATTTTCTGATATTTCTTTGCCATTTTGTCACACTCTATTGCTTACGGTTCTGTACCACTACCCAGTAACTAACTTAGGGTAATTCCCCACAGTCATATGACTTTAGCACAGAAACAGAGGTTTATATCATTATGTTGAGGCTCACACAAAAGTTGAAATGAAGTAATAATAACAGATCAAATCAGAATTGAGTGGCATTTTGATCATTTCTCTGGCTCAGTTTCTCAAACTTGTTCAGACTGTGGCACACTTACCAATGCAAATTTATGTCGCTGAACACCTGTGTTCTTAAATGCTGGACTCTCGTGTAATTAACCTTAAATTTATAGCATTTTCAGTTTACACTACGTTGACTAATTTCAAATTCTATTACAATATATATTTTAATAGTAAAACATGACAAAATTTAAAAGATTTGAGAGATATTTTAAATTTTATTATGCAACTGCCTTGTTTTCAATGTGAAATGTGAGCCTGCTTCATTAGTTGTGAAGGAATATTGGACAAACACGCTCTTAATTCATGTTCCACTGACTGAAGTTTGGATCTGAATTTGGGCTTAATTCGAATGAGGCTAGAAAAGCAGGCTCGTATAATCAAGTATAAACAGAATAGAAACAGCATGTCCAGGTATTCCTTGGCAACAGTAAGCCAAAATTTATCCAAATCTAGTTCGTTGAACTTCACCAACAATGTTCAATCCATAATAAACCAATGTTGCATAAATATTAGGCTGGGCAACAGTTTTTTTAATACAGATATTAATTGTAAAAATAAGCAAAAGTATGCTGTAATTTGGACGAAAATATTTTTTACCATAAAAATTTGGTGGAAAACCTATGGCTCTCTTGCGGCACACCGTTGAGAAACTATGCTCTAGCTGATTGACAGTATTCACTAGTCAGCTTGTTCTATGTGATGATGTACATTGATAATAATAATAAATAATAAATTCTTTAAGCGCCAAACACGGCGCATAAGGCAGAAACCAGTGCTCTCCAGGTTGTTCGTTGTGACGCCACTCCTCTTAGCTCTTGCACATTATTTAGGCCCAACGTTCTTCCTTCTATTATTATTGTTCTTCTGAGTGTTTTCTTTTGGTCTTCCTTTTTTCCGCTTACCCTCAGGAACCCAAGTGAGCGCCTGTAGTGGTATTCTGTTGTTTTGCATTCGTAGGACATGACCGATATATGACCATCGTCTTTTCCTTATATAGTCGGAGACATATTTCTGCCTAGAGTCTTCTCTTATTTGTCGATTAGTCTTGAATTCTTTCCAACTGATGTTCATGAGTTTTCTAAGACATTTGTTCTCGAATGTATTCAGCTTGTTCTCCAATGATTTTGTTATTTTCCAACTCTCACAGCCGTATTGTTAACACTGAGATAAACATTTGAATTAAACAGACGAAGCTTGGTATGTATATTCAATGATCGTAATTTCCAAATGTTTAGATAATCTATTGAAGGCGCTAGCTGCCAAAGCAATTCTAGTATGGATTTCTCTTGTTGTGTCACCATCCTGAGTCATTTTACTGCCTAAATAATTGAAACTTTCAACTTTCTGTAGTTTTTCCCCGTTCAAGATGATATCAAAGGTCTCGTTAGAAAAGTTCATAGCTTTAGTTTTAGAGGCATTTACTTGGAGACCAATTTTAACCGAGAGATGACACAAATTATTTATTGCTTCTTGGGATTGTCTTGGTGTTGAACTTAAGAATGCTACATCATCTGCGAAATCCAGGTCCCCCCAGGAATTTTCCATTTGTCCATTTTATACCCAATTGTTCATTGTGGGTATAGTTTCTCATAACCCAATCAATAGCTATTCCAAAAAGTAGTGGTGACATAATACAGCCTTGATTTCACCCCCTGTTTCTACTGTAAACCATTCTGTATTCCCTTTATTTGTTCTAACACAACATCTTGCATTGTCATATAGCGCTTTGATTATATTCACATATTTTGTTGGAAAACCATAGATTGTAAGTATCTTCCACAATGATGGGCGGTTGTTGTAGACTATCAAAGGCTTTTTGAAAATCGACGAAGGTGATAATAAGTGGCGATTGCCTTTCCACTGATTCTTCTATAATTGTTCTTAGTGTGAATATTTGATCAATACATGATCGTTTCGGCCTGAAACCCGCTTGTTCTTCTCTGATCTTTTCGTCAGCATGCAATTTAAGTCTTTCTAACATCATGCAACATAATAATTTTCCAGGTACTGATAATAGAGATATAGGCCTACCACGCCAGTTATTACAGTCTGATAGATCACCTTTCTTCGGTAACTTTACAATAATACTGTCTTTCCATTGTTGTGGTGGTTGTTCTTCTCTCCATACTTCATTTATAATATCTAAAATTCTCAAGAGGTTGTTGTCATTAACTGCTTTAATCATTTCCCCTGAAATTTCGTCAACTCCAGCAGCTTTAAAATTTTTTAATCTTTTAACGGCTTACATTGATACACCGATAGAATTATTAATTGTAAGTATAAAAATAAGGTAGAAATGAAAATAGTGGAGTTATGAAGTTTCGTCTTCACCCACGCCGCAAGCGCGTTGATTTTAGCAGACAGTATTGTGAAAAAGATGGTACCATCGTTTTCTAGTGTCCTTGAAAAACTATTTATAACATTGTGACACGAAAAGCCTACTCGTTCAGACGGAGTGAAAGAGGGGAGAGACAGAAAAATGATACCATCTGCACGCGTGGTTTGAATATAATAATAATAATAATAATAGCCCCTTCAGTCATAACTGACTATGGTAATGCGCCCCTGAGGTGGCAGCCCTCAGCTGCTTATTTTCCTGGTGCTCCTTTCGACGTTTTCTCCTCACCTCTGCTTCTTGTGTAGTGCGATCGGCAGCTTCATCCTCCCATGTTGCTGGATCCATGTCCAGTGCCCTCATATCTCTCTTGCACACATCTTTAACCCTCAGCTGTGGTCGCCCAACTGTTCTCTTGCCATCTGCTAATTGTCCGTAGAAGATATCTTTTGGGATGCGACCATCTTCCATGCGGCGAACATGGCCAAGCCAGCGAAGTCTGCGCTGTTAAGCAGCGTATACATACTTTGAAGGCCAGCACGTGACAACACCTCGACATTTGTCACTTTATCTTTCCACGAGATGCCGAGGATGCGGCGTAGACACCGCAAATGGAAGGTATTGAGCTTTCTTTCTTGCTTAGCATAGGTCGTCCAGGTCTCGCTGCCATATAGGAGTGTGCTGGTGACGCAGGCATTATATACCGCAGCTTTGGTCTTCATTGTGAGTTTAGAGTTTCCCCAACCACGCGATGTGAGGCGGGCAAAGGTAGCTGCAGCTTTGCCAATGCGGCTGTCGATTTCTGTATCCAGTGAGAGTTTGTCATTGATGGTAGACCCTAGGTATGTGAAGTGGTGCACCACTGCCAATTCATAGTTATCGATAGTGATAACTGGTGCAGCACCCACATCCTGACTCAGCACATTCGTTTTCTTTAGACTTATTGTGAGGCCAAAGTCCTTGCATGCTTTAGTGAAGCGATTCATCAAGCTCTGAGCTCCTGTTGGCTTTGAGTGACGACTGCAGCATCATCAGCGAACAACAAGTCTCTTATAGTGACCCTTCTGATTTTTGTTTTTTCCCTTCAGCCTTGAAAGATTAAACAGACGGCCATCTGACCTAGTGTGAAGGCATATTCCTTCAGTTGCATCTCTGAATGCATGTTTCAAGAGTAAGGCAAAGAAGATTCCGAAGAGGGTCGGAGCCAGAACACAGCCTTGTTTAACGCCACTTCGTATATCAAAGGGCTGTGACGTGCTTCCAGCATATTGGACTGTTCCCTTCATGTCGTCATGGAATGACTATATCATTTCCAGCATTTTAGAAGGGCAGCCTATTTTCAGGAGGAATTTAAAGAGTCCATCCCTACTAACCAGGTCGAATGCTTTTGTGAGGTCTATAAAGGCGATATATAATGGTCTTTTCTGCTCTCTTGATTTTTCCTGAAGCTGGCGGAGAGAGAAGATCATGTCTGTTGTTGATCTGCCAGCTCGGAATCCACACTGTGCCTCTGGATATATGCGCTCAGCTAACTTGTGTAGTCGCATTAAGATGACTTTGGCAAAAACCTTACCAACAATACTAAGAAGAGAGATGCCTCTGTAGTTATTGCAATCACTTCTGTCTCCTTTATTTTTATACAGTGTTACAATCTTGGCATCTCGCATGTCTTGAGGAATAGTTGTCTCTTCCCAGCACTGGCACAGCATCCTATGCAGGGGATGTAATAGCATGCTCTTATAGCATTTGATTAAATCAGGAGGAATCCCATCACTGCCTGGTGCTTTGCCAGAGGCCAAGCTATCAATGGCCTTACTGAGTTCCTCTAATGTTGGTTCGGCATCCAGCTCCTCCATAGTTGGCAGACTATTGACAGCATCAAGGGCTGCAGGCGTAACGGTATTGTCTCTAGCGTAAAGCTCAGAGTAGTGCTCGACCCACCTCTCCATCTGCTTACCCTTATCGGTTAGCTTCTCTCCGCTGATGGTTTTTAGCGGTGCCGTCTTACTTTTATGGGGGCCAAGTGCTTTCTTTATACCGTCATACATTTGTCTAATGTTGCCTGTTTGCGCTGCGATCTGGATGCTCTCACTGAGCTGGAGCCAATAGTCATTTGCACAGCGTCGAGCAGTTTGTTGAACTTTGCTTCTCGTAGCCCTCAGGATCTGTAGGGTTCTGGCACTCGGTGAACGTTTGTATTCATTCATAGCACTGCGCTTAGCTTCAATAACAGGTGCCATCACATCTGATGAAGCGTCAAACCAGTCATTTGACTTTGCTGTTTTCTTACCAAAGGTGGCAAGTGCAGTACTTTGAATGGTGTTCCGTAGATGCTCCCAGTTCTCTGTAATAGTATCACCATGCTGAGGGCTACTGAGCACTTTCTTGAAGGTCGCAGTGAATTGAGCGATCATGAAAGGGTCTGACATCTTGCTGGTATCAATGCGTGGTTTCCCTTCATGTCTGACACGATAGAGTTTTCTTGGTTGTGCTCTGATTTTGCAGCAAACCAAGGAGTGATCTGTGTCACAGTCTGCACTATGGTACGAGCGCGTGGAGAGCACAGACCTGAGGAGTGGCCTTCTGACGAGAATCAGGTCAAGTTGGTGCCAGTGCTTGGATCGTGGGTGTCTCCATGACACCTTATGTTGGGGTTTTGTCTGAAAGTAGGTGTTGGTCACGCAGAGGTCATGGTGGACGCACAACTCTAAGAGCCGTTGTCCATTTTCATTCATCTTGCCAATACCAAACCTGCCCAGACATGAAGGCCATGAAACATTATCGGCACCCACTCTAGCGTTAAAGTCACCAAGGAGAACAAGCTGTTCTTGCCTAGGTATGCTTTTGATTACTGCTGCTAGATTCTCGTAGAACTCATCTTTAGCTTCTGAGGCAGAGTACAGAGTAGGAGCATACACACTGACAAGGGTGATGGGACTTGTGCTAGTTTGCAGGCGGAGCGTTAACAGGCGTTCTGATCCATTCTCGCCTGGTTCAACCATGTTAGTTAGCGATTTTTTGACCGCAAAACCTACTCCGTGTTCTCTAGCTTTATCAAGATCTTTCCCTTGCCAATAAAATGTGTAGTCCTTCTCGCTCACCATTCCAGAGCCCGCCAGGCGCGTTTCCTGAAGTGCAGCTATATCCACCTGAAGTCGTTTAAGCTTATCATTAATTATGGCTGTCTTCCTTACATTGTTTACATCCTGTAGGTTTTCGGATAGTCCAGTCAACATAGTCCGGACGTTCCAGCATCCCAATCTGAGAGTTTGCTTATTTCTATTTTTTCGATAATTGTTTGGTGCAAAATTTTCTGTCCACAGTTCGGGTTTGACCCTAATCCCCATGCACCCAATGGGGAAAGCAGACAGTGGCGGGACAACACCTTATTGACTGGGGGCTGCCCAGCTTGAAGCGGGCGGTAGCTGTCCAGTGAGATCCTGGAACCTCTCCCACTGTCGGAAGTAGCCCCTGGCGCCATGCCCTACGCCAATTGGGCAAAATGCTTATAACCGGTAACTGCTACTTCCCGTGTTTTGCCGACACCTATAGGGTGAAGCTGGAGTGTCCTCTCCAGGGCGCGAGCTTGGGCACAGTTATATGGAGATCAAGCTGTTGCCCATGCAGCATGTTCCCCCTCTCCACACAGCCGGTAGATCCAAAGGAACGGCAGTAGCCGATACAGTTTGGTACCAGCCATGTCGCAGGAGTTGCCAGAATAATGTCGAATCGACATTAGACTGCCTTAGGGACTCCGACTCCGGATTTATCCTCAGGGTTTACTCCAGAAGCCAATTCCATAAATGGATATTCCCGCAAGGCAGCGGTGGTTTGAATTCAGAGTTCCTTCTCTTAGATAAGCTACCAACCAAGGATCACGAGCCCTATCTGCCCGAAGCTGCTGGTTTTAAGGCGCCAGTTGCTCACTGTAAAGTTTCTTTTCTTCTTTCCACTCTGTAAAGTGTCAGTCTGTATGCTCGGTAAGGAAGAGTGGTGTGTTGTTGAGATCAGGCATGCCCCCAGTCTACCCAGCTGTAAATGGGTAACTCACCCTAGTCCTGAGTTAGGGAAGGTAAAGGCTCCAGGGGAAGCAGGCCCTAAACTTGGTCACTCCAACCGACGCAGGATGGTGTATGTATGAAGTAGAAGTGTAGAGTGTGATTACCGCGAATGGTGTACTGTTCGTGTGCTGACCAATATAACCACTCATACACTTGTGTCTACAAGGCACCAATGCAGACTGCTGGAATCTTTGTTTACTCAATTTATTCAGACGTACACACTGGGACATACGAGTACATCATGGTATGTTGACATATCAATTTGTAGGTAGCAGATCTGAAGTCATGACACATTCAGAAATAATGGGCAGTACATCAAAAGTTCAATTGTCATGATACATTATGGCCGCATCCCCCTATCTGACTAAACGCGTCAGTGAAGGCAGATCGGTAAATAACTAAAGTTACTTGACGTCCATAGTTTGTAGCATATATTATGAAACCACGAAAGAGGGGGTTTCTAGCAAGATTGAGATCTCCCTGTCACTGTCCGATAATAGGATAAATAATCTGTTCTCTTGGCAGTGATCAAAACATATGATGACCGAAATCTAACATGGCTGCCTCCCTGAGTTGTCGTTCACTCATTCATAGGAAGGAGAATATAAGCCAGAGTTAATTTATAATGGGTATATAAATGATTTCATAAATGTTTCCATACAGCTCTACGGTGATCAGGTTAATTCACGTAGCCATAACCGCTGCAGGAAAGTCTGTCATCTTCGTCGATACAAAACACGACCCTAGCGATACGAAGCACAATGTTCCATCTAGGTCGAATCGACATGAGATCATCAATATAGGGTCTGGCAATACATGGAGTCCGAATTATACATTGTACCGTACCTTAGGAGAGTCTCTAACATAAACTATAGTAGAGATACCATCTCCTTTAGAAGAAAACCACTTCATGAATCATATTTCCGTAAGAATCTACCAGCCCTTTGAAAAGTGCGTACCCGCCATTATCACGGTACATCGGAACTCATCACGACTTGTCAAGACAACTCATACTTCCGCTAGACCGGAATAACAAGAATCTAGTCCCGCCTACCCATCCAAAATATACAATATAGGACTGATTCTACTTGTACTAATAATATGTAATACATATGAATTCAGGCCATAAACATAATAAGCAAATTAATCTATTTTCTGGCCCTAAAAATAAGTACAAATATAAGAGCAATATCCTTGCGCCGGATCAATATCCAGAACGATTACTCCTATAATCAAAAGTGTGAATCAAACATGGATTATCTCGCTTTCCCCATAGACAGCATTTTCATACACAAATGAATGAATGTCTATATTTTTTCCATATTAAATAGCCATATCGATTTTTGTAATATGTGCGTCAAAATATGCACGCAACAGATTACCACACCCCTCGGGAAAAAAAAATGGTACTTTTTTTTTTTTTTGAAACACATCTAGGAGCAACATACAATAGGCTCACAACGCACCAATAACAATGCGCAGATGATAAGCATAAGTTTTATGACCTTAGAGAAGGTACTTCTCTAAGTATTAATATTTCCAGAGAGGTGTCACCAACGCATACTACAATATTAGCAATGACCCAATTTCCACATTAGTTTATACATAAATTTCATCTAAGATATCTTAACATCATGATCATCAAAGACGAAAAACATTGAAAGATCAGCGGTGAATAAATATCAATGAACCGCTAAGTAGTGTTACAATCAATATATGATATATTACATATGTGTACACATTTCAACATAGAAACAACTGTATCAAAGTTGTATAACAGTTATGAATCATGTGGGCATCTAGACAAAATATCTGCCATCACATTTTCTGACCCACGGATAGCTCGCACCGAAAAATGAAATGGCTGTAGAGCAATCGCGTATCGCGTTGATCTCGCGCTCTTCAGATTTTTACTCTGAATAGCCGTAAGAGCTTTCTGGTCAGTTTCCACAATGAAATGCGCGCCCAGAAGAAATCTTTGCAGTTTAAGGATTGA
Organism: Oreohelix idahoensis; assembly: GCA_024509875.1. Lineage (NCBI taxonomy): Eukaryota > Metazoa > Mollusca > Gastropoda > Stylommatophora > Oreohelicidae > Oreohelix > Oreohelix idahoensis. The sequence continues at coordinate 96,988 of JAMPIV010013222.1, forward strand.
CCAAACCATAGCCAATAATTCACGGTCTAGGACCGAGTAATTCTTCTCTGCGGCATTTAATTTCCGAGAAATATACATCACAGGATGCAGAGTTCCAGAGTACTCTTGCATTAGTGCTGCTCCAATCCCGGTGGATGAAGCGTCACTACGAAGAATAAATGTCTTATCCTTAGAAGGCAATACTAGGATAGGTGAAGTAGAAAACATAGTTTTAACCTTATCCAAAGAGGATTGACATTCTTGAGTCCAATGGACTACATTAGGAGACCTTTTCTTTAGCAAGGAAGAAAGAGGTGACATAATGGAGGACAGATTCGGGATGAATCGTCCATAAAATTGTATTAGACCTAAGAGACTTCGTACTTGCTTTTTAGTCTTAGGAATAGAAATGTTAAGTATCTTACTTGTATTATGGTCTTCTGTTTTTAGGAACCCATGACCAACACGGTGTCCTAAGAAAGATATTTCGCTAAAACCAATACATGCTTTCGATGGTTTCGCTGTCAGGTTATGCTCGCGTAAGATAGACAATAGTTCATTTATACCATTATAGTGATCGTTCCAAGTATCACTGAAAAGACAGATGTCATCAAGATACGCAATGACATCTGAGCGATGAGATAGGATTCGACGCATCATGCGTACAAATGTTGCAGGGGCGTTCATAAGACCGAAAGGCATGAAATTCCATTGGAATAGACCCCTAGGCGTCGAAAAAGCAGTAAACGGTTTGGCGTGTTCGGATAGTGGAACTTGCCAATATCCCTTAGACAAATCGAGTTTAGTAAAGAAGTGAGAATTCGATAGTCTCGTAAGTAGCTCTTCTAGTAAAGGCATAGGTTCAGCATCGAATTTAGTCACTTGATTCAATTTGCGATAATCCACGCAAAGACGTATGTTATTGTCTTTTTTCCGTACTATAACCATCGGCGAAGAATATGCTGATGTGGATGGTTCAATAATTTTTAACTCTATCATCTCATCTAACTCTTTCTCTACCTGTGCTTGAAAATGTATCGGGATAGGATACGGTCTGACTCTTATAGGACTATGGTCAGTAAGAATAATGTCATGTTGAATGACATCCGTTTGACCAGGAATGTCAGTAAGGACATCCTGAAATTGTTCTAACATAGTAGAAACTTGTTTCTGCTCTCCTGGAGATAATTCTGGAGAAATTGCAACATCTTTCCATGATTCATTAGAGTGAAGAGGAATCATTGGAAAAGGTAAATTTACATCCGAGAAACTCGTTTCCTCATCCTGTATTACTGATAGAGATGAGTACTGTCCATGTTGGACTGGAAAATCGTCCGTTGCCTGGAAAACAGGTTGTAAATAATCAGGACGTTCATGGAATTCCGTGAGCATGTTGATGTGGAAGGTTTTACGCTTCCCGTCAATATCGACGATATAGTCAACATCGGAAACTTTTGATATTATATCGTACGGACCTTTCCAAGAAATGAGAAGTCTATTTTCCCTACAAGGTAGCAAGACAAATGCTTTGTCACCTGGACAAAGTTGTCGCAAACATCTCTTTTTATTGGCAAATTCCCTTGCCTTCTGTTTCGCAAATTCAGAAGAAGCAGTTGCCAACTTGCATGCTTCAATAATCTTGTGTCTAAGTGCGATGACATATTCATAAGAGGATTTTGTGTCATCGACAATATTATCAGCAGTTATAAGATCATGAAGTAAGGACAGGACCTCGCGGTTTCGCGCCAAAGACAAGTTCAAAGGGAGAAAATCCTGTATGTTCGTTGGCGACCTCTCTATATGCAAAGAGAGCCGCGGGTAAAACCCTATCCCAATCCTGAGGATGATCTTCTGTTATCTTACCTAGTAGGTTTTTCAGAGTTCTATTCAAACGTTCCACCATCCCATTGGACATAGGATGATAAATACTACTCAGCGATCTCTCTATCTTCAGAGTCGACATTACTTGAGACATGGTATCCGATATGAGTTGGGTACCATGGTCGGATAATATTTCTGCTGGAAACCCCAGACGAGAAAATATTAACCAAAGAGCATCTGCGACATCAGCAGTAGTTATGCTCTTTAGAGGAACAGCCTCCGGCCAACGTGTGCACATATCAACACACGTCAAAATAAATTGGTGTCCTCTAGCAGACTTTATCTTAAATGGACCAATGATGTCTATCGCCATTTTTTGAAATGGCCGAATGGGAATGTCTGCAGCCTGAATAGGTGCATCATGGCGTGGACCTCTGGATTTAATCTCTTGACATACTTTACAAGATCGACAATAGATTCGTATGTCCTTATTCATAGCAGGCCAAAAGAAAGATTGAAGAACTCTAGCTTTAGTACGGGAAAAACCCATATGTCCAGCACACTGCGAATCATGAGCGTGCTGTAAGATTTTAACTCTCATATTTTTAGGCACAAGGATTTGAGAATGAATGGACTTAGCGGAGTCTTGTACCATACGTACAAGTACGCCATTCTTCATCGTAATCCAAGATTTACGATTAGTATCCTTATTCGGATCACCTTTTGTTGCCAGAGTAAAGAATTTCTTTAGAGTAGGATCATCTTCCTGCTGTTTGATAAAGGAATCGTGGGAAATCTCCAAGGGATCATCTTGGATCTGCGCATCATTATCTTCAGAATGTGAAGATTGTGGCATATTAAGAGCTTGAGCCCTAGTGATTACTGCATTAGCCGATTGCATATTAACATTTTCCCTATTAGAAATTTGCTGTGGAGTGCATTCTTTCACTCCATGAATGCGACCGATGATAAGATCAGCGATCGGATTCGGCAAGAGACATGCTTGCACCTCTCCTGTAAAGAAAGGCGTAGCAATATTGATAATGGCAGTGGAGTACTTCTCCAATGTGCCACCAAATGTTACACATTTGACTATATTGCCTGTAGCTCGAGAAGGATTTACGAGTGATTGCCTCACTCCAATGGTAGTGCACCCCGAATCGAAAAGAATTGATACCGGAGTACCATCTATTAGGCCCCTATTAAAGACAAGAGCACCCCTTCCATTATGCGCAATTGACGCATGGAGAGCGGGAAGCGGGTGACCGCAGCTTAAAGTAGACACTGTGGTTGGATCGAATAATGTTTTGCATTGCGAACATTCAGATGCTCTAGCAAAATCGAAAGCGGAATTTGCTACACTATTGGAGTCTTTTTTATCATTATTCTGATTATCGGTGTCGTGGAACTCCTGTTGTGCAGAGTTAGCCTGGTAATACGATTTACCATGTCTTTTGTGTTGTGATCTACCTCGGTTATAATTGTCTCTATAATTATCATTTCCCTTGTTATAGCCCCTATTTGGGTTTGAATCATAACATTCATGATCATAATCATCATGCTCATTATATTGAGTATCCCTGTAATATTGTTTCTTTTGTCTCCATGAAGCACTTGGGTAGTTCCTATAGCTACTCCCTTTCCGAGAATTTCTAACATTATGGGTACCCCTCGCGTGTCGAGGACTATCAGCCCGATTCCAGTTCTTCAAAGAAGAACTCTGATTTGAGCGGTTATCTTGGTTTTGATACTTATTCCAATTAACCTTTTTATCAAATTTATTTTTAGCTCCTTGGAATTTGTGTGAGTAATTCTGATTATATTCTGTTGCCGAAGCAACTGGCATACTCTCTTTAATGTTAGAGTTACTAAGAATCATGTCAGGGTGTGCCGTGGCATACTGGTCACAATATTCTTCCATTTGCTTTATTGTACCAGGTTTACGCTCATGTAAGAACTCTAGGAATGATTTATTTACAGAAGACATGACCTTGTCTCTTAGCAATAAATCCGTAAGACCATCAAATGTTTTCTCTGTTTTGGATAATTCAATCCATCGTGAAAGTGTAATTCGTGCTTTTGAGATGAAATCTGAGAATTCTACACCTACCTCAGGTCTCATTGTTTTAAACAAAAGACGATAACCTTCCTCAGACAGCTGATATCTCTTTATCAAAGCTGCCCTAACAGCATCATAATTATCTTTGTCGGCCTCTTCAACAAAATATAACTTACTTAGGGACTCCCCTTTTAGATTTTCAGACAACTGATTCACATACTGTGATTTGTCAACATTATGAGATCGACAAGCCCGTTCAAATCTAGAAAGCCAAAATGTTATGTCATCACTGGTAGGGTTAAACGCTGGTACCTGACCTTGTACACAAAGGGTTTACCATTACCACCAGATGCCTGATTAACATTACTCATACATGTCAATTTTAATTTCTCTAATTCAAACTCATGTTCTCTTATTGCTTTTCTCTCTTCAGCTTCTCTATCTAATTTTTTTTGTTCTGCAGCAGCAGCAGCTTCTAATTTTTTCTGTTCTGCAGCAGCAGCAACTTCTAATTTTTTCTGTTCTGCAGCAGCTTCTAATTTTTTCTGTTCTGCAGCAGCAGTAACTTCTAGTTTTTTCTGTTCTGCAGCAGCTTCTAATTTTTTCTGTTCTGCATCAAATCTCCTTTCCTCCACTTGCATCTGCAATTTCTTTAGTTCAGCAGCAGTATCAGCTTCTTTTTCTAATCTTTTTTCTTCAGCCAGAGCTTTTTTTTCTTCAGCAGCAGCTTCTCTTTCTAATCTTTTTTCTTCAGCCAGAGCTTTTTTTTCTTCAGCAGCCGCTTCTCTTTCTAATCTTTTTTCTTCAGCCAAAGCTTTTTTTTCTTCAGCAGCCGCTTTTCTCTCTTCAGCAGCTAATGCTTTGTCATATTGAGCCACAGCCCATTGTTCTAAATCCTTCCCAGTCTTATCAAGAGATTTTCCTTGTGCAATAAAATAATCTAATGTAGACATATTGTCTTCTTAAATCAGAAACCTGAAAAAGTAAACAAATTACCCTATTTCACTTTAATGGGAGACAAGTCTATACCATAGACTTAGTCTTAGTCCAAACTTGTATGGTTTATAATAACCAATGATAACTTGAGTACCTGTGGACAACAATAACTGTATCTCAAATACTGTGGGGACAAGCCTTACAAAGGTCTTGTATACCTCAATGTAATCAAAGATCACTTGAGTACCTGTGGAAAAAATATTTCCCTTTACCAATCACTTTGGGAGACAAGCCTTACAAAGGTCTTGTACATTTTGTTTTATAACAATAACAATCATAAAGTACTGATCTGTACTATACTATCAGTGTATACCACTATACGTCATATGTCAACTAAAGACATTACAAAGGACAAACAAGAAAAGACAATATGAACACATTTGCAGAGATCAAATTAAATTAAATAGGAGAAATGAAAAAAAATGATCACAGAAACCGTGATGATAACTGCCATAATATAACAAGACAAATAACGCCACAGTGTATAAACATAAGGGTGTAAAAAACTGAAATGAAAGGAAAGATGAGACCTACAATTATACAAACAAATCAAACAAAACTAAGGAACACAAAATTATTAACAAAAACAACGAAGAAAAGAACACCTCATCACAACTAACAGAAATAGCAGCAAATTGTTGCTAACAAATTTCCAATTAAGAAAATGTGTACCTATAGAATACTAGTACCAGACCAATGTCACTCGGCATACCTTGTACTAGTCACACAGAACAAAAACTAATTTAATACATAACAAATAACATGTAAGCATAAATAGCATATAGCATACAATATAATTTATGTCATGAATGGAATGTGTTGCAGGTATAGTGTTGTAAAGCAGGCACAGTTTATTTTAATACTAATAACTTGCCACTTTATTCAGTAATAGATTTAATTTTTAAACTATTACACTGTCAATTTTTCTCTGTTGAGCATATGAAGATCCAACGATGAACTATGCACTTTATGTTCAACAACACTGTGATTCTTCTGTACGTTGAGAAATGTCAACAATACTGCTCCAGATATTTTCTACACTTGATACCACTGTCCTGTGTAATACTGTCTGTACAGCGAAAAACTGTCAACAAGCGCTGACCTAGATACAGCATCCTATCGGTAATACAGGTCAAGCTGACATCGACTGTATAGCTGTCCTACTGGTGTTGATGTGTTCAAACAAATGTTCTTTCAGCTGTAAACTGTGATTCTCAACACAAAACTGCGTAAGCTGGACCCAGGAATCTGGCTCACCACTGTAAATTTCTTTTTTCTTTTCTTCTTTCCACTCTGTAAAGTGTCAGTCTGTATGCTCTGTAAGGAAGAGTGGTGTGTTGTTGAGATCAGGCATGCCCCCAGTCTACCCAGCTGTAAATGGGTAACTCACCCTAGTCCTGAGTTAGGGAAGGCAAAGGCTCCAGGGGAAGCAGGCCCTAAACTTGGTCACTCCAACCGACGCAGGATGGTGTATGTATGAAGTAGAAGTGTAGAGTGTGATTACCGCGAATGGTGTACTGTTCGTGTGCTGACCAATATAACCACTCATACACTTGTGTCTACAAGGCACCAATGCAGACTGCTGGAATCTTTGTTTACTCAATTTATTCAGACGTACACACTGGGACATGCGAGTACATCATGGTATGTTGACATATCAATTTGTAGGTATACATAGCAGATCTGAAGTCATGACACATTCAGAAATAATGGGCAGTACATCAAAAGTTCAATTGTCATGATACATTATGGCCGCATCCCCCTATCTGACTAAACGCGTCAGTGAAGGCAGATCGGTAAATAACTAAAGTTACTTGACGTCCATAGTTTGTAGCATATATTATGAAACCACGAAAGAGGGGGTTTCTAGCAAGATTGAGATCTCCCTGTCACTGTCCGATAATAGGATAAATAATCTGTTCTCTTGGCAGTGATCAAAACATATGATGACCGAAATCTAACATGGCTGCCTCCCTGAGTTGTCGTTCACTCATTCATAGGAAGGAGAATATAAGCCAGAGTTAATTTATAATGGGTATATAAATGATTTCATAAATGTTTCCATACAGCTCTACGGTGATCAGGTTAATTCACGTAGCCATAACCGCTGCAGGAAAGTCTGTCATCTTCGTCGATACAAAACACGACCCTAGCGATACGAAGCACAATGTTCCATCTAGGTCGAATCGACATGAGATCATCAATATAGGGTCTGGCAATACATGGAGTCCGAATTATACATTGTACCGTACCTTAGGAGAGTCTCTAACATAAACTATAGTAGAGATACCATCTCCTTTAGAAGAAAACCACTTCATGAATCATATTTCCTTAAGAATCTACCAGCCCTTTGAAAAGTGCGTACCCGCCATTATCACGGTACATCGGAACTCATCACGACTTGTCAAGACAACTCATACTTCCGCTAGACCGGAATAACAAGAATCTAGTCCCGCCTACCCATCCAAAATATACAATATAGGACTGATTCTACTTGTACTAATAATATGTAATACATATGAATTCAGGCCATAAACATAATAAGCAAATTAATCTATTTTCTGGCCCTAAAAATAAGTACAAATATAAGAGCAATATCCTTGCGCCGGATCAATATCCAGAACGATTACTCCTATAATCAAAAGTGTGAATCAAACATGGATTATCTCGCTTTCCCCATAGACAGCATTTTCATACACAAATGAATGAATGTCTATATTTTTTCCATATTAAATAGCCATATCGATTTTTGTAATATGTGCGTCAAAATATGCACGCAACACTCGCCTTTGCCCCTTCTCCCGTCAGTGGAAACAGTTCTGCCGGGCTCAAATTGAGCCACACATGAAGGCCGGGAGCTGGACTTGGTTGTCAGAAGCTGTTTGAGGTGCGTGCCATAGAAGTATTTTATCTACAGTGAGAGCTTATCCTCACTACAACTCCCGGCAATAACAACCTTTGGAACCTTTGAATATAAAACCTAGCGAAAACGCGATAGTGTCGTTAGCTGTTTGAAAATACGACACAAATTCAAAATATGTTCGGCAATTGGGTCACGCAAACAACCTTAGCTCTTATAAAACTGACGTATTTCTGACGTAATACGGGAGACTGTCGTTTTTAGTTTGAAAATAGCGGTAGAAAGAAGTGAACAGGTGGTAGTTTATAGATTTCAATATTATTGAAGACTAACATGGAAAAAATTATGGAATTTTGAACCATTATACATAGGCTCATAAAACTTATATATTCGGGTGCCATAGTGTCTCTTGACAAAAAATATGTTTTCATTTACCCTATAGTCCAACTGACAGCCAAGATATGGTCATAATACTAGATAGTCACAGACATAGTGACAAACACACTGGTGTTCTGACATTCGCTATCGGTAACGTATTTTTGCACGAGTTGCCGAAAAGAGGCATGAGAGGGTAGGGCAAAGTCCAAAAGAGGGGAACGTTAGAACTGAGGTAATATGATTTGGAGGGGAGTTTGAAAGGGGGAAAGAAATTATGGGATGGCTCAAACTGAATATTTTTTTTGTAGAGTTAGGCCAAAACTAAGTCTATTTTTGACGAATGCCAAGTTCGGACGGACAGACCGACAGAGGTACACTAACATTGGACCGAAATTGGATCTTAGTTTTAAAAATTTGAATTGACAAACTTAGTAGTTAGATCTCATTGGTCGAAACAGTTTAGATTACTGGGAAAGTTGAAGGCTCGGTGCCATTTTCACGAAGACTGTTCATAGAAGCAGGACGCTTGAGAGCTGAGAAGTATGACGTGCCTTGAATATAGATATAATTAATAAAAAGTATAAGGGCGCCATAGTCCAGCAAGCAGTACATCTGAGGTTGTGCTAATTCAACGTTCCTGTGTGTATTCATTGAATTGTGGTAAGACCGAAATTATTAACATTATTTATACTATTAATTATGTTGTTTGACTTGGGTAATGAAGAAAACATTACGACTGTAAGTAAAGAAGTCATTAGTAGACTTATACAAGCCTATTTGTTGCTCCACCATGTTATCAAGCTACCAGAGAGGTAGTAGTAAAATATTTATAGGTTGTCACCAGGAATCACATCACCTATCACATTGTATGGAAAAAGATCATTGAGAATAGCAGAGGCGTTGCAGACATTAGGGAGAGGAATATGAAAACTTGTACAGAGTGTTACCTCATTTTATGGAGATGTGCTGAGTTGGTCAGAGAGATCTGATCCAGGTCTTTTAGGTTAAGTATAGTATTGTTTGTAAAATTGGTGGATTAGGTATTATGCTAAGACAGAACATAATTTTCATGTTACAGGGTTTTTGTCTGGCACTAGTCAGGTGCCAGATTCCTGTGTGAAAAAGTTACTCCAGCAGAGATAGAGGTACTCGCGGCCTACCCTATTTCTTTTGGGACAAGATCAACAGTGGCTGTTGGCAGATCATACATCTATGTTTAGTCTTCCAGTGCCAGATAAGTAAACAAGCCCGGGCACGAGGAGAATTTATCAACTTTTCCACTTCATAAAACCTGAAAAGGAAATATAAATAAAGACTATCTGTCAGGAATTAAAGTGTATCAAGAGAAAAGAAACATTGTGACAAAGATTGGGCGTGATGTTAACACCCCAACCAGCCAGCTCATAACACTTTAGAAATAGCTAGAAATTTTACAATACCATAAAAACTACAATATATATATATGATTAAGGACAAATTGTCCTCTTTTAGTTAATTAAGTATGCCTATTATTTATGTATATATATAAATTGATCTCATGTGATTTGATAGTCTTAACCAAAAGAATCTTAGGTATAGGACTAATAAAGTTATAGAAAAAAATTGTATATTACTAACTTTTAACAACCGGTGTTGGTTGATTTGATCACATAGACTTTAATATTTGTTTGTGTGTGTATTAAGGTTAGTATTAAATTATCATCACACCACACTTGCATAACCCTAGAAATTAAACGTAGCTATCAGACATACTAGTCAAGAATAGGTCTGATTGAGGTCATAAGGTGGTAGCAGAAAGGTGTCCTGATAACTCAACCCAAAATTTGTTATAATCAGGAACCTTCACAGCTGACCTCATTCAGTACAATAGTACTACAGAACAACAACATTGCATAACATCAAAAACCACCACACCAGCTTTCAGATATGCTACTTCAGTTTGTTCTAAACAGCTTTCAGATATGCTACTTTGTTCTAACTTGGCCATTCTTCCAGTACCTGCTTAGAGGCGTAGGTGATCATGTGTGTCCACAACTTCCTGCTGCAGTACTGTTCATCAACTCATTCCATGCCATGATGTCAAACTCTTAAGTACCTTTATCTTTGTCATCCTCTGTCTCTTTTTCCTTAATCTTTCCTGTTGTCACGATAAATTCCAGCTTTCTTCTTCTCATTACAATTACATGCCCAGAGAAAGTGGATTACTCTTTTTAGTTATCTGTGGTATTCTTACCATTTATCTGTCAAACTTTTGTTGCCTCCAAGGCTTTTCTTGCTTCCATTCGTTTTTTTCAGAGTTCTGAACACAAATAACCGTCGTTGTATTCATGGCCACGAAGATGATCTCTGTCTACTCAGGTAGAAAATATAACGCAAGAATAAAGAGATGGGTGGCACACGCAGAGGCTTCGATTAGACAGATGACAACAGTTGAAAATAGATCCAAGGGAGAAGAGTGGAGTAAGTCAGGTGCTAACTGGACAAACTAGCAGCAAGACATCATCAGCCTTGGCAGGAGTACAGAGCTCGAAGCAATGGGAAAGAAAAGCTGGAAATTAGCCAACTGCTACATGATAACATGATCATGCGGGAGACAATGATGCCATTGTGTCCATCGATGGGTCTGTACTCTGAGGTGAGAAATCTGGCTGGAGCTTATTGGCTAGAGTAAAAGGTAAGATATGCGATGGCTCAAGTAAAAGCCTATATGCAAGAAACCACAGACAACAGGCACCCCCTACACAGGAACATAGCTGACATCAAGGGAGCAAGAATAAAGAGTGGAGAGTCATGGATTGCGCAGGCTGAGTCAACTATTCTACAGGTGACCACGGTTGAAAATATTTTCAAGGGGGAAGAGTGGAGTAAGTCAGGTGAGAACTTGACGACCTACAAGTAGGTCATCATCAGCCTTGGCAGAGAGTGCAGAGCTGGAAATTGATAAGTCACTGATGATGAGAACTTGGGACGCTAGAACTTGGGGCTTACATGACAACAACCTCCATTGGAAAAGCATTGAGACGTACTGCGTAATGACCTAAATTAACCCTAACATTAATTATACTGCGTTACCAAAACGAACGAACAGATGGACTAAAGGGATAAAAAGAGAAGGGAGAGGCAGAAAGCCGAACACTAAACCCGCTTCGCGCGATACACAATTACTACCATCACGCGTGTAAGTCTACATGCACTAATTTTTTTTTCAGACGGACAGTGATAAAATACACTACCCTTTCCCAGAGTTAGGTTTATAAATCATAACAGACTCTTATTAGAAAAGACAACATTATATGGGTTTACGTTTGAACACATAACAGTACCCAGACAGCACATCTTCTAAACAGGAGATAGAAGAAATTGCATATTTTGAACGCAGCCACGTAGCTCCTTTAAATTAGTATTTTTGGGTTCCTTAGGGTTTGCTGACAAATAATATGTAAAACGTTACGCAAATAGTCCAGGAATTAATAAATTATACCCAAAATAAAATATTGGGGGTGCCTGACAGCATAAAATCATTTCTGCTCATAAAATTTTTTTTATAACGTGTTTGAAAAAAACCTTACGTTACATAAATAGCCTACCATGTAAACTCCAAATTGATTGGAGCGCAACAAATGAAAGCCTAACCACGATTGGTCGGGCTATAAATACTATCTTGGTTGTTGGGGGAGACGGGAAAAGATAACATTTTTTCAAACACTTGTCGAAACGTGGCTCATTGGCCAGTCTCGCTGATATACACACTTGGGAGCGTTAGTTCGAGACCACTAATTCAAATAAGCTTGATAAAGCGACAGTACGTTGAAGCCAGCTCACATTTTTGCTAAAATAAAAGCCTGGAACATAGGCAGAACGGAATTTGTGCCAGTTTGTGCCAGAATTCATTGCTAATCAACGTATCTGTGTTTATTTCCATGAAATTGTGGGACAGTGGTCTTGATGGTAGTGAGCAGCACCTGGTCAGAGATTTGCTGAATCCAGAGTCGGACAGCATACTCCTTGGTCTTTTTAGCTATCAGTGAGGTGTCTCCTGAGCCCAGAGGAGAATTCGAGCAGAGGAGTCCTTTCCTGCCGCCATCACTAAAGATAAGCAGAGTTGGCCAGCTGAGCTCAACATTATGTCCCCTCATCTTGAACTGATTTTTTAAAATTAACATTAAGAGGGGAATTTACTTGTCTTAAAATCAGGAACTGTGAACATCTACAATAATGGTCCCTAAAGACAAACTATTGAAGTCATGATGACAAATACCAACAGAGCTTGAACAAAACAAAACCAGTATTACCTCATTTTACCACTACACAATTGACACACATAGAACATTGGTAATAATATATGTCACTACAATATTCATATTAAATACATTCTGTACATAACTTGTAATTTAAATTGATTGTGATTCCTGGTTCCCTTGTAGTTGAATCAGGACACATATTCATTCATGCCAGTAATGAATACATATTGTTATTTGAAACGTTACTAGTGACTTCTTTAAGATATTCTCATAGAGTGTTATATGTATGTGAGTGTCACAGTGTTGTTAAGAGTAGTGGATTAAATTAAATTGTTTATCTGTCTGTTGTTGTGACTTACACTTCACCATACACATACCCTAGACACATAACGTAGCATCACACTATTCCAGAATAATTCTGACTGAGATATATAGATATGTGGTAGCAAGTAAGGTTATATATATAATACACTACTCTTATTAGATATATAGATACCTTCACAGCTGATCTCAGTCAGTACACTAAGTCCCCTATAAATATTTATAACATCCCACTTCACCACATATATTGGGGTCTCGCTCTTGGGATTTTGAATCTTTAACTATTAAAAATATTGGGGATAATTCACTTCAGGGAATATAAGAATTAAAAGGTATCCTTGGGTGGAATTAAATAAGGTTGAGCTCACGGTGCCTGTGTTGTCCATTAGAGATTGAATTGTTGGTTAGACATTGTATTAAGTTACCTGATAGACAATGGCGGACCTGGCCAAATTTCGATCTGCTGCGGTTCAGACTGCAAAAGAGTTAGGATTAGATGGGCAAGTTATGGTTGCCTATGTTACTACGGAATGTGACAAATTTATTGAACGCGAAGAAAGAAGGTTTGAAGCCGAAAGAAGGTTAGAGGCTGAAAGGGAGACTAAGAGGTTGCAGATTGAAGCTGAGGCTGAGACTAAGAGGTTGCAGATTGAGGCTGAGGCTAAGAAATTGGAAGCAGAAAGAGAAGACAAAAGATTAGCAGCAGAAGAGAAGAAATTAGCTGCAGAAAGGGAAGCCGAGGAAAGAAGACAAGCTGCAGAAGAAAGAAGATTGACTGCAGAGAGGGAAGCAGAAAAGGAGGAGAAAAGATTACAAAGGGAACATGAATTACGACTAAGGGAGTTTGAGTTTCAAGGCCATGCTCCTGAAAATGGTGCCAGTCCCTTTGCCTCTGATGCTACGGTTACTCAAGGAGCCTCAATCTCAGCTATGAATTTTCATTTAGATCATTTTGTTGAGAAAGACGATGATATTGAGAGCTATATAAATAGGTACGAACTATTAGCTACCACGTATGGGTTGGAGAGAGAAAGGTGGAGCTTAAAGTTATCTCAGGGACTTCGTGGGGCAGCTTATGAAGTTTTTGCAAAAATGAGCAGAGGTGATCAGGAAAATTATGACATGCTAAAGCAGGCTCTTTTGTTAAGGTATGAAAAGAATGCAGAGTTTTACAGGAAAAAATTTAGGAATGCTAAACTACTGTCAGGTGAAACCTATCACCAGTTCTCTGCACGAATAGAGACATACTTGGAGAAATGGACTTCTCTGGGGAAAACCCAAGATCTTAAGGAAATGGTCCTTATAGAGCAACTAAGAGAGTCCATGGCTCCAGACCTGAGAAAGTTTCTCATGGAACAAGGTGCAGAGAGGCTGGGTGAGTTGCTAAATGTTGCTGAAAGGTATCAAGCAGCTCAAGCAGAGGTAACAGGTAATAAAAAGAAACAGGTGGACAACTTTAGGGCACCACAGAACTTTAATAAATTTGATCCTAAGGATCAAAATAAAGGTAAGCACCAATTTGATAGGCCACGGTATGACAATAAAAATAAATTCCCACAATTCGATGAAAGGAAATATGATGAAAGAAAATCTTTCAACCAAGGAAAAAAGGTGGTGTAAGAATTGTCAGATGGACAATCATGACACTGACCGTTGCAGAAGGAAACCTGTGTATATGGCAACCCTTCAGGTCAGGTCGACCTCAAGACAGGAGGAGGATATTATGTTAGATACCACTCCAGAAGAGATGAGGAAGGCACAGGCTGGGGATAAAACACTCAAGCCTTGTTTCAGAAAATTGTCAACTTGTCATACAACTCCAGGCAAGGGAGATTTTTACATGAAAAACAAGTTGATGTATAGGAAGACTGGAACTAGATCACATGGTCACGGACAGCTGGTTCTTCCAAAAAGATACAGGACAGAATTAATAAGGAGCCTACATGTGAAACCAGATGGGGACCATGAGAAGATAGGTACCATCATTCAAAAGGTGGCTCACAATTATTATTGGCCCAAAGCAAGATGGGACATTGAGAATTTTGTAGAAAGGTGTAGCATAGCACATGAGGGAACACCCACAAGTGGGAACATGGATCAGGACCTGGACACGCCATGGGGCAAAATCAGGCCTGATAATAAAAGGAAAAATAGATTTGATAAAGTGGACCAAATGGAATGGGAAGCCCCTTTTCACGGACAAGCTTCACTTAACTGTTTTACAATGGCCACTATGCGGAGAGTGCAAAAAGATGTCTTACCCCAGGATAAGCCGAAAATCCCTCAATCGGACTTAAACAAACTGGAGGAAGAGGATGTAGAGAGGAAATCTCTCATCAAGAATTTTAAGAGGGGAGAAAGCCCCAAAAGAAAAATTGGTAGCGGTCGTTTTGTGAATGATAATTCTGGGAGGAAAAATCATCACTATAAAGCTTCAAGTGGAAGAGACCATACCGGTGCATGGACAAATAGGTCCACACAATTAAAGGTCCATATGTAGCTTTGTTAAGAACGTGGACTGATGAAAAGGCAGAGGAAAACATTACATCTTCATACCAGTATGTGAATGAGCTGACCACTCGGTTAAAAACTGGCTGGAAACTTGCCAATGAAAATTTGAAACAAGCCAGGAAGAAACATGCTGCCTATTATAACAGGAAGGCGAAAGACAGAAATTTGGCTGTGGGAGAGAAGGTACTGCTTCTTTTGCCCGGGAGTCAGAATAAGTTACAAATTGGATGGCAGGGTCCATATACAGTTCTAGAGAAGGTGTCTAGAACAAATTATAAGATAGATAAGAAGGGGAAAGAAAAAATCTATCATGTGAATCTCCTGAAGAAATATTTGGAAAGAGAACATCAGGAAGAGACACACTTGTTGACCTTGTCCATCGCCATGGAGATGAAAAAGGAACCACTTTCATCATTTGAATATCCATTACACCCCTGTGAGACAGCAGCACAGGTGAAAATCAGTACACATTTAACGAAAACTCAGAAAGAGAGAGTGCAACAGGTTCTAAATAATCATGCAGAGGTGTTAACAGACCGACCAGGGCATACAAACCTATTGGAATATGATATGAAATTAATAGACTCCACACCTGTCTGTATGAAACCATATTCGATTCCGTTTGCTAAGGAAAAAGCTTTGAAGGAAGAGATAGACTATCTGTTGAAGGAAGGAATTATTTCGCACAGTGAGTCTTCGTATAGTTCCGGTGTTGTACTTTTAAGGAAGCCCTCTGGAGAACATAGACTCTGTATAGATTACAGGAGACTGAATGCTATTACAGAAGGACAGGTGGATCCATTGCCGGATACAAATCAGCTGTTTGCCAGACTAAATAAAGCTAAATATTTCTCAAAAGTGGATCTGAGTAAAGGATACTATCAGATTCCAGTAAAGCCTGAGGTTAGACCATACCTAGCTTTTAGTACCTCAGAAGGACACTATGAGTTTAATAGATTGCCATTTGGATTGAAGAATGCGCCTAGTGTCTTCTCTAGAATGATGAGAAAATTATTGGATCCTCTGAATAATCCCTGTATAACAAATTTTATGGATGATATCCTTATAGCAACAGAAACATTTGAGGAACACATTGACTCTCTGAACATGCTGTTTGATCGACTTAGGGAGGCAAATTTAACAGCCCGACCAACCAAATGTTGCGTTGGATGTAAAGAATTGGAATTTTTGGGACACACAGTTTATCAGGGAAACATGACCCCTGACCCAAAGAATTTAGAGAAAACTACAGAAAGCCCCGAGACCACAAACCAAGAAGGACGTGAGATCCTTTGTCTCATTATGTGGTTTCTACCAGAAGTATATCAAAAACTTTAATTCCATATGTGCACCTTTAACGGAATTGACACGTAAAGGACTTCCAGATCGCATTACATGGACACCACAATGTGAAATGACTTACCAAGAATTGAAGGAAAAGCTCACAAGTAAACCCATTTTGAAATTACCTGACTTAAGTCAAGAATTCATAGTAAGGACGGATGCAAGTAATATTGGGCTAGGTGCAACTTTACTACAGAAATCAGATGCATTGGATGGGGAATTAAGCCCAGTGGCATATGCTAGCAGAAAGTTGAATAAAGCTGAAATCAACTACTCAACTAGCGAAAAAGAATGTCTTGCAGTAATATGGGCAATAAAGAAATTCAATATTTATCTATATGGGAAGGCATTTAAGTTGCAAACTGACCACAAACCTTTATCGTTTTTAGCACAGGCTAAGCATGAGAACTCTAGGTTACTCCGATGGTCTTTGCTTCTGGCTCCATATAATTTTAGCATTGAATATATATCTGGAAAAAACAAATCTGGGAGCGGATTTTTTAAGCCGCCATCCGTGTGATGAGAATCACCGTAAACCCCAGAAATAATAATAAATTTCTCTATGTGTATATAGAATAAAGGACTGACATATAATGTCTGTTTTAAGAGGGGAAGTGTCATGAAATATTCTAATCCACATATATAAATTATTAGGTAAATATGAAGCCTAACAAATAAAATTAATAAAGAGAAGAGCAATGGTAAAATGACAGTGCTGTCCCAAAGAATGTACTCGAAATCCCCCTTGTTTTCTGCTTCGTCTGCAAATTGTAACGCTTTCACGTTGATAGTAAAGCTTACTGTATTATTACCCGCCTTCTTCAATGAAACGTGTGCTGTATTTCTTGGAAAAGCATTGAGACGTACTGCGTAATGACCTAAATTAACCCTAACATTAATTATACTGCGTTACCAAAACGAACGAACAGATGGACTAAAGGGATAAAAAGAGAAGGGAGAGGCAGAAAGCCGAACACTAAACCCGCTTCGCGCGATACACAATTACTACCATCACGCGTGTAAGTCTACATGCACTAATTTTTTTTTCAGACGGACAGTGATAAAATACACTACCCTTTCCCAGAGTTAGGTTTATAAATCATAACAGACTCTTATTAGAAAAGACAACATTATATGGGTTTACGTTTGAACACATAACAGTACCCAGACAGCACATCTTCTAAACAGGAGATAGAAGAAATTGCATATTTTGAACGCAGCCACGTAGCTCCTTTAAATTAGTATTTTTGGGTTCCTTAGGGTTTGCTGACAAATAATATGTAAAACGTTACGCAAATAGTCCAGGAATTAATAAATTATACCCAAAATAAAATATTGGGGGTGCCTGACAGCATAAAATCATTTCTGCTCATAAAATTTTTTTTTATAACGTGTTTGAAAAAACCTTACGTTACATAAATAGCCTACCATGTAAACTCCAAATTGATTGGAGCGCAACAAATGAAAGCCTAACCACGATTGGTCGGGCTATAAATACTATCTTGGTTGTTGGGGGAGACGGGAAAAGATAACATTTTTTCAAACACTTGTCGAAACGTGGCTCATTGGCCAGTCTCGCTGATATACACACTTGGGAGCGTTAGTTCGAGACCACTAATTCAAATAAGCTTGATAAAGCGACAGTACGTTGAAGCCAGCTCACATTTTTGCTAAAATAAAAGCCTGGAACATAGGCAGAACGGAATTTGTGCCAGTTTGTGCCAGAATTCATTGCTAATCAACGTATCTGTGTTTATTTCCATGAAATTGTGGAACAGTGGTCTTGATGGTAGTGAGCAGCACCTGGTCAGAGATTTGCTGAATCCAGAGTCGGACAGCATACTCCTTGGTCTTTTTAGCTATCAGTGAGGTGTCTCCTGAGCCCAGAGGAGAATTCGAGCAGAGGAGTCCTTTCCTGCCGCCATCACTAAAGATAAGCAGAGTTGGCCAGCTGAGCTCAACATTATGTCCCCTCATCTTGAACTGATTTTTTTAAAAAATTAACATTAAGAGGGGAATTTACTTGTCTTAAAATCAGGAACTGTGAACATCTACAATAATGGTCCCTAAAGACAAACTATTGAAGTCATGATGACAAATACCAACAGAGCTTGAACAAAACAAAACCAGTATTACCTCATTTTACACTACACAATTGACACACATAGAACATTGGTAATAATATATGTCACTACAATATTCATATTAAATACATTCTGTACATAACTTGTAATTTAAATTGATTGTGATTCCTGGTTCCCTTGTAGTTGAATCAGGACACATATTCATTCATGCCAGTAATGAATACATATTGTTATTTGAAACGTTACTAGTGACTTCTTTAAGATATTCTCATAGAGTGTTATATGTATGTGAGTGTCACAGTGTTGTTAAGAGTAGTGGATTAAATTAAATTGTTTATCTGTCTGTTGTTGTGACTTACACTTCACCATACACATACCCTAGACACATAACGTAGCATCACACTATTCCAGAATAATTCTGACTGAGATAAAGAGATATGTGGTAGCAAGTAAGGTTATCTATAATACACTACTCTTAATAGATATAGATACCTTCACAGCTGATCTCAGTCAGTACACTAAGTTCCCTATAAGTATTTATAACATCCCACTTCACCACAGTCTGTTTCCAACGTAGCTGTGATATCTGCACCTTTCGGTCGAACGTGGTTGTCTAAAACTTCATTAACAAGGGCAGTTATTGTGTCAGACTCTCAGATAATGCTTCGGAAGATTCAAAATGAATGGCTACGGCATGAATGGAAATTCTCAATAGAAGTCTCGAATCTTCTGCAACTGGTGTGGATCTAATGTCCAGGTCATGGAGGGGTGCGCGGCAATGTGAGAGTTGACAGACTAATCTCGAGAGCACCCACAGTGGGGACACAGGATATGGATACGGGATTTTTTGGGAGAGATACTAAGGATAACCGATGATCCACTGTTCACAATGACACTGTGCAATGGACGAATTCAGCAGGGCTAAGACCGTTGGAATTTGGTTATAAAACTTTCTTCTTTTTTTTTTTTTTAAAGAATCCCGTTCAACCACTGATGGGTTCTGTAGTTGAAGTCTTGTGCAAATTAGGACACATGGGTGTACTAATTCAAGAACATAAAGTCAAGATTTCCAATCCCCCCAAATATAGTACCTTTCTCTCAGTTTCATTCCGGAAGACGGATTTAACTCATCATTTTGTCAAAAAGAACCTTCAAATGTAAGTTTTTTATGTTTTTCAGGACAAAATTTTTAATTTAAAGTACTGCAGACTACTCGCTTTGGAAATGAAAACGGTTTATTGGAGCATGGCTATGTTTGATTTCCAGACAACTGATCCCAAACTGTAGTAAGATCTGCGAGAATAATCGCTCATTTCAGTAAGTTTTTTTTGAGTCATAAAATGATAATAGTATAAAACCAGCCTATTGTGTCTGAATGCAGTGATGCTCTCACACGCCAGCAAACGCTGCCTTTTGTACAGTGCTAAAGCCTATAGAACGATTTTCCACGGTAAAAAATCTAACGGCGTTTTAGTTTCGGTTTCGAAAAACGTACTACTAACATTTTTCCAGATCTGCTGCATACACTTTGCAGCCAAGATGATAATTAACGATTTGGAGGAAAGTGTGCCGCAAAATAAACTATCTAAATTAACGTATTCTGTCAACTTTAACGCAAATTTTAGTAGTAATCCAACATTTTTTGGTAGTGTTACACGATACAATACAAATTATTAACGCCAATTCTTAAACCCGCCAAACCAACAACCCCGCTTAGCCTGACACATTCAGAAATGCATATATACAACGTGGCAACAAAGCCAAAAGAGGCAAAACACGCAGACAATTTTATTGCCTCCTCGCGGTAATGTTTCTGACGTCACAAAAACAAGTTAGTTATTTGAAAAATACATGCTAGCGAGAGGGGGAGATGGCCGTCTTGTGTAAAATATTTATTTGCCGATGCACGGTGACAAATTTGTAAATCTAAAACCATAATGAAACTGAAACATTGAAAAAATATATGGTAGTATAGCTTAGAATTCACTGAGCAAGAATATGTTTTAAATAATATGATTAGTCCCAGTACCCTTAATAGTTCCAAATGGTTGAGAAAATACTAAATGTCTACGGACGCACGACCATGACGGACTGTTGTTTCTGCTTGTTTTTTTCTTAACGTTAGTGGGGACACCGGCTTAGAAGAGAGGCATTGAGGAAATTCAAATATAGCTTGGGAAAAAACAAGAGTATAGAGGGAGAGGGGAGCGGTAGGAAAATTGTTACCAAAAAACTAACATCGTTTTGCATTGGCATAACGAAAGCGGACTGGCCAATCAACTACCAGACACAGAGTATGTTTGGAATTATTTTGGTTTTTCAAAAACTGCATTTGAATTCTGGTAGTCGCAAGCTTTCGATTGGCCAGTGCTACTAAATATTAGCAAAAAGCTATCGCTATTCATTGCCAGTTGAACTGTATTTTTGATTCAGATACGCTGAGAACAGCTGTGTTAAATTTAAAAGTAAAGTAAATAACTATATGAGTTATTTCACAGTCTGGACGGAGCAGAGGAAAACTGAGGCCAGGTCAAATGAGTTTTCTTTGCAAAGTTAGCGTCATTTGTTTATATTTCTTGATTTGTGAGGTTTCGTTTCCTGTTGCCAGCTGGTGAAGGAAACCTGAGGAGTGACGATTACGACAAGAAGTCTCCTACCACTTTACATATGTCAAAGATAACAGCAGGAGCTTGAGTGTGTGACGTGATATCGATTTTCTGCAACTACACAAGATAAAAAATCTTTCAACAAGAAACCCCAGGTGATTTATGTTAAGGACCTGGGTACATCTGACAGTTTCAAATAAACCTTGGTAATTCAAGTCATACTGAAACTTTTGTGGGGTATGATGAATTACAGCCGTCAATCATAACACAGTGACTTCTCTCTTAGAAGAATAAATTTAAGCATGTGAAATTGAAAACAGGAAAAATACATATAATAACATTGTAGTATTTGGGCAGATGTCCACATAATTTTTAGTTAATCTTTTATGTAAACTATCTTGTCCTCATTTTCAAAGGACCTGTCCAAACGATATGACAAGGGACAGGCATAAAAAAATTGTACAAAAAAATTAATTTAAGAAAAACTTATTCCACAGGTTTTATAAAAACATACTCCTCATACTTCTTCTTCTTCTTGCGATCGCATCTTTGAATGATTACACCGTCAGACGAGTTTCGTGATTGGAATTCGGACTGTTGTATGAAGTTCCTCTTTAACAAGCCATATAAGCTTTTGGAGTTTAGTGTTGGTCATTCCCGAAAGATATCTTTCTTAAACTGGTAGATACAGAGGACAGTCCTGTAGAACATGCTCAAAGCAGTTTGTTCGTTGAAAAGCTCAGCACGAGGGTGAACATGGTGAAGCAGATAATGTAGCTTGTGCATGTGTTTATTCAGTTTGTTATGCCTGAAACCTGAGATTCGAAAAAATAGTTATCTGTCACCAACGGTCGAGAGAGTGTGATAGTCGTCTTTGGGTTAAAGTTCTGTTCTCTTCTGATAGGTCTGGATAGCTCTCTATTTTCTCAAGGGGTATGTCAGCTACTGAACGTCTGGGTCATTAGGTCCATTATTCTTCTTAGGTTCACATCACATTCTCCTCCTTTTTTGCAAGACTTTATCTGAAGGGCTTTTATTTCCGGGCACATTACACCACAATCAGATGGTACCCACTGATTGTATGGTTCTCTTTTTGGCAGTTTCTTTTGTTTAGTTCATTTCTCAGATGCCGGTGAGTTTTACCACTTGAGAGCTTCAGGATGACAGTATCTGTGAGGATGACTACCTGGTGGCAGTCAGAGTTGGTGTTATAAATCATATTTGCAGCTTGCTCTAGAGCTTGAACCTCAGCTGTATAGTTGGAACAGAATTTACCAGTTAGGAAAATGTGCCTAAGCTCATAGTGGTTGTCCAAAGCATATGAGATAATGATACGGCAACATTCCATCCTAACAGCCATTAGTTGAAAAGTTATACTGTATAGTGCATGTATCCATAATGATGGGGACAGCTTTCTTGGATCATACTCAATGTTGAAAAAAGTTCAATGGCAATCATGTTAATCACATCCAGTGTGATCCACTGACTGATGTATTAAATTTGGAACACTGCGGGCCAATCATTACAGGGTTATGTAAATGGCTTCAGTGGTAATTGTCTTCATAGATAATTGGTCTTCTTAATGCTGTCTTATCCAAGTCTTTTCCCCCCAATGCACTTGCTGCGACGTTTAGAATGCAATAGCCAGTTTCGGTGAGTCTTGCTTCTTTCATTGTTGATCAAATAATTACAATAGTATTTCGCAGTCCCTGGAACCCATCGTCTTGAATTAAAAACGTCTTCAAGCTTTGGGAGCAAAAATGTCTGTAAAACAAAACAGTAAACTGACCCTGTTGATGGTGAATACAATAACCACTCTCTCTTGTGTTGCTCACCATTGACTTTTGCCCCAAAGAAAAGTTTTTGTGAACAGTGCCTTGCTCGTTTGCCACTAATGAAAGTCCAGTAAGATTTGTTAAATGGTGTAGTGGGATTGATGGTTTTGTATGATAATGATGGTACTACATGTAAATTGTATGAGGCCAGCTGTGAAGGCTCTTGAGATAAAATGTAATTGAGAATTGTCAGAAGGCCTTTCTTGCTACCACTACGACCTCACACTTAATTTTTTTTTTTAATGAATGTAGCTGCGTAAAGTGTCTAGGGTTATGATGTGTACTGTGGTGTGATAGTTATAAATATACCCATAGATATTTAACAAGACTAATAAGATTAACAAGTGTTACAATACACTGAACTAACTCACGTGTGTAAAGTTTTTGATATAATTATATTACATTTATTTGTTCTGGATCAAGTTTTATTTTGACCAGAACTTGTTTTAAAAGAAGGATTTAAAATTTATAAAAATTATGCATGGAATGTTACATAATAAATGCAAAAGTGTACATATTTAAGTACTAGAATAGTTAGTTTTATTAAAATGTTCTGGTAGTCAGCTACTAGGGAGGATATTTATTGTCTGTGCTGTTGGGGTGGTCTCATCACACCTGTCTATATTGACTATACAGTGTCCAGAAAATGGTGGGAATTTTTATGGGGTATCTGCAACTTAATGGGGTTGGTGAATATCCAGCAGACCAGAGGCTCACTCATCTGGTATTTGTAGCTCTGGTGCTGAAATCAGGTGGTCCCACCTCTCCGTGCTGGCGGGCAATAATGGTGGTCTCTGTCACAAGGACTGCACAGATACACTTGTGTAAATCACCACCCGAATAGATACTGCTTCGTTGACGACAGAAACTCGCAGCTCTGCAATCAAAGTATGGGCCATGTGTCAAAATCTATTCTCTACCCACGTCTGGACACCACACTGACACAACAACCACATTATACAGACAGGTCAGATCTCTCTGACCAAACAGCACAGTTACCATGGTGGGTTTACATCCGATAGATCCTCCCAGACTATAGATTCTGAAAAATAATTATTAGTTTTCTACCCTAAAAGAGGATAGGTAATATGTTTCCTTATTCTCAACTCTTGATCTGTCTTGCATAATCCTTGCTGGTGTTTAGGTACATTGTTAGTCCCTAGACCCTGACTTGGGCGGGGGGTCTAGAGCAAAATCCCTACTTGTTTGTAAGGCTAGATTATGATATGGCAGTATCAAATCACTCGAACATGAAACAATATTCAAAATATATAAAGAAATAATTTCAATCTTACCAGATTATGAATAATTAACACAGAAGTGCTAGCAAAACTCAGCTGAGCTGCTGGCTATAGGATGGCGTCCCTAAATTTAACTCACTGTCTTTCATATGGGAAAACACCACACTTTAAAATCTGTGTCTAACACTGAACAATTATTGAAGAATGACCCCAAATGCGCTCTAAGCGCTAATAATATGATTGTCTGTGGCCAATCACTGCCGAGGTTTATTTTTAATTTCAAATTTCCTCACTAAAGTCATTTCAGTCAAGCTTCAGTCACGTATGGATGGTTATCTGTTAGTCTGTCCGTCTCTACTTGTGTTTCTACAAAATTGTGCTCGATTTTTGACCCAACCGTTCTCTCCCCTTCAAATTTTTGTTGTAAAAAGTTATATTTAGACACAGCTACCACCAATGTCCCTTCACTTCTATGCCAAGTAAATTTGAACACCTGCGTCCCCAAGGTCGTGTTTTTTGTGTGCAAATAACGATATGTTAGATTCAATGCAGTCTGTGGCTGATGTAAACTACACTGTCTTTTGTCATTATTTTCAATATTATCTATCCGTCTGTAAAATTAAGACCATATTCGTTCACTGCTCAGAATAGGCCATCTGGCCAGCTAATTTTTATATTCCTAACATTAATATTAAGAAAAATTTACTTTTTAATTTTTGTAATTTTTTTTCAGACATCTGCGTTCTTCCGCTCAAATTCAAATCAAGCGCTTGGTATCGCAAAACGTCCAATTCCGTACCTCGTGTCAATTTGGGGGACTTGAATTTTTTTACTTTCATCCATTTCCCCCCCCCCCCCCCCCCCCCCCAATTGCGTCTCTTTAGCCTTTCCAGTCATATTTTTTTTTTTTCCTTTTTGATCCTCCGTTCCCCTCCGGTCTAGCAAGTCAAATTTATGGAGGGTGATGACCCGCGGTCTAGGCGATCATGTACATCAGCAGCCTACGCATTATGTTTTTATCCTTAAATGTTATCCTTGGGAGGAATTTTACCGTTGTATCTCTGTCAATTTCACTACACATCTCCCCACCTGAAAACATGCCTATGGCAAGTTCCAAAACCAGCGATACACATAGGTAAAATTACTCCTCACGTCTGCCATTACTCTAATTTTGATCACAGGGGTGCCGACTGAGGAAATCTGCACCGACATTCAATTTGCCTGGGATATATTGGATACTAAACTGATAAGGTTGAAGCAATAAAGACCACCTCAGCAATCTTGCGTTTTCATGCTTAGCCTGAGACAAGAACACGAGAGGCTGATGATCCGTCTCCACCACAAATGTCCTACCATACAGATAGATTTGAAACTTCTTTATTGCCCAGATTAATGCTAAACATTCTTTTTCGCTTGTGGAGTATCCTTGTTCCGCCTTATTCAATTTGCGGCTTGCATAAGCGACTGGTTTAAGTTCCCCATCAGGTGAAGATGATCTTTGCAACAAAGCCCCTCCTAGTCCCACATTACTTGCATCGGTTCTTAAGACAAAGTCCTGTGTCAAATCAGGCAGTTTGAGAATAGGCTTGCTAGTGAGTTTTTCCTTTAACTCTTGGAACGCTAATTCACATTGTGCAGTCCAAATAATTTTATCTGGAAGTCCCTTGCGAGTCAGATCAGTCAGAGGAGCACAAATGGCGTTAAAATTTTTGATGTATTTCTGATAAAATCCGCATAACGACACGAATGATCGCACGTCCTTTTTGGTTTGCGGCCTAGGTGCTCTCTGCAGTTTTTCCAAGTTCTTAGGATCAGGGGTCATATTACCCTGATATACAGTGTGTCCCAAGAATTCCAACTCTTTGCATCCAATACAACATTTTGTTGGCCTAGCAGTTAAGTTCGCCTCCCGAAGTCTATCAAACAACATCTCCAGAGCTTCAATGTGTTCTTCAAATGTCTCTGTGGCGACGAGTATATCATCCATGAAATTCGTGATACATGGGTTATTCAGGGGGTCCAACAATTTTCGCATCATCCTTGAAAACACACTCGGAGCATTTTTCAGTCCGAATGGTAGCATATTGAATTCATAATGTCCATCCGAAGTGCTAAAAGCCAAATAAGGTCTCACTTCAGGCTTCACTGGGATCAGGTAATAGCCTTTACTAAGATCCACCTTTGAAAAGTATTTTGCCTTGTTCAGTCTGGCAAATAGCTGTTTTGTGTCTGGTAATGGATCCACTTGTCCTTCTGTGACAGCATTCAGTTTCCTGTAATCTATGCACAGTCTGTGTTCCCCAGACGGTTTCCTCAACAAAACGACACTAGAACTAAAAGATGATTCACTGTGCGAAATAATCCCCTCCTTCAATTCTTCTTCTTCTTCTTGCGATCGCATCTTTGATGATTACACCGTCAGACGAGTTCTCATGATGAATTCGACTGTTGTTTGAAGTTCCTCTTTAACTCCATATAGCTTTGAGTTTAGTGTTGAGTCATTGGGCAGTATATCTTTCTTAACTGGTCATACAGAGGACAGTCCTGTAGAACATGCTCAGCAGTTTGTTCGTTTAATCCACATGTGCACAGTGGTGAAGCAGACAATCGTAGCTTGTGAATGTGTTTATTCAGTTTGTTATGCCCTGTCCTGAGTCGAAAAATAGTTATCTGTCCCTGCCGGTCGAGAGTGTGATAGTCGTCTTTGGGTTGGTTCTGTTCTCTTCTGATAGTCTGGATAGCTCTCTTTTTCTCAAAGTACGTGACTTCATTATCTTCTTGTTCACATTCTCCTCCCTTTTTTGCAAGTTTATCTGCCTTTTCATTTCCGGGTACACCACAATGAGATGGTACCCACTGAAGTATGGTTCTCTTTTTGGCAGCTACCTTGTTTAGTTCATTTCTCAGATGCGGGAGTTTACCACCCTTGAGAGCTTGCAGGACAGACAGTGCATCTGTGAGGATGACTACCTGGTGGCAGTCAGAGTTGGTGTTATAAATCATATTTGCAGCTTGCTCTAGAGCTTGAACCTCAGCTGTATAGTTGGAACAGAATTTACCAGTGGGAATGTGCCTAGTCTCATAGTGGTTGTCAGGATATGAGATAAAGATACCGGCACCTCCATTCCTAACAGCATTAGTTGCTGATCCATCTGTATAGGCATGTATCCATGATTGATCGGGATAGCTTTCTTGGATCATACTCAATGTAGCAGTTCGTTTTGCAGATCATTATACTCACATCCACTTGTGAGACCACTGACTGATGTATTAATTTGGAGGGCACTGCTGGCCTGCTCCCATGGTACAGGGTATAGGGTGGGCTTCAGTGGTGTTGTCTTCATGGATAGGTCTTCTTGATGCTGTCTTATAAGTCTTTTCCCCCGATGCACAAAGCTGCTACGCTTTAGACGTCCCAGTGCCAGATCATCTAGTCTTGCCTTCATTGGGTGCATTGGCATACTGTTGTACTTTTCCATCTGGATCATGGTTTTTGTGTCTCTTCTATGGGACAATGTCTGTAATCCAGCAACCTTCTGCATCTCTGTTATTGGTGTAGTTTTCATGGCTCCTGTAATGAGCCTGAGAGCTTGATTTTGCACCTTGTCCAAAGACTGCAGATGTGAGTTAGCAGCTGATGACCATGCTGCTGAGCTAAACTCTAAGTGTGGTCTTATTACTCCATTATAAATCTTCTTTAGATTTCGTTCATTTGCTCCCCAGTTTGTACCTGCTAATTTTCTGAGTATGCCTAGTCGTCTTCGGGCCTTTCCTTCTGCATTTTCAATATGCTTATTCCATGTAAGCCTTTGGTCAAATGTCACCCCAAGATAGGTGGGGTAGCTTTCTTCCTTGATCACGGTTGTCCCTAGGTGTATGTTAGCTGATTTGTCCTTGGGGGCGAGGGTGAACAGTGTTGTGGAGGTTTTGTCTGTGTTTATTGTGATAAGCCATTTCTCTGCCCATGACACTAGCATGTCTGCTGCCCGCTGCATTCTATAATTTGCTGTGGTGACATTTTCATCAGCGCACCAGAGTACTAGGTCATCTGCATATAAGGCAGCTTTAACTCCTGCAGGGAGATCTTTCACCAGGTCATTGATGTAAACAAGGAAGAGTGTTGGGGAAATTACTCCTCCTTGAGGTACCCCCTGATTGAGCAACACTTTTCTGCTCTGCAGACCGTCAAGAGTGACTCTAGTTCTCCTGTTATGCAAGTATGACTGGATCCATTTCATCATGTTGCCTTGGATTCCACTTCTCCTAAGTTTTGCAATGAGGCCATCTTTCCACACCTTGTCAAAGGCCTGCTTGAAGTCGACCAGATCGTTAGGACCTTTTTCTTCTCCTGGAAGGCATCTTCTATTGCTTGAGACAAGTAAGTAACTTGGTCTTCTATACTGTAGCATTCTCTAAATCCAGCTTGTTCCGGCACCAGGATCTGCTCAGACTCTAAATACCATTTCAATTTGTGGTTGACTATTCGCTCCATAGTCTTCCCAACACAGCTTGTGAGACTGATTGGCCGGTAACTTGCAGCCTCGGTCTTACATTTCCCTTTCTTTAGTATGGGTATTGTGATGGCTTCTCTCCATACTTGGGGTACCGTTCCTTTCAACCAGCTGTGGTTGAATATCTCAAGCAGTTTTGTCTTTGCTGCTGAGCTCAGATTTACTAGCATTTCATTGCTGATTTTGTCTGGGCCGGGTGACTTTTGAAACTTAAGCTTGGAAATAGCCTTCTGTAGTTCTCCTAGTGTGATGGGTTCCCTCATTGGGGCAGGAGTATCTGTCTGTCCCATGGTTGTCAGTATTTCTTTTCTTATCTCTCTCTGATGATCTATGTTAATGGGTAAGTTGCTTTCTGAACTGTATCTTCTAGCAAACAAGTCTGCAGCTTGTTTTCCTCTGAAAAGTTTGCCACCTTCATCCAATGTGATAGTCTGCCTAGGTGAGGAACGCTCTTCATTTAGAGACTTGACTAATCTCCAAAGTTTCCTGCCGTCTTTCTCAAGGTTCAGCGATGCCGTTTTAGTTCTCCAGCTTTTCCGTTTTTCTTCTAGCTTGTTCTCTGAAACTCTGCTACAGCCTTTTTCCATTTGTTGTGAGTTTCAAGTGAAGGCTGAGACTCTGCGTCCTTTCTAGCCCTGTCCATAGCTTCCTGACGTTCTTGGAGTGTGCTGGACCAGTATGGTATGTAGTTCCGCCGGCATCCTTTGGGAATGGTTTCTTTTGCAGCTTGTAGTATGCATCTGTTGAAGTCTTTTACCACTTCATTAATGTCTCTGTTCTGTACCTTGAGGGTAGACAGCAGCGTGTTCACCTGATGCCTGAATAAACCCCCGTTGGCTTTTTTGTAGTTCCATCTTGTAATGGCTGGGCCTGTACTGAGAGTTGCACTCTGGACAGTAAGAAAGATTGGGCGATGGTCGCTTCCCCCTAGTTGGTCTCCTACTTCTCTACTAATAGATCCAGCTATATCTGGTGTGGAGAAGGCAAGATCTGGTGGTGAAGTTGTGTGCCATCCTCTGGAGTAGAAGGTAGGAGTATCTGTGGCATTATTGACTAGGATTAGGGAGTGATCATCTTGCCAAGTTTCAACCTCTTCACCTCTGTGATCCAGATGGTTATAGCCCCAGCTCTGGGAGTGGCTATTAAAGTCTCCAACTGCTATAAAGTTGGTGGCTGGTACCTGTATAGAGCTGAGACTCAGGGGTTTGTTGTTCGGACAGTAATAGTTCAGGAGTTCTATTTCCATCTTGTCTACCTTTATCTGCAACAGCTGATATTCTGCTCCATCCATGAAGGTTTTCCTTTCGTGTGCAGGAATGTTATTCCTTACAAGAGTAAGTACTCCTCCTTTTCGTCTATCTTTTCTGTCGGATCTGAAGCATTGATATCCCCTTATTTTAAAGGTTAGATCTGCTTTCAAGTGAGTCTCTTGGATACAGCAAACACTGACTTGCTTCTCATACAAGATGTTTTCCAGCTCTGTCTTTTTGCTGTATCCAGCCTGCTTGCTGTTCACTCCCTCTGCATTCCAGTGCATCATGACAAGTGGCACTCTGGGTTTCTCTTTTTCTGTTTTGTTTTGGTCAGTAGTTCTCCTCCGCCGTCTGCTGACTCCACAAGACGGTCTAGAGGGTCCTCCAGTAGCTTAGGGTGGGCTCTGTCGAGGCTCAGAGCCCGGCACTGCACCTGCCTGGTGGAGCTCCACAGGGCGAGCACCAGTACGAGATTTATTTGACGGTGTACTCTCCATAGAAAAAAAAAAAAGCGAGTTGCGTGATACTGTGGTTTCCGGTGCGCCTTCTGGCCCAGTATCTATGACTTTAGCACCTGTTCAACGGGAGAGTGGGCTCATCCCTAATCTGTTTATGTTCCCAGTAGTAGACTATTCGCAAGCAGCCTGGGGGTGTCACTGCTCTGCGCGGACCTTGTTTACCGAGGCGGCGTCCGAGCTCGTATGGTGAAAATATGGTTGTGTTATCTTCAAAATAGCCCTGTCTTTCCCATGGCTTTTCTGCCATCCTGCAGCTTTGAGTTAGGGAGTTCTGAGCTCCAGTCTCTTTCCCAGGCATTTTATCCTGGCCTGGCACGCATACAGAGGACCCCACTTCTGGTTCTAAGTTAGCAGTTGGGGATAGGTGGGGTAGCACCCTGTGCATTCCCCGTCATCCAGGGGGCTCTCCAACTATGCAGAGCTTGCACAATGCTGTGCTCTGGTTCTGGGCTCTCCCAAGGAATCCTCACGTCCTGCACAGAGCCACTTCCAGATACCCACCACCTGCCAACCCTCCATTGTAGAGATCTCCTGCGTGCGGCCATCCAGTCAAGAGCCAGTATTAAGTCTGGTGCCCATGTGATCCCCCCAAACTCAGTGTGCAATGCTGGGTTCTCATCATGCTGCAACACAGGGGGGATTGTGATGCTCAGCCATCTCTCTCAACTCTGCCCGATAAGTGACATCGGGGACTTAACTGTGCCTCAGTACTGGGAGGCCCCGTTTCCGGGTACACCACACACAGCCAATTGTGGCAACGGTCGCCGTGGGCATGTCTTCAGTGGGGAAGTTGTGGAGTCTTCCTGTCCATGTTCTTGCACATCCTAACACTGCCCGCAAGACATCGGAGGTTTGGAGAGTGGCCTTCTCTGCTTTTTTGAGCCGGGGTGGGCTCCCCGGGCAAGTCTCGATGGGGATCGGGACGTGTCCACGCGCCAGTGGGCCCAGCATCGGCTGCATCTGATGGAGGACTTGCTCTGCCAGGTTTGATGTGGATTTCCTACCGCCCCGGGTAGAAGCCAGAAGTGTACTGTGCCAGCTCTGGGGGAGATAAAGGGGGTGTTTCTGCGTCTCCTTCTGATACGTAGCCAAGGTAGGGCTCACAGTGCTCTTTCCCCGCCACCAAATTGCCTGCTGGTTACGCCGAGTTCTCCGAGGCTCTAGGCGTGTGACCAAGAGTTGAAGGCAATAGGATCGTCAAGTCCTGAGTCTCTGTGCCTGTACGATGGGTTCCGATCTTCAGGGAGCAGTCCACACTCGTTCCCACTCCCAAGACTTGTTCAGTATCCATCTGGCTCCTTCCCACCCACAGAGGGCGTGTACGGTGTAGTGCACCGGTTTTATTATCGAGGTTTGCTCCTCTAGATCCGTTGTGTTTAGCCTGAGGATTCGCACCCTCAGTTACCAGGACTACCTCGAGGAGGGTGTGGCTCTTCACCACGCACAACGATCTTGGGGTATGAGAGGTTTTGCTAGGCCAAGAGACTAACACCGCAATGGTCGCTCCTTTCATGAACAAGAATTCACTAGGCCTAGGGTGAAGCAAGGGGGGAAACCCACTACCCACAACACCAGCACATCATACCCCCTGTCTGTAAAAGACTTTGCCCCCCTCCTTCAATAAATAATCTATTTCTTCCTTTAATGCCTTCTCCTTCGCGAACGGAATAGAATAGGCTCTCATACAGATTGGGTTTGAGTCTACCAGTTTCATGTCATACTGTAGCAAATTTGTATGGCCTGGTTTATCTGTTAATACATCTGTATGTTCCTCCAGAACTTGTTGAACTCTCTCCCTCTGGTTTTTAGTCAGGTGCTTACTGACTTTTACCTGTGCTGCTGTTTCACAAGGATGTAATGGGTATTCATGTGAGGTGAGTGGTTTGTTCTGGCTTCCCGGTAGTAGAAGCAGCACCTTCTCTCCGACTGCCAGTTCCCTGTCCTTTGCCTTCCTATTAAAATATGCTGCATGTTTCTTCCTGGCTTGTTTCAAATTATCATTTGCCAGTTTCCATCCAGCTTTCAAACGAGTGGTCAGTTCGTTCACATATTGATACGATGAGGTAACAGTCTCTTCCGCCTTCTCATCTGTCCAGGTCCTTAATAGGGCTTCTAATGGACCTTTTATTGGCCTCCCAAATAGCAGAGTTGCGGGAGCCATCCCGGTTGAACTATGTGGTACCTCCCGGTACGCAAACAATGCGGCGGGCAGGAATTGATCCCACAGATCCGGTTTTTCGTGTGCCAGCTTTCTCAGGATAGAAATGAGAGTCCCATTGAACCTCTCTACCTGGCCGTTCCCTTGTGGATGGTACGGACTACAATGAAAGTGCCTGGCTTGAAATAGCTTAAAAACTTCTTCCGTTAGTTTCCCCTTGAACTGAGAACCATTATCCGTCAAGATTTGATGCGGGAATCCTAATCGGGTAAATATTGTAAGTAGTGCCTCTGCTACATGTTTTGAATCAATTGATGGCAGGGCTACCGCCTCTCCCCACATAGAACAAGTGTCCACCAGAGTAAGGATGTAACTGTTCCTCCTCTTGGTCCGAGTGAGAGGTCCTACAATATCCACTGCAACCCTCTCAAAAGGTGTTCCCACTATGGGCATTTCCCCTAGAGTTGCAGGGGCAGTCCAGTGCTTTGGAGCTACCCTTTGACATTCTGGGCAGGATTTGACATATCTTTTTATATCCTCCGTTATCCCTGGCCAGAAGTAATGACAAGCTATACGCTGTCCTGTGGCGCTGATCCCCATGTGACCACTGAAGGGGATTGCATGTCCGAGTTCCATCACTTTCTCTCTATATGCAATGGGAAGAACCAGCTGGTTGTGACCATTTGTTCCAGTTCCGGCCTTCCTGTATAAGAGTTTGTTCTTCATGAAATATTCCCCCCTTGCTCGGAGGTGTGTGGCATTTGGGTAATTTTTTAAAACATGGCTGGAGTGTCCTATCCTCAGCCTGCGCCTTCCTCATCTCCTCTGGATGAGCGTTTATAGGTTCACCTTCTTCCTCCTTCTTCTGTGACCTGGTCTGCACTGTCGCCATGATCACAGGTTTCTCGGGATTCCCCAAGAAGACGTATCTACACCCCAATATCAGAGGGTAGATTGGTTCATCTATCACTGCTGCTCTGATTTCTCCTTCCACATAGCGAGTTTTCACCGTTATCCTTGCGATGGGAAGTGTCATGAGTGGTATGTCCTTAGTCGCCCCTTGTATTTCCACTGTTTCTGTGGTATACTGGCTTGGGTCCACTAGGCTAGACTTCACAACTGAATCATAATCCAAACCTGTATCATAAAGGCACCTTATGGTGACCCCATTACAAATAACATCCTCACAAACTGGGGGGTGATAAGGTTCCTGTTGTCCCTTAGGATTAACCTTTAATCTTTGCGTCCCCGACTTCATTGCAGCAATGTTTGAAGGTTTCCTTCTACAAAATTCGGTGTTATGGTTATCCTTCTTGCACCATTTACACCATCTTTTTCCTTGGTTCAACGGTTTTCTTTCATTGAACTTTTGGTCATTGAACTGTGAGTTTCTGTCGCGATAGTCATTTCTTGGCCGCTCAAAATTTGTCCTACCTTTATTTCCCTGCTCTCTATTATCAAATTTATTAAATTGCTGTGGAGCTTTAAAATTGTCTATGTGCTTCTTTTTAGCACCACTTACCTCTGCCTGGGCTGCCTGATACCTCTCAGCAACATTTAAAATTTCCCCCAACTTCTCTGCACCTTGTTCCATGAGAAATTTTCTCATGTCTGGAGCCATGGACTCTCTCAATTGCTCAATCATGATCATTTCTTTAAGATCTTGGGTCTTCCCCAGAGCCGTCCATTTCTCCAAATAGGTTTCTAGTCTGGCCGAGAATTGGTGGTATGTCTCCCCAGACAACAGTTTGGCATTTCTAAATTTCTTACGATAAAATTCACCATTCTTCTCGTACCTTAATAACAAAGCCTGCTTTAACATGTCATAATTGTCTTGGTCTTCCCTGTTCATTTTGGCAAATACTTCATAAGAAGCACCCCTCAATCCCTGTGATAGCTTTAAACTCCACCTCTCTCTCTCTAACCCATATGTAGTAGCTAATAACTCAAAACGTCCCAGGTACCCCTCTATGTCATCGTCTTTCTCAACAAAATGGTCTAAATGAAACCCCATAGCTGAGTTTGAGGCTCCCATACTGGGCGTAGCATCTGAGGCAAAAGGGCTGGCACCATTTTCAGGGGCCGGGCCTTGTAATTCCAGCTCCCTTAGTCGTAATTCGTGCTCCCTCTGCAACCTTCTATCTTCTGCCTCCCTTTCGGCAGTCAACCTTTTTTCTTCTGCCTCCCTTTGCTGTCGTTTTGCTTCTGCCTCCCTTTGCTGTCGTTTTTCTTCTGCCTCCCTTTGCTGTCGTTTTTCTTCTGCCTCCCTTTCGGCAGTCAGCCTTTTTTCTTCTGCCTCAATCTGCAGCCTCTTAATTTCTCTATCAGCCTCAATTTGTAACCTCTTCTCTTCAGCTACCTTTCTATCTTCCCTTTCAATATATTTATCACATTCAGTCGTTACGTATTGAATTAAAATTTGACCATCCATCCCCATCTCCTTCGCAGTGAGCACAGCAGCTGATCTAAACTTTGCTAGCTCAGCCATACTTTTCAGACAATATAATAATATACAAGCTAAGTACTTCTTATGACTATAATCTAACTAATTCTAACTAACCAGTTAACTAATTAATTATTACTGGCTGTGAAGATTCACCAACTTTTATCTGCAGGGACACTTTTACTTTTAAAGGAAATTTTACAATTTATTTCCCTACTTTTATTTCTCCCACCAGGAGATCTTAATATTACTGTTGGGCTAATTATCCCTGGACAAGACCCCAATATATGTAGTGGTATTGATGGTATTGTATGATGATGATGGTACTACATGTAAATTGTATGAGGCCAGCTGTGAAGGCTCCTGAGATAAAATGTAATTGAGAATTGTCAGAAGGCCTTTCTTGCTACCACTACGACCTCACACTTAATTTTTTTTTTTTTTTTTGAATGTAGCTGCGTAAAGTGTCTAGGGTTATGATGTGTACTGTGGTGTGATAGTTATAAATATACCCATAGATATTTAACAAGACTAATAAGATTAACAAGTGTTACAATACACTGAACTAACTCACGTGTGTAAAGTTTTTGATATAATTATATTACATTTATTTGTTCTGGATCAAGTTTTATTTTGACCAGAACTTGTTTTAAAAGAAGGATTTAAAATTTATAAAAATTATGCATGGAATGTTACATAATAAATGCAAAAAAAGTGAACATATTTAAGTACTAGAATAGTTAGTTTTATTAAAATGTTCTGGTAGTCAGCTACTAGGGAGGATATTTATTGTCTGTGCTGTTGGGGTGGTCTCATCACACCTGTCTATATTGACTATACAGTGTCCAGAAAATGGTGGGAATTTTTATGGGGTATCTGCAACTAAATGGGGTTGGTGAATATCCAGCAGACCAGAGGCTCACTCATCTGGTATTTGTAGCTCTGGTGCTGAAATCAGGTGGTCCCACCTCTCCGTGCTGGCGGGCAATAATGGTGGTCTCTGTCACAAGGACTGCACAGATACACTTGTGTAAATCACCACCCGAATAGATACTGCTTCGTTGACGACAGAAACTCGCAGCTCTGCAATCAAAGTATGGGCCATGTGTCAAAATCTATTCTCTACCCACGTCTGGACACCACACTGACACAACAACCACATTATACAGACAGGTCAGATCTCTCTGACCAAACAGCACAGTTACCATGGTGGGTTTACATCCGATAGATCCTCCCAGACTATAGATTCTGAAAAATAATTATTAGTTTTCTACCCTAAAAGAGGATAGGTAATATGTTTCCTTATTCTCAACTCTTGATCTGTCTTGCATAATCCTTGCTGGTGTTTAGGTACATTGTTAGTCCCTAGACCCTGACTTGGGCGGGGGGTCTAGAGCAAAATCCCTACTTGTTTGTAAGGCTAGATTATGATATGGCAGTATCAAATCACTCGAACATGAAACAATATTCAAAAATATATAAAGAAATAATTTCAATCTTACCAGATTATGAATAATTAACACAGAAGTGCTAGCAAAACTCAGCTGAGCTGCTGGCTATAGGATGGCGTCCCTAAATTTAACTCACTGTCTTTCATATGGGAAAACACCACACTTTAAAATCTGTGTCTAACACTGAACAATTATTGAAGAATGACCCCAAATGCGCTCTAAGCGCTAATAATATGATTGTCTGTGGCCAATCACTGCCGAGGTTTATTTTTAATTTCAAATTTCCTCACTAAAGTCATTTCAGTCAAGCTTCAGTCACGTATGGATGGTTATCTGTTAGTCTGTCCGTCTCTACTTGTGTTTCTACAAAATTGTGCTCGATTTTTGACCCAACCGTTCTCTCCCCTTCAAATTTTTGTTGTAAAAAGTTATATTTAGACACAGCTACCACCAATGTCCCTTCACTTCTATGCCAAGTAAATTTGAACATCTGTGTCCAAGGTCGTGTTTTTGTGTGCAAATAACGATATGTTAGATTCAATGCAGTCTGTGGCTGATGTAAACTACACTGTCTTTTGTCATTATTTTCAATATTATCTATCCGTCTGTAAACTTAAGACCATATTCGTTCACTGCTCAGAATAGGCCATCTGGCCAGCTAATTTTTATATTCCTAACATTAATATTAAGAAAAAATTTACTTTTTAATTTTTGTAATTTTTTTCAGACATCTGCGTTCTTC
Organism: Oreohelix idahoensis; assembly: GCA_024509875.1. Lineage (NCBI taxonomy): Eukaryota > Metazoa > Mollusca > Gastropoda > Stylommatophora > Oreohelicidae > Oreohelix > Oreohelix idahoensis. The sequence continues at coordinate 134,340 of JAMPIV010013222.1, forward strand.
CGCTCAAATTCAAATCAAGCGCTTGGTATCGCAAAACGTCCAATTCCGTACCTCGTGTCAATTTGGGGGACTTGAATTTTTTTACTTTCATCCATTTCCCCCCCCAATTGCGTCTCTTTAGCCTTTCCAGTCATATTTTTTTCCTTTTTGATCCTCCGTTCCCCTCCGGTCGAGCAAGTCAAATTTATGGAGGGTGATGACCCGCGGTCTAGGCGATCATGTACATCAGCAGCCTACGCATTATGTTTTTATCCTTAAATGTTATCCTTGGGAGGAATTTTACCGTTGTATCTCTGTCAATTTCACTACAGACCACCGTCAGACGAGTTTTCATGATGAATTCGACTGTTGTTTGAAGTTCCTCTTTAACTCCATATAGCTTTGAGTTTAGTGTTGAGTCATTGGGCCAGTATATCTTTCTTAACTGGTCATACAGAGGACAGTCCTGTAGAACATGCTCAGCAGTTTGTTCGTTTAATCCACATGTGCACAGTGGTGAAGCAGACAATCGTAGCTTGTGCATGTGTTTATTCAGTTTGTTATGCCCTGTCCTGAGTCGAAAAAATAGTTATCTGTCCCTGCCGGTCAAGAGTGTGATAGTCGTCTTTGGGTTGGTTCTGTTCTCTTCTGATAGTCTGGATAGCTCTCTTTTTCTCAAAGTATGTGACTTCATTATCTTCTTGTTGACCTTCTCCTCCCTTTTTTGCAAGTTTATCTGCCTTTTCATTTCCGGGTACACCACAATGAGATGGTACCCACTGAAGTATGGTTCTCTTTTTGGCAGCTACCTTGTTTAGTTCATTTCTCAGATGCGGGAGTTTACCACCCTTGAGAGCTTGCAGGACAGACAGTGCATCTGTGAGGATGACTACCTGGTGGCAGTCAGAGTTGGTGTTATAAATCATATTTGCAGCTTGCTCTAGAGCTTGAACCTCAGCTGTATAGTTGGAACAGAATTTACCAGTGGGAATGTGCCTAGTCTCATAGTGGTTGTCAGGATATGAGATAAAGATACCGGCACCTCCATTCCTAACAGCATTAGTTGCTGATCCATCTGTATAGGCATGTATCCATGATTGATCGGGATAGCTTTCTTGGATCATACTCAATGTAGCAGTTCGTTTTTGCAGATCATTATACTCACATCCACTTGTGAGACCACTGACTGATGTATTAATTTGGAGGGCACTGCTGGCCTGCTCCCATGGTACAGGGTATAGGGTGGGCTTCAGTGGTGTTGTCTTCATGGATAGGTCTTCTTGATGCTGTCTTATAAGTCTTTTCCCCCGATGCACAAAGCTGCTACGCTTTAGACGTCCCAATGCCAGATCATCTAGTCTTGCCTTCATTGGGTGCATTGGCATACTGTTGTACTTTTCCATCTGGATCATGGTTTTTGTGTCTCTTCTATGAGACAATGTCTGTAATCCAGCAACCTTCTGCATCTCTGTTATTGGTGTAGTTTTCATGGCTCCTGTAATGAGCCTGAGAGCTTGATTTTGCACCTTGTCCAAAGATGCAGATGTGAGTTAGCAGCTGATGACCATGCTGCTGAGCTAAACTCTAAGTGTGGTCTTATTACTCCATTATAAATCTTCTTTAGATTTCGTTCATTTGCTCCCCAGTTGGTACCTGCTAATTTTCTGAGTATGCCTAGTCGTCTTCGGGCCTTTCCTTCTGCATTTTCAATATGCTTATTCCATGTAAGCCTTTGGTCAAATGTCACCCCAAGATAGGTGGGGTAGCTTTCTTCCTTGATCACGGTTGTCCCTAGGTGTATGTTAGCTGATTTGTCCTTGGGGGCGGGGAGAACAGTGTTGTGGAGGTTTTGTCTGTGTTTATTGTGATAAGCCATTTCTCTGCCCATGACACTAGCATGTCTGCTGCCCGCTGCATTCTATAATTTGCTGTGGTGACATTTTCATCAGCGCACCAGAGTACTAGGTCATCTGCATATAAGGCAGCTTTAACTCCTGCAGGGAGATCTTTCACCAGGTCATTGATGTAAACAAGGAAGAGTGTTGGGGAAATTACTCCTCCTTGAGGTACCCCCTGATGGAGCAACATTTTTCTGCTCTGCAGACCGTCAAGAGTGACTCTAGTTCTCCTGTTATGCAAGTATGACTGGATCCATTTCATCATGTTGCCTTGGATTCCACTTCTCCTAAGTTTTGCAATGAGGCCATCTTTCCACACCTTGTCAAAGGCCTGCTTGAAGTCGACCCAGATCGTTAGGACCTTTTTCTTCTCCTGGAAGGCATCTTCTATTGCTTGAGACAAGTAAGTAACTTGGTCTTCTATACTGTAGCATTCTCTAAATCCAGCTTGTTCCGGCACCAGGATCTGCTCAGACTCTAAATACCATTTTAATCTGTGGTTGACTATTCGCTCCATAGTCTTCCCAACACAGCTTGTGAGACTGATTGGCCGGTAACTTGCAGCCTCGGTCTTACATTTCCCTTTCTTTAGTATGGGTATTGTGATGGCTTCTCTCCATACTTGGGGTACCGTTCCTTTCAACCAGCTGTGGTTGAATATCTCAAGCAGTTTTGTCTTTGCTGCTGAGCTCAGATTTACTAGCATTTCGTTGCTGATTTTGTCTGGGCCGGGTGACTTTTGAAACTTAAGCTTGGAAATAGCCTTCTGTAGTTCTCCTAGTGTGATGGGTTCCCTCATTGGGGCAGGAGTATCTGTCTGTCCCATGGTTGCCAGTATTTCTTTTCTTATCTCTCTCTGATGATCTATGTTAATGGGTAAGTTGCTTTCTGAACTGTATCTTCTAGCAAACAAGTCTGCAGCTTGTTTTCCTCTGAAAAGTTTGCCACCTTCATCCAATGTGATAGTCTGCCTAGGTGAGGAACGCTCTTCATTTAGAGACTTGACTAATCTCCAAAGTTTCCTGCCGTCTTTCTCAAGGTTCAGCGATGCCGTTTTAGTTCTCCAGCTTTTCCGTTTTTCTTCTAGCTTTGTTCTCTGAAACTCTGCTACAGCCTTTTTCCATTTGTTGTGAGTTTCAAGTGAAGGCTGAGACTCTGCGTCCTTTCTAGCCCTGTCCATAGCTTCCTGACGTTCTTGGAGTGTGCTGGACCAGTATGGTATGTAGTTACGCGGGCATCCTTTGGGAATGGTTTCTTTTGCAGCTTGTAGTATGCATCTGTTGAAGTCTTTTACCACTTCATTAATGTCTCTGTTCTGTACCTTGAGGGTAGACAGCAGCGTGTTCACCTGATGCCTGAATAAACCCCAGTTGGCTTTTTTGTAGTTCCATCTTGTAATGGCTGGGCCTGTACTGAGAGTTGCACTTGGACAGTAAGAAAGATTGGGCGATGGTCGCTTCCCCCTAGTTGGTCTCCTACTTCTCTACTAATAGATCCAGCTATATTGGTGTGGAGAAGGCAAGAT
>JAMPIV010013223.1:0-57500 GCA_024509875.1 Oreohelix idahoensis
CCCAAAGAAGCCCATATTCTCCATATACGTTTCTAACCGGGCGGAGAACTGGTGATAGGTCTCACCCGACAGTAGCCTGGCATTCCTAAATTTCTTTCTATAAAACTCTCCGTTCTTTTCGTATCTTAACAGAAGAGCTTGCTTCAACATGTCATAGTTGTCTTGGTCATCCCTGCTCATTTTGGAAAACACTTCATAAGCTGTTCCCCGAAGACCCTGAGACAACTTTACACCCCATTGTTCTCTTTCTAACCCATAAGTAGTGGCTAATACTTCATATCTGCTTAAATATGACTCTATGTCATCATCCTTTTCTATAAAATTATCTTACTGCTTCCCTTGGCTGTCGTTTTTTCTTTCTTGCCTCCCGTTTGCGGTCGTTTTTCTTCTTTTTCTGCTCCAATTTTCTCGCCTCCACTGTCAGCCTCAATTGTAACATTTTAAATTTCAAGCCTCAATCTATCTAACTCTAATTTCTTAATCTCCCATAGCACCTCTTCCTAACTGGTATACTTCTTTCCTCAGCTAACCTAATGTGCTTCCCTAGTAATAAATTTATCACATTCTGGAGGTGACATATCAATTAAGACTTGACGCCTAACCATATTCATTTCCCTGGCATTCTGCACAGCCGCAAGCGAAACTTGGCCAGATCATGCCATCTCTGATAAATACAAAAATGTTACTAACTAAGTTTCTAACTAAGTACAAATTTATTTTAATTTAATTCCTGGGGTTCTGAAACACTTCTCTTCACTTCCCAAATCTTGGGTGAATAATATATGGGGATTCCCTGGAGAAAAAATAGAATGGTGTTTAATGCTAAAACCCAGACCCCAATGTATGTAGTACTAGGAGAAATTCAATTCCCGGACAAGCCTACCAATTTATGTAGCAAGTTTGATTTGCTGGGGAGGTTATGATGTGTAATCCAAAAAAGAATGAAATCGTGTCGTGTAAACCCTGCAATAACCGTGTGAGGTCTAAGCCACATGTAGCCCCTGACTCTAAAAGATGATGATGCAAATATATGCAGGGAACCTAACGCTACCTCCCTATATCTCACACGGTCACACTATTTTGGCTCTAGTGTCTGGTGTATTATGTAACCCTAAGTGTCCTATGGAGACAGAAAATTAAATGAGGGTACACAACACACAAAAACACTTTTAATTTTCTATGAGGAAGTGAATAAAACCAGTGGTTTAAGTTTTTTCCTTAAAAAAAAAGTGAAATGGTTATTTAGTCTGTACAATTTTAAATCTGCCCTGTCCAGCCCATTATCTTTTGACAGGTCTTATGGAAAATGAAGGACAAGAATAGTTTTAACAGAAAAGATCACACTAAAAATGGTGTTGGACAATTTTGCCAGTAACTATAAATCAATATATAACTTTTCCTTGTGGGAATTGTTTCCACAGCGTACACTTTATCCACCTTTAAGTCATCCTAAGAGGGAGGATTCACTGTGTATGAGGAGCCTGTAGTTTTTCATCACACCCCATAAAAGGCGTCCTGGAGTATGATTTTGAAATACCAGAGTTTATATTCAAACGAAAGTGTCAGATAGACCCAAGAATGCTTAACACATCACCTGGGGATTTCCTTGTAGAAGGATAATAATCAATAGGAAATTGCAGAAAAACTCGATCTCTCAAAATGCCCAATCTCCTCCCATTATCCTTTGACAAGCAAGTACACGAATGAATATGAGACTTTGATGGCACTTTATTTCTTCACTCAGCAGGTTTTCCTGGTTTTTTTTTTTACCAACAGCTGGCAACAGTAAATAATAACCTCTGCATACAAAAGGACATCCTGGCCTTTTATATCTGATCACGTTCTTATATTTATTATTTTCATACGGTGGTATGGGGTCACGCCTCGCGTAGCATTACAGGTGCACATCGCCCCCTAATTTCAAATGACCTCACAACCTCAGGTCCCTATGGCAGATTACGCCCACTGTACGGTTGTACATAGTATGCCCTCAATAAACATAATGTGGGAGTACCCACATTTCCTTTGGCGTATGATTTTCTCTTCTTTCTTTTCTAAGAATAAATGCCTTCAGGCATGGTTTAAACAGTGTTCATAGGAACAACAGAGCCTTGACTAACATATTCTAATGCAATAATTATGAAAACACAAATCATGACCACATACATCAGTTAGATACAGTTCCAATGTGAGGAACTCAAACAATTGTCTGCTCCCGGCACGTCTTCACTTTCCCAATAGGCAGTATCTAACTTTGGCAGTGGATTAAACATATGAAATGCATAAAGCATCTTACCACAACTTTCAAGAAATATAAACAAATGACGCGACTTGCAAAGAAGTGGCGCCTCAGTTTCATTCTGCACTGTCCCAGACTGTGGAATACGTCTTTATTTAATGTTAAAATTAAACACAGCTGATCTCAGGTATTTGAATGAAAAGTTTTGTTCACCTGGCAATGAATAATGAAAGCCTGTTGCTAATAGTTATTAGCACTGGCCAATCGAAAGCTTGCGACTATACCAGAATTCAAATGTAGTTTTGAAAACAAAAATAATTCTCCGAACAAAATATGCGTCCTGGTAGTACGATTGGCCAGTCCTGCTTTAGTTATGCAATAACAAAAAAGATGTTATTTTTGGGTAACAATTTTCTACCGCTCCCTCTCCTCCTATACTCATTTCTAAGCTGCTCCCCACTAACGTTATGAAAAAAAAAACAAGCAGGAACAACAGACTGTCTGGTCGCGCGTCCCGTAACCATTTAGTTATTTTCTCAATAACTTGGCTAATACTTGACTACCAATTATTTAAAAAACTTCATGCTCAGTGGACTCTACATACTACCCAATGATTTTATGGTCAATTTTCAATATGGATTAGATTTTCAATTTTGTCCACTGGTCAACGGCAAATAAAATTTTTACACAAGCACGGCCCTCGTTCCCAACTTTTCTCTCAGCTAGCATGTATATTTTCAATAACTACGTGTTTTAGGACGCAGAATAACGAGGAGGAAAAAAATTGTCGCGTGATTGCCCTTCTGTTGGCTTTGCCGCATCGTGTAAATATCATGGCCCATAATGTGTCAAAGCGAAGCGGGGTTTGAGCGCGGGTAATTTAATAGCATTACATATTGTTATTGTCTCGTTTACACTAACCAAAAAAATTTAAGATTACTACTTATTACCAGCGTTAAAGTAACTATTCACGTTAATTCAGGACAGTAGTTTGGCGCACACTTCCGCAATAACGTTAATTGTAAGTCTTGACGCAGTCTCTATTTGATCGGGCAAAATGTTAAAAATGTACGTCACAAGGAAGCGAGTAGGTTTAAACGGTGGGATAGGTTCTAAGCCGTTCCATGGCACAAACTTCAGCGCTATGCTGGCGTGTGAGAGTATCAACCGTCAGACACAATAGGGCGGGTTTATTTATTATCATTTTATGACTAAAATCTTACTGAAATGAGCGATTATTCTCGCAGATTTTACAACAACTAAGTAAGTAAGTAATCATGAACCTGCACACCTACACGTTATACAATTTGTTCTCTATGATATGCAAAAGTGAAGTCGATTGTAGTAATACATGTTATCGTTAAATTGATCACAAGTCTTCAGAACTCATGAGTTACGAGGGGTCGTGTTTATTCCCCAAGCTGTTATAATTAATCTGTTCTGACGTTATCATTTTTCATTAATCGCAGTACCACGAACCCATAGGATGGACTGAGTTTCTGATTCCGTACATGCTGTGATGGTTTTAGGCGTCGGCAACCTAGCCTTATCATGTCGTACAAGGCGACTAATATGAGGTTGTGCAATGAGGCTGGCAACCTCATCATGAATAACAAACTGATTCACAAACCACCAATGCAGGGCGCATCCGATTAGCTGGGGTCACGCTTTCTGCACGGGGACCAGATACAGTGGTGCCCATGCTTCATATGAACACAAAGGAAAAGGATGATCATTAACGTAGGGCCTCGCGTTTTAGGTAACTCGTGCTTTAGGTCTCGCGCTTGTAGGGCCACGCGCTTGTACGTGCCCTCGCGCGTTTAGGGCTCGCGCTTTCTGTGCCACGTGCTTTTTAGGGCCTCGCCTTTTAGGTGCTTCGTGCTTTTAGGGGGCTCGGCGCTTTTTGTGCTTCGTCTTTTATGGCCTACGCGCTTTTAGTGCTTCGTGCTTTAGGTGCTTCGGCTTTCCAGGGGCTCGCGCTTTTTAAGGGCCTCGCGCTTTTTAGGTGCTTCGTGCTTTTAGTGCTTCGTGCCTTTCAGGGGCTCGCGCTTTTATAATCCTCGGGCTTTTAGGTGCATCGCGCTTTATAAAAGGCCTTCGCACTTTAGAGGCCTCGCGCTTTTAGGGGCACTCGCGCACTATATGTGTTGTCAACTACCATATAACAAAACATGAATTTTTTATGAAGCTGGCTAGCAAGTTCACGCTTGCCTGGGCCCTCGTACGAACAAAACCTTTACTCGATACATGTACAATGTCTGAGCTTCCACGTTTTATTACATCTACATTTTCTGAGCTTTTTTTTTTTAAGAGCGCTTGCCTCTCACCTAAAGTTACCGAGATCAAGTTCCAAACCCCCTTGTGCGTCCACGGCCTAGTTTACCAGCTGTTAAATTGGTAGTTAACCTCTGGCCCTGATAAATGAACGCAAAGTACTAGGAAGAGAGCAGGTCACCTGAACCCCGTAAGAGCAGAAACCATATAAGTAACGTCTCTAACATTTCACTCTAAAGGCAGTGCTTAAGTAAGTGGAGCCTTAGGCAAACAGCTCATTGGTGACCACAAGAGTATTATAATGTGTATAATATATATGTGTGTGTTTGTTATGCGCGCGCCGCGTGCTGGGCCGCGTGCGCGTTGTGTGTATATATATATATATAAAGATATATAATCCATATTTTCCTCGGAAACTACTTTTATTCGTAATATGTTTTTGTTTTAGTTCATTTTATTTTCACGTCCAAATGTTACCGCCTAGGCGACAACCTCGATAAATGGTTAAACCCGCGCTGTTCACTCCCCTGCCGCAAGTATTTGCTGCCGGGCTACATTTAACATTTTAACACCTACATGGCTGGTTTTGTTGCTTCTGTACATCTACATATCTGCTATTATATGGTAAACCGTCCAATAGTATTGCCTCCTTTGGTGGCTATTGCACGCCCACAATGTCAGAGAATAACCAAGTTTGGTGCTGGTAAGCGCGGCTCGATAAAGAATTTCACTAATGTGTACTTCGCACATGACGTGAAACATGTTTTGGGATAGTAACAGAACAAGAGTTTATTGTTTACCCTTGGGGTCAAATTGTTATACTACCAAGCCTGGTAGTTTTTTGCTAACATGTTCAATGGGAAATGTCTTGTCTTAGACGTCGATGTTTTAAATATGGATCAAACAAAGGAAACGGGACAATATAATTACTTAGTGGAATAATGGAATGTGGAAAGTTGATGAAATTATCCTCTTTGCAATGCTTTCGAGATATGTATCTACGTTGAAATAAATGTCGAATTATGATTTCCAAGTCGATTTATTGTCCGTTGAGTTTGGAAAGTTGGAAATACTGTTGCTGAGTTTCTTCTGTGGTGTTTATGAAACTTGTGAACAATATAACTATTAATCCTAGACATAATCAGAGAAAACGAGCATACTTGGAATTTAACATAGACACACGCCACCACAACCTCCACAAGTCAGAATCTGGCATCGTTTTAGCGCTCGTTCAACCTAGACATCGTTTTGTTATTTTATGGCTCATTCAAAATATAACAGAAATTGTGGCTTTGTTCCGGCATTGAAAAAAACGAAATAAGCACTGAGCCGCTACAATTAGCGATCACATCTTAGCTGCACGCCCCGACAAAACGTGCTGACACAGTGTACGAGTTAGCCGTTTTTTAAGGTCACACGCCACGATCCTTGTCAGATAAGAAGGTCACGTACGGCCACATTCTATCAGAAGGTGTTGTCATTTCTGGTGACATTCGTTTCCGAGAAAGAAAAAACAAATTCCGAGTCATTTGCTTTCAAAACAATGGCGGTTTTAGGCATAAGACATCCCACCTAGATCCTTTGTGACCTCGCGCACGAATATATCTTGCCTATACAACCAAGCGGTGTCTTGTAAGGTGGTACCAGGTCTCGTTTTTTGTAACATCACCTCCACCCCCCCCTCCCCTTTTCTTCACGCCAAAAAACAAAATTAACAATACCGTTCTATATTGTTCTCGTAATGAGGGCCAATTTTATACTATTGAGTTGGATTAAATAATTTTTGTAGATTTTCGGCGCCCCCACCCCCCCCTGAAGACGGGGCTGAGATGCGGCCGCATCACTCGCGGCCGCCCAAGAGCCAGATCTGGATAACAACAAGTAAAGAGTTCTTTTCTTAAAAGGGGCCTGGCCTGTCTCACAAAAAAAGCCTAGAGCCTTGCCCAACCTAAAACTCGCTACTGCATCCAAGTATATAGTTGAAAAGACGGCCTCAAAGGTGGAAGAAGCAGTACAGACAGTGGCGACTACAGTTTTGGCCCTGAACGTGACCTCTTGGAGGGGCCCTTTTATTAAAAAAAAAAAAACAGTTGTGAAGGATGAGGAAAGAGTTGTATCAAAGAATAAATGGACTTAGAGGACCTGAAGTTCCAGCTTTTCTAGTAGAATACACAAAACACACATAAAAAACTGAAACAAATCAAAGAATTTTCAAAAAAGAACAACCTGCAGGGAGTTGAATGCTGACATTTGCTGGAAGCATATGTTCCTGTCCACTAAACCACTATCCAAGTGGTATATGTGAATTTTTTAAATCTTAACTATTTTAATGATTCCTCCATCATTCAGAATTAGTTCGTTGAAGACATACCAAAAAATAAATAGGAAAATTAGCATGATAAAATATAAATCTTTAAATACATTTTTGTTAAAAACAAGGGCTGACAAGGTGTACCCATAAAGATTTGTGCTCAGAAGGAAAAGTTAAACTAACCAGAACTACTACATGAACACATGTACAAATTAACTCTTATTCTGTTTTTTTTTTAATAGCACAATATTCACGTACAGTTTTGTCATATAAGAGCTTCCTTGCAATGTCATTCTAGAGACAATATGCATACAGAATTTAAAGGCGCTCTTAGGCATGTGTCGGCGTCTGTGGCTAATGGATATGAATGCAGTTTCATAATCCAGATATACCAGGCTCGAAACCTGCTGCAGGCGGTTTGGTAGCAGATCGCTTTGTGTGGATTTTTAACAATGGTATAAGCGCCGTACCGTTCAGAAAGCAATGGCAAACTACTGAAATGAAAAAAAATTGCCTAGCAAAAATCCACAAACACCATAAAAGCTGGGGTTGATTGCCACGTCCCTGTAAAGGAATAAGCAACTAACTCAGTCATGAAGACCGAAATTTGTATTTTTAATAAAGTATGGCTTGGAAAAAATTCCTTTCTGTTTCGCAGCGCGTGAATGGCATTTGTCAAGTACAGCTTAAGCGCAAGTAGTAAAAATAGGGAACCACTTCAATTAGTGTGCTCACAATAACTGAAAACTTCTGCGCAATTGCAATTATTAGATGGCATGTTTCCTCAGTGTTCTGGGATTTCCAAAGGTGCAAATATTCTTTGAACTGATAACACTCGTTTACTAATTTGTGGTTAAAATCATCTTTGTAATACGATATTATAAGTTTAATACTTGTAGGTGGATTTTGATGTATTGAAGTGGGGTGGTGTTATCACCTAGTTGATGCGTGAGGTCAGCTGCGAAGGCTCCTGAGAAAATTGTAACTGTGAATAGACAGAAGCCCTTTCGAGCTACCACTTTATGACCTCGTCCATACAACACATTGCATTCAGTTACCCTAGATTTTAACGTAGCCACATTCATTAGTAAAAAAAGATATGTGTGAGGTCATAAAGTGGTAGCACGAAAGGGCCTTCTGTATATTCACAGTTACAATTATCTCAGGAGCCTTCACAGCTGACCTCACGCATCACACTAGGTGATAACACCACCATACAATACCATCAAAATCCACTACAAGTATTAAACTTATAATATCGTATTACAAAGATGATATTGACCACAAATTAGTAAACGAGTGTTATCAGTTCAAAGAATATTTGCACCTTTGGAAATCCCAGAACACAGAAGGAAACATGCCATCTAAAATGCAATGCGCAGAAGTTCTTCAGCTTATTTGTGAGCAACACCTAATTGAAGTGTTCCCCAATATTACTACTGCGCTTAAGCTGTACTTGACAATGCCCATCACGAGCTGCGAAGCAGAAAGGAATTTTTCAAAGCCATACTTTATAAAAATACAAATTTCGGTCTACATGACTAAGTTAGTTGCTTATCCTTTACAGGACGTGGCAATCAACCCCAGCTTTTATTGGCTGTTTGTGATTTTTCTAGGCAATTTTTTTCATTCAGTAGTTTGCCATTGCTTTCTGAACGGTACGGCGCTTATACCATTGTTAAAAATCCACACAAAGCGATCTGCTACCAAACCGCCCGCAGCAGGTTTCGAGCCTGGTATATCTGGATTATGAAACTGCGTTCATATCCATTAGGCCACAGACGCCGACACATGACTAAAGAGCGCTTAAATTCTGTATGCATATTGTCTCTAGAAAATGACATTGCAAGGAAGCTCTTATATGACAAAACTGTACGTGAATATGTTGCTATTAAAAAAAAACAGAAATAAGAGTATTTTGTACATGTGCTTCATGTAGTATGTTCTGGTAAGTTTAACTTTTCCTTCTGAGCACAAATCTCTTATGGGTACACCTTGTCAGCCTTGTTTCTTAACAAATGTATTTAAATATTTTATATTTTCATCATTGCTAATTTTCCTATCTTATTTTCTTGGTATGTCTTCAACGAACTAATTCTGAATGATGGAGGCAATCATTAAAATAGTTAAGATTTAAAAAATCACATATACCAACTTGGATAGTGGTTTAGTGGTCAGAACATATGCCTTCCAAGCAAATGTTCTGCATTCAACTCCCTGCAGAGTTGTTTCTTTTTTGAAAATTCTTTGATTTGTCTTCAGTTTTTTTATGTGTGTTTTTGTGTATCTACTATAAAGCTTGAACTTCAGGTCCTCTAAGTCCATTTCTCTCTATGCTCCACCTCTTTCACATCCTCACAAATGTTTTTTTTTTTTTTATTAAAAAGGGCCCCCTCCAAGAGTTCAAGCTTCAGGGCCCACAAAATGTAGATCCGCCACTGTCTGTAACTGCTCCTCCACCTTTGAGACCGTCTTTCAACTATATACTTGGATGCAGTAGCGGTTTTAGGTTGGGCAAGGCTCTAGGCTTTTTGTGAGCAGGCAAGGCCCCTTTTAAAGAAACTCCTGTTGTATCCAGAGCTGGCTCTTGGGCGGCGCGAGTGATGCGGCCGCATCAGCCCCGTCTTCAGCGGGGGGTGGGGGCGCCGAAATCTACAAAAATTATTTAATCCAACTCAATAGTATAAAATTGGCCCTCATACGAGAACAATATAGAACGGTATTGGTGAAAGAAAAGGGAGGGGGGGGGGGGGGGGGGGGGGGGGGTATGGTTATGAATTAAAAAAAGCGAGACCTGGTACCACCTTAAAACACCCGCTCTGGTTGTATAGGCAAGCATATATTCGTGCGCGAGGTCACCAAAGGACTAGGTTTCTTATGCCTAAAACCGCCATTGTTTTGAAAGCAAATTACTCGGAATTTTTTTTTTCCTTCTCGGAACGAATGTCACCAGAAATGACAACCACCCTTCCTGATAGAAGTGGCCGTACGTGACCTTCCTTACTCTGACAAGGAACGTGGCGTGTGACCTTAAAAACGGCTACTCGTCACACTGTGTCAAGCACGTTTTGTCGGGGCGCTGCAGCTAAGATGTGAACGCTAATTGAAGCGCTCAGTGCTTTATTTCCGTTTCTTTTCAATCGCCGGAACAAAGGCCACAATTTCTGTTATATTTTGACATGAGCCATAAAATAACCAACGGTGTCTAGGTTGAACGAGGCGCTAAAACGATGCCAGCTTCTGAGCTGTGGAGGTGTGGTGGCGTGGTGTATATTGTTAAATTCCATATTATGCTCGTTTTCTCGATTATGTCTAGGATTAATAGTTATATTGCTCACAAGTTTCATAACAACCACCAGAAGAACTCAGCAACAGTATTTCCAACGTTCCAACTCAACGACAAATATATCGACTTGGAAACTCCATCAACATTCCGACATTTATTTCAACGTAGACTACATATCTCGACAAGGCATTGCAAAGCAGGATAATTTCATCAAATTCCACATTCCATTATTCCACATAAGTAATATATTGTCCCGTTTCATTTGTTTGCTCCATATTTAAACACATCGACGTATTACAAGACATTTCCCATTGAACATGTTAGCAAAAAACTACCAGCTTGGTAGTATACACATATGACCCCAACAGGGTAAACATCAACTCTGTTCTGTTACTATCCCAAAACATGTTCACGTCATGTGCGAAGTACACATAGTGACAATTCTTTATCGTGCCGCGCTTACCAGCACCAAACTTGGTTATTCTCTGACATGTGGCGTGCAATAGCCAACACCACAGGAGGCAATACTATTGGACGATACCATATAATAGCAGATAATGTAGATGTACAGAAGCAACAAACCCAGACCATGTAGGTGTAAAATGGTAAATGTAGCCCGGCAGCAAATACTGCCGGCAGGGGAGTGAACAGCGCCGGGTTTAACCATTATGCGAGGTTGTCGCCTAAGGCGGTAACATTTTTGGAACGGCAAAATAAAATGAACTAAAACAAAAAATATTACGAAAAAAGTCGTATTCCCGAGGGAAAATATATTATATATATATATATATATATATATACACACACACGCGCACGCGCACACGCACGCGCGCGCGCATACAAACACACACATATATATATACACATACTAATACTTCTTGTGGTCACCAAATGAGCTGTTTGCCTAAGGCTCCACTACCTTAGCCACTGCCTTTAGAGTGAAATGTTAGAGACGTTACTATACTGGATTCTGCTTTACGGGGTCAGGTGACCAGCTCTCTTCCTAGCTACCTTTGCGTTCCATATATCAAGGGCAGAGTTAACTACCAATTTACAGCTGGGTAAACTAGGACGTGACGCTACCAGGTTTGGAACTTGAAACTCGGTAACTTTAGCGTGAGAGGCAAGCGCTCTTAAAAAAAAAAAGCTCAGAAAATGTAGATGTAATAAACGTGGAAGCTCAGACATTGTACATGTAAACAGTAACGGTTTTAGTTCGTACGAGGCCCTAGGCAAGCGTGAACTTGCTAGGCCAGCTTCAAAAAAATTCATGTTGTGTTGACAAACATATAGTGCGCGAGGCCCCTAAAAGCGCGAGGCCTCTAAAAGTGCGAGGCCTTTAAAAGCGCGATGCACCTAAAAGCCCGAGGCATCTAAAAGCGCGAGCCCCCTGAAAGCACGAAGCACCTAAAAGCACGAAGCACCTAAAAGCGCGAGGCCCTAAAAGCGCGAGCCCCCTGAAAGCACGAAGCACCTAAAAGCACGAAGCACCTAAAAGCGCGAGGCCCTAAAAGCACGAAGCACCAAAAAGCGCGAGCCCCCTAAAAGCACGAAGCACCTAAAAGCGCGAGGCCCTAAAAGCACGAGGCACCTGAAAGCGCGAAGCCCTAAAAGCGCGAGGCCCGTACAAGCGCGTGGCCCCTACAAGCGCGAGACCCCTAAAAGCACGAGGTACCTAAAAGCGCGAGGCCCTACGTTAATGATCATCCTTTTCCTTTGTGTTCCATATGAAGCATGGGGCACCACTGTATCTGGTCCCCGTGCAGAAAGCGTGACCCCAGCAATCGGATGCGCCTGCATTGGTGGTTTGTGAATCAGTTTGTTATTCATGATGAGGTTGCCAGCCTCATTGCACAACCTCATATTAGTCGCCTTGTACGACATGATAAGGCTAGGTTGCCGACGCCTAAAACCATCACAGCATGTACGGAATCAGAAACTCAGTCCATCCTATGGGTTCGTGGTACTGCGATTAATGAAAAATGATAACGTCAGAACTCATTTCAGTAAGATTTTAGTCATAAAATGATAATAAATAAACCCGCCCTATTGTGTCTGACGGTGATACTCTCACACGCCAGCATAGCGCTGAAGTTTGTGCCATGGAACGGCTTAGAACCTATCCCACCGTTTAAACCTACTCGCTTTCCTTGTGACGTACATTTTTAACATTTTGCCCGATCAAATAGAGACTGCGTCAAGACTTACAATTAACGATTTTGCGGAAGTGTGCCGCCAAACTACTGTCTGAATTAACGTAATAGTTAACTTTAACGCTGGTAATAAGTAGTAATCCTTAAATTTTTTGGTAGTGTAACACGAGACAATACAAATATTTAACGCCTATTCAAATACCCGCCGCTCAAAACCCCGCTTCGCTTGACACATTATGCCATGCATATATACACGCTGCGGCAAAGCCAACAGAGGCAAACACGCAGACAATTTTATTTCCTCCTCGCGGTAGTATTACTGACGTCACTAAAACAAGTAGTTATTTGAAAATACATGCTAGCGAGAGAAAAAGTTGGGAAAGATGGCCGTCTTGTGTAAAAATTTTATTTGACGATTGACATAATCGTCTTCTTCGTTCGTGAAAAAATTGTGTCTGTTTAAAATCTGCGCCTTTAAACCATAATGAAACTGATCCCACTCTCTCAAAAGTGATGCAGCCTGTTTGACCACCAGGTAGTATGGCTTAGAGTCCACTGAGCAAGAATGTGTTTTAAATAACATGGTAGTCCAAGTATTAGCCAAGTTATTGAGAAAATACTAAATGTCTACGGACGCGCGACCAGACAGACTGTTGTTCCTGCTTGTTTTTTTCATAACGTTAGTGGGGACGCCAGCTTAGAAAAGAGTATAGGAGGAGAGGGGAGCGGTAGGAAAATTGTTACCCAAAACTAAACATCTTTTTGTATTGGCATAACTAAAGCAGGCTGGCCAATCGACTACCAGACGCATATTTTGTTCGGAATTATTTTTGTTTTTCAAAAACTACATTTGAATTCTGGTAGTCGCAAGCTTTCGATTGGCCAGTGCTAATAAATATTAGCAAAAGGCTTTCATTATTCATTGCCAGTTGAACAAAACTTTTCATTCAAATACGCTGAGATCAGCTGTGTTAATTTTAACATTAAATAAAGAAGTATTCACAGTCTGGACAGTGCAGAAGAAACTGAGGCCACTTCTTTGCAAGTCAGCGTCATTTGTTTATATTTCTTGAAATTTGTGGTAAGAATGCTTTATGAATTTAATATGTTTAATCCCACTGCCAAAGTTAGATACTGCTATTGGGAAAAGTGAAGGACGTGCCGGGAGCAGACATTGTTGAGTCCTCACATTGAACTGTATCTAACTGATGTATGTTGTCATGATTGTGTTTTCATATTATTGCATTAGAATATGTTAGTAAGCCTCTGTGTTCCATGAACACTGTTTAACATGCCTGAAGCATTTATTTTAAAAAAGAAAAGAAGAGAAAATCATACCAAAGGAAATGTGGTTACTCCACATTATTTTATTGAGGAAAACTATGTAAACGTACAGTGGCGTATCTGACATAGGGACCTGAGGTGTGAGTCATTTAAAATTAGGGGCGAGTGCACCTGTAATGTACGCGAGGCTGACCCCATACCACCGTATGAAAATAATAAATATAAGAAGTGATCAGATATAAAAGGCCAGGATGTCCTTTTGTTGCAGAGGTTTTATTTCCTGTTGCCAGCTGGTAACAGGAAACCTGCTGAGTGAGAATAAAGCCATCAAGTCTCCTACCATTCGTTTATGCTGTCAAAAGATAACGGGAGGAGCTTGGGCATTTTGAGAGATCGAGATTTTCTGCAACTTCATACTGTATTATCATTCTACAAGGAATCCCAGGTGATGTGTTAAGCATCTGGGTATATCTGACACTTTCGTTTGAATAAACTCTGGTATTTCAAAATCATACTCAGGAAGTTTATGGGGTGTGATGAAACTACAGGCCCTCATACACAGTGACTCTTCCTCTTAGATGAATAAAGTGTAAGCTGTGAACATTCCCACAGGAAAGATATATATTGACTTTATAGTTATTGGGCAAATTGTCCACACATTTTTAGTTGATCTTTTCTGTAAACTATCTTGTCCTCATTTTCAAAGACCTGTCCAAAAGATATGGCTGGACAGGCAGATTAAATTGTACAGAAAAAAACATTCATTTTTTAAAGAAAAACTTAACCACTGGTTTTATTCACTTCCTCATAGAAAATTAAAGTGTTTTTGTGTTGTGTACCATCATTTCATTTCTCCCCTAGACACTAGGTACATCATACACCAGACACTAGAGCCAAAATAGTGACCGTGTGAGATCTAGGGAGGTAGCGTTAGGTTCCCTGCATATATTTCATCATCATCTTTTAGAGTCAGGGGCCTACATGTGCTTGACCTCACACGGTTATTGCAGACACCGATTTCATTCTTTTAGGATACCATCATAACCTCCCCAGCAAATCAAACTTTGCTACATAAATTGGTAGGCTTGTCCGGGGATTTGAATTTCTCCTAGTACTACATACATTGGGGTCTGGGTTAGCATTAACAACATTCTATTTTTCCCAGGGAATCCCCATATATTATTACCCAAGATTTGGGAAGTGAAGAAAGTGTCAGAACCCAGAATTAATTAAATAAATTTGTACTTAGTTAGAAACTTAGTTAGTACATTTTGTATTTATCAGGATAGCAGATCTGGCCAAGTTTCGCTCTGCGGCTGTGCAGACTGCCAGGGAAATGAATATGGAGGGTCAAGTCTTAATTGACTATGTCACCTCAGAATGTGATAAATTTATTACTAGGGAAGAACATAGGTTAGCTGAAGAGAGGAGAATACAGTTAGAAGATGCTAGGGAGATTAAGAAATTAGAGTTAGATAGAGAGGCTGAGATTAAAAGGTTACAAATTGAGGCTGACAGGGAGGCGAGAAAATTGGAGGCAGAAAAAGAAGAAAAATGACTGCAAAGGGAGGCAGAAAAAAAACGACAGCAAAGGGAAGCAGAAGATAAAAGATTACAGAGGGAGCATGAGTTGCGACTAAGGGAGTTAGAGTTGCAAGGCCCTGCTCCAGACAATGGTCACAGCCCCTCTACCTCTGATGCTACTGCTAGTTAGGGGGCCTCCAACTCAGCCATGGGGTTCCATTTAGACTATTTTGTAGAAAAGGATGATGACATTGAGTCATATTTGAGCAGATATGAAGTATTAGCCACTACTTATGGGTTAGAAAGAGAAAGATGGGGGGTAAAGTTGTCTTAGGGTCTTCGGGGAACAGCTTATGAAGTGTTTTCCAAAATGAGCAGGGATGACCAAGACAACTATGACATGTTGAAGCAAGCTCTTCTGTTAAGATACGAAAAGAACGGAGAGTTTTATAGAAAGAAATTTAAGAATGCCAGGCTACTGTCGGGTGAGACCTATCACCATTTCTCCGCCCGGTTAGAAACGTATATGGAGAAATGGGCTTCTTTGGGGAAAACCCAAGATCTCAAAGAGATGATACTCATAGAACAGATGAGAGAGTCCATGGCTCCAGACATGAGAAAGTTTCTCATGGAACAGGGCGCGGAGAGGCTGGGTGAGATAATTAATGTCGCTGAGAGGTATCAGGCAGCCCAGGCAGAGGTAGCTGGCATCAAGAAGAAACCAGTAGATCAGTATAAGGCTCCTCAAAACTATAATAAATTCGACAACAGAAGTAAGCAGAACTTTGATAGGCCTCGAAATGATTTTAAAAATAAAACCTCACATTTCAATGACAGAAAGAATGATGAAAGAAAACCTTTTCATCAAGGTAGATTATATTGTAGACATTGTAGGAAGGAGGAACATGACATTAAATTTTGTAAAAGTAAACCTGCTGGATTTGCTGCTATGAAAAAGGGGAACCAGGAAGTAAAGGACAAACCTGCTGGACAGCAGGAACCTTATCACACCCCAGTTTGTGAGGATGTGGTATGCAATGATGTCACCATTAGGTGCCTCTATGATACAGGTTTAGATTTTGATGCTGTCGTGAGCTCGCACTTGGTGAACCCAGATCAGTATACCACAGAAACAGTGGAGATACAAGGGGCGACCAAGGACCTAACACTCATGAAACTTCCCATTGCTAGGATAACAGTGAAAACTCGCTATGTGGAAGGGATAATCAGAGCAGCAGTGATAGACGCACCCATCTACCCTCTGATATTGGGGTGTCGTTATGTCTGCTTGGGGAATCCCAAGAGACCTGTGGTCCTGGCAGCAGTCCAGACCCGATCACAATCCAGAAAGGAAGATGAACCTATAAATACTCATCCAGAGAAGATGAGGAAGGCACAGGCTCAAGATAGGTCACTGAAGCAGTGCTTTCAAAAAGTGCGTACCTGCCATACAGCTACTAATAAAGGAGAATTTTATCTGAAGAATAAAGTGTTATATAGGAAGGCCGGAACTGGTTCAAAGGGTCACGGACAACTGGTACTTCCCAAGATGTTTAGGGCAGACGTAATAAGGAGTTTACATGTTGGAAAAGATGGGGACCACGAGAAAGTAGGTACCATCTGCCAAAAGGTTTCGCAAAAATACTACTGGCCAGATGTAAAGATAATTATTGAGAATTTCGTAGAAGCCTGCGGCATATTTCATGAGGGCACACCCACAAGTGGGAAAACGGTGCAGGACCTAGACATGCCACGGGGCAAACTTAGGCCTGGAAATAAAAATAATTGTAATAAAGTAGACAACGTGGAATGGGAGCCCCCTTTTCACACACAGTCTTCACTTGAATGTATTAGAATGGCCACTATGCGACGAGTAGTTTTATCCCAGACTAAGCTGACAATCCCTCGGTCAAAATTATATAAACTGGAGAAAACGAAAAGAGAGAGATCTCCTCTCACAATGAACCTAAAGTGGGAAGAAAACCCCAAGAAAAGGATCGGTAGTGGAAGATTTTTGTGTGATGACAAAAGGAAGAAACGTCCTCAACACAAAGCTTCTAAGGTTGCGAAAAATATGACAGAAAAATTAAAAGTCCATATGTAACTTGTTAAGGACGTGGACAGATGAGAAGGCAGAGGAGACTGTTACCTCATCATATCAATATGTGAACGAACTGACCACTCGTTTAAAAACTAGTTGGAAACTGGCAAATGATAATTTGAGACAAGCCAGGAAAAAGCATGCTGCTTATTATAATAAGAAAGCTAAGTATAGGGAACTTGCTGTAAGGGAGAAGGTGCTTCTTCTATTGCCAGGCAGCAACAATAAACTTCAGATCGGATGGCAAGGGCCATACACAGTTTTGGAAAAGGTATCCAGAACAAATTATAAGATAGACAAAAAGGGAAAGGAAAAAGTCTATCATGTGAACCTTTTGAAGAAATATCATCTGCACAGACAAATCCAGGAAGGAACACACCTATTGGCCTTGTCTATCGCAACCGAAATGAAAAATGACCCTCTCTCCTCATTTGAATATCCACTGAAAACCAGTGAAACGTTTGCACAGGTGAAGATAAGTAATCACCTGACAAAAGGACAGAAGGAGAAGGTTCAACAGGTCCTTGAGAAACATACAGATGTGTTAACGGATAAACCGGGGCACACAAATTTGTTGGAATATGATATGAAACTACTAGACCCAGCACCTATCTGTATGAGGCCCTATTCTATTCCTTTCGCTAAGGAAAAAGCTTTGAAAGAGGAGATAGATTATTTGTTACAAGAAGGGATTATTTCTCACAGTGAGTCTCCTTATAGTTCCTGTGTGGTTTTGTTGCGGAAACCATCGGGAGAACATAGACTGTGCATCGATTACAGGAAACTGAATGCTGTCACAGAAGGTCAGGTGGATCCATTACCTGATACTACTTAACTATTTGCCAGGCTGAACAAGGCAAAATATTTTTCTAAGGTGGATCTTAGCAAAGGCTATTATCAAATTCCAGTAAAGCCTGAGGTTCGACCTTATTTAGCCTTTAGCACCTCGGAAGGTCATTATGAGTTCAACATGTTACCGTTTGGGTTGAAAAATGCCCCGAGTGTGTTTTCTAGGATGATGCGAAAATTGTTGGATCCCCTGAAAAATCCATGTATTTCGAATTTTATGGATGATATCCTCATTGCTACGGAAACATTTGAGGAACACGTTACCTCTTTGAATATGCTGTTTGATAGACTCAGAGAGGCTAACTTAACCGCTAGGCCAACAAAATGTTGTATTGGTTGTAAAGAGTTGGAATTCTTGGGACATACTGTACATCAGGGTAGCATGACCCCTGATCCCAAGAATCTGGAAAAATTGAAAAGAGCACCTAGGCCACAAACAAAGAAAGATGTGCGATCTTTCGTGTCGTTGTGTGGTTTCTACCAAAAGTACATTAAAAATTTTAACTCTATATGTGCTCCTCTGACGGATTTAACGCGAAAGGGTCAACCTGATACAATAAATTGGTCCACACAGTGTGAATTGGCTTACCAGGAGTTAAAAGAGAAACTTACAAGCAGGCCAGTATTGCAATTGCCTGACTTGAATCAAGAATTTGTCGTGAGAAGTGACGCAAGCAATGTGGGCCTGGGCGCTACATTGTTGCAAAGGTCCTCCTCACAAGATGGGGAATTGAACCCAGTTGCTTATGCAAGCCGCAAGTTGAACAAGGCGGAAAAAAATTATTCAACAAGTGAAAAGGAATGTCTCGCGTTGATATGGGCTATAAAAAAATTCCAGATTTATTTATATGGCAGGACATTTGTGGTCCAAACGGATCATTCACCACTCGCATTCCTGTCACAAGCCAAGCATGAAAATTCCAGATTATTGAGATGGTCATTATTATTGCAGCCATACTCATTTCTGATTGAATATATTCCCGGCCCTCAGAACGTAGGTGCAGACTTTTTGAGTAGACATCCTTATGATGAAGATCAGAAAAACGCGTAAGACTTCATTGAGCTAAGTTATCTCGCAGATTATAACCTGCAAATGATTGCATGTTTTAGGATGGGAGGTGTGTAGTAAAATCTGCGAGAATAATCGCTCATTTCAGTAAGATTTTAGTCATAAAATGATAATAAATAAACCCGCCCTATTGTGTCTGACGGTGATACTCTCACACGCCAGCATAGCGCTGAATTTTGTGCCATGGAACGGCTTAGAACCTATCCCACCGTTTAAACCTACTCGCTTTCCTTGTGACGTACATTTTTAACATTTTGCCCGATCTGATAGAGACTGCGGCAAGACTTACAATTAACGATTTTGCGGAAGTGTGCCGCCAAACTACTGTCTGAATTAACGTAATAGTTAACTTTAACGCTGGTAATAAGTAGTAATCCTTAAATTGTTTGGTAGTGTAACACGAGACAATACAAATATTTAACGCCTATTCAAATACCCGCCGCTCAAAACCCCGCTTCGCTTGACACATTATGCCATGCATATATACACGCTGCGGCAAAGCCAACAGAGGCAAACACGCAGACAATTTTATTTCCTCCTCGCGGTAGTATTACTGACGTCACTAAAACAAGTAGTTATTTGAAAATACATGCTAGCGAGAGAAAAAGGGGGGAAAGATGGCCGTCTTGTGTAAAAATTTTATTTGACAATTAACAGTGACAAAATTGAAAATCTAAACCATAATCTTCTTCTTCTTCTTCGTTCGTCCTGAAAAGGACGTTGGTTGCGTTGTGTCTGTTTACGCCGGAGCTGTGATATCTGCGCCTTTCGGCCGACACATCCGACTTCAGCACGGCATTTTTTGGGACCGGGTTTGCCTTCCCTCTTTGATCCCTACTCTCTCAGCCAGACTGCAGTGATGCAGCCTGTTTCCAGGACCACCACGTGGAGGTGGAGTAGGGTCTTGGTCAGCTCTGGTTCGCTGACCCTGACGCAAGCAGTCAAGCTATGGGTCGCTGACTGCATTGTCTATTCAGTAGAGAGTAAACCATAATGAAACTGACCATAAAAATCATAGGGTAGTATAGCTTAGAGTCCACTGAGCAAGAATGTGTTTTAAATAATATGGTAGTCCAAGTATTAGCCAAGTTATTGAGAAAATACTAAATGTCTACGGACGCGCGACCAGACAGACTGTTGTTCCTGCTTGTTTTTTTCATAACGTTAGTGGGGACGCCAGCTTAGAAAAGAGTATAGGAGGAGAGGGGAGCGGTAGGAAAATTGTTACCCAAAACTAAACATCTTTTTGTATTGGCATAACTAAAGCAGGCTGGCCAATCGACTACCAGACGCATATTTTGTTTGGAATTATTTTTGTTTTTCAAAAACTACATTTGAATTCTGGTAGTCGCAAGCTTTCGATTGGCCAGTGCTAATAAATATTAGCAAAAGGCTTTCATTATTCATTGCCAGTTGAACAAAACTTTTCATTCAAATACGCTGAGATCAGCTGTGTTAATTTTAACATTAAATAAAGAAGTATTCACAGTCTGGACAGTGCAGAAGAAACTGAGGCCATTTCTTTGCAAGTCAGCGTCATTTGTTTATATTTCTTGAAATTTGTGGTAAGAATGCTTTATGAATTTAATATGTTTAATCCCACTGCCAAAGTTAGATACTGCTATTGGGAAAAGTGAAGGACGTGCCGGGAGCAGACATTGTTGAGTCCTCACATTGAACTGTATCTAACTGATGTATGTTGTCATGATTGTGTTTTCATATTATTGCATTAGAATATGTTAGTAAGCCTCTGTGTTCCATGAACACTGTTTAACATGCCTGAAGCATTTATTTTAAAAAAGAAAAGAAGAGAAAATCATACCAAAAGAAATGTGGTTACTCCACATTATTTTATTGAGGAAAACTATGTAAACGTACAGTGGCGTATCTGCCATAGGGACCTGAGGTGTGAGTCATTTAAAATTAGGGGCGAGTGCACCTGTAATGCACGCGAGGCTGACCCCATACCACCGTATGAAAATAATAAATATAAGAAGTGATCAGATATAAAAGGCCAGGATGTCCTTTTGTTGCAGAGGTTTTATTTCCTGTTGCCAGCTGGTAACAGGAAACCTGCTGAGTGAGAATAAAGCCATCAAGTCTCCTACCATTCGTTTATGCTGTCAAAAGATAACGGGAGGAGCTTGGGCATTTTGAGAGATCGAGATTTTCTGCAATTTCATACTGTATTATCATTCTACAAGGAATCCCAGGTGATGTGTTAAGCATCTGGGTATATCTGACACTTTCGTTTGAATAAACTCTGGTATTTCAAAATCATACTCAGGAAGTTTATGGGGTGTGATGAAACTACAGCCCCTCATACACAGTGACTCTCCCTCTTAGATGAATAAAGTGTAAGCTGTGAACATTCCCACAGGAAAGATATATATTGACTTTATAGTTATTGGGCAAATTGTCCACACATTGTTAGCTGATCTTTTCTGTAAACTATCTTGTCCTCATTTTCAAAGACCTGTCCAAAAGATATGGCTGGACAGGCAGATTAAATTGTACAGAAAAAAACATTCATTTTTTAAAGAAAAACTTAACCACTGGTTTTATTCACTTCCTCATAGAAAATTAAAGTGTATTTGTGTTGTGTACCATCATTCCATATCTCCCCTAGACACTAGGTACATCATACACCAGACACTAGAGCCAAAATAGTGACCGTGTGAGATCTAGGGAGGTAGCGTTAGGTTCCCTGCATATATTTCATCATCATCTTTTAGAGTCAGGGGCCTACATGTTCTTCTAATATGTGGTATAGAGATTTGCTAGAGAAAGCGCCATACTGGCCTTTCGGCTGTCATCTTCCTGGCCTGGTTCCAATCGTCTTCTTCTTTGATCCTTAGCTGCCGACTGTCAAAGCAGTCAATGTCCATCTCGCCTGATGGCGTCTTGTAGGGCAGCAACAAACTGCTTCCACTTTGTTCGGTCGGCTGCCATTCTTCGTACAGTGTCCCAGCTCTGGTTCATTCTTTGCATCTCTAATATACAATATACAAGGAAATATACAATTTAGTATACAAGGAAAGCAGCAAACCATGCTTGGGATTCCAGGAAAGAAAGAGCCAAGACTGGATAACACCAGAAACGCTAAACACCAAAGCGAAGAGAAAGGAAATGAAAAGAAAGAAAACAGAAGCTAAGTCTCCCAGGTTAAAGGCAATATATAGTGAACAGTACAGTCAGCTGGACAAGGAAGTAAAACGTTAAACCCGTGCTAACAAAAGGACATTTCTGGATGACCTTGCAAGACAGGCAGAAGAAGCAGCACTGAGAAATGAACAAAGCACAGTTTATAAAATAACTAAAACTATCAGTGGAAAACGAGGTGCATGTGACGTACGTCTAGTTCGACAAGTGAATTTTCCCTGATTTGATGGATGATTAAAGGGACATTTAGCTTTTCATAACATTAGACCCTGTTGCAAGTGGCCTGTTGCAAGGCGTGGTTTGGTTAGCTCTGAATAATGTTCCATGTGATATTAATAAAACAGTTATAAATGTCTGGCCATTGTTTTATCTTCTTGATATTCTTGAGTGATCGTGTATCGTGCCTTCTATGTAAGATTACGCGAATGCAGGGGTGGAAGATTCTGAACAATAATTGAACCTTGGAATACGATTGATGTGACAAGTCGGTTCCATTGAGTCCACAATTATTTAATACAGTTTACACGTCAAGACGATTCATGCATGTTGATCACAAAGGTACATATTATAACTTGAAAATATATGGCATAGATATGTAGATATCCTATCAGTCCTTGTCCAATAATCAAATTACTGTATGCAGATTGTCATAGCTGTATGCACGCGCGGTTGGGGTTTTCCAACGGCCGACAGTGAGTCTATGAGTCTGGCAAAATCAAATACTATGGACTGTAATTCATCCTTCCTTAATTTTCACTTTCGTATTGACCTTTAATCATTTCAAATCTTCGTAATAGCAATGGACTGACCCATGTCCGTACTTACATAAAATATATCTGTATGTCAATACCATGCCCAACATTGGAAGGAGAGTCAGACGCGTCTTAACAGCTTGACGGTCAATGTGAAAAGGGTATAGTTTCTTAGTTACCGACTGTGTCCTAAACAACGCTATACACGTCATAATCGATCGTGTATGAAGCGTTCATTAATTGAAACATCTATCGCAATATATTAAATGCTTTAACCTTTTACAATTGCACGTCTGGTAACCTTTAGCAGACGGCGTTAATATCATATACCGTAACAATTCCCTGTACACCGGGGAAAAAAAAATCGATAGATTTTTTTTCAATATCTATCCGACTTAACAATTTTTCAAAAAAAAAAAAAAAAATTTAACACAATTGTGACATATGGCCGACGATGTTCTGAGTAGAACCGTGTTGCGGTCGTGTCAACTAACTATTTGTCATAGTCATCTAATCATAAATCACATTATATATCAATATTATACATATCATTATATCAACTAAATAAATGTCCAATGTTAATAGTGAATGAGAAAATTAAATTAAAGTAAGGTCTGTCGTATTAGTATGTCATATAGGAATTAATTTGACTAATTAAAATTAAATTAATTAATTAAACTAAGAGTTAAATTATTAAGGTTCTAATGTAACGCGATGTTATGAGAGAAGAAAAGACAAACTAAGTGAGAAGAAATAGAAAGAAATTCGAATATAAGTTTTAACTTAATTGTGTGTGTTAAGTGTTAGTGAATAATAACTATCTAATTTAACTAACTAAATAATGTATAGGTACATTAAAAAAAAAATTATTAATCTAATACTTGTGTGAGATTTATTTTCTCTTTTCATAATTTCTTCTTTTAGTATTTCGTTCTCTTTTTTTTTTTGTTCTTTCATTTCATTTTTTTTTCACATTTCATTTTATTGATAATAATTCAATTAAGAAGTTAAGTTAACTAATTAATTAGTATAGGATATGATGATCCATCCGTAGTCTTGATCCTGATGAATTCTTTTAGGCAACAATGTTCAAACGTTTACGTTGGAAAGAAATGTCATTTATCCTAGCATCCAAGAATTAAGTATACACAGGAACATCAGTTCGGTTTGTCGTCAGATATAAATCCATGATTGTTCAAAGAGTATTCATATCTCGTGTATGGACGTTAGACGAATTTTGAATGTCTATATATACCTTGATTGTCTTTTAATTCAATTCTGTGATGCATATAGTGTTTATACAGTTTAAATTAAAGGCAAGGTTAGTTCCTTTATAGTTGATACTTCGTTCAATCCACTGTAGTATTGATTGATGTAGTTTAAGAGTGTCAATATTGATTATTCGTCGTCAATAGGATTACGTGACAATGCATCTGCCACACAATTTTCAGTGCCAGGAATATGTTCAATGGAGAACTCGAATGGCTGTAGGATGATTGAATATCTGGCAAGTTTCTGGCTCTTGTGGTTGGATCGACGCAAGGATGCGACCGCACGTTGGTCCGTCTGTATGGTAAAGGGAGCACCGAGTAAGAATTTTTCCAGCTTCGTTATTGCCCAGATCACAGATAACAGTTCTTTGTCAACTGTTGAGTATTTGGTTTCCGCCGGCTTCAGCTTTCTTGATATATATAAGGTGGGGTGTAGAATGCCGTCATGGTTCTGAAGCAGGCATGCACCAATGCCGTAGTTACTAGCATCTGTTCGTAAGAAAAATCTTTTGGAAGCATCGGGGAAGTCTTAAAATTGTTCATGTGAGAACAAATTTATAATTTTGTTGAAAGTTTCATTGCAGTACCAGTCCATACGGCATATCTTTTTTTTAACAATGAAGACAATACAGCCGTGATGGATGACAAGTTTGGTATAAATCTACTGTAATATTGAACAAGTCCTAACAAACTCCTGACCTGTTTCTTCGTCTGAGGAACTGCTATGTTTAGAATTTTGGAGACTGTACTAGGTAACGTTCGGATATATCCCGATCCAATGATATGTCCCAAAAAGGTTATCTCATTACACGCGATTTGCACCTTTGTAGGTTTAGCAGTTAGATGATAATTCCTTAGAGTGTCAAAAACATATCTAAGTCCCGAAACATGTTCCTCAAACGACGAACTAAACAAGCATATGTCGTCAATATATGTAATAACGTCTGGTCTACCTGATAAAATTTGTCGCATCAGGCGAATGAAGGTAGCTGGCGCATTAACAAGCCCAAAAGGCATCACGTTCCACTGGTATAGACCTTGTGGCGTGGAAAATGCGGTGTAGTACTTAGCCTTTTCGGTCAAAATAGTCAATAGTAGCTTCAGAGTAATTATTATACTTACTCAACTTAGAAATATTCAATATAAGTAATCACAATAGTACTGAACTTAATGTCTAAGTTCAACTAATAGACAATATTTTGTAACAATATTGTATCTAAATAATACTATATCATAAATAGTTATGATATCTGTTAAATATAATGTAATTATATCACACAATTAATCTCAATATCCAATAATGTTGGGTATGATTCCTAGTAATTATATTGTTCAATGTACTAAGTCACTCTCTTAGTACCAGAAAAGTATATTAAATAATATACAATGGGTCTATTACCTCAAAGGTAGCTATAAGATTATTTATGTGGTCAATATATATATTATATTATTATGCCCTAGGCATCTCTTATAAATTGTAGTGCTACTTTCTTGGACTATCACTGCATAATTATGCAATGTCCCATATTAACCTTAAATATCAGAAAAAATTAATTAAATTAAATTACAAGTGTATTATTGCATATGATAGCATATTATTAATGTAGTATTTAATATATATCATGAGGACAAACAAAACAATGATGCAACTAAAGGGTACAAACAATGTCAAGACGGAAACAAGACATTTTCACAATTAAAAATGAATTTATGAACTAAATAAAATAAGCGGAAATGTCACAGACCAAATGAAGGGCAAGGTCTGACCCGAGGTCAACTTAATATTCAAAGTTCACAAAAAAAAATGACTGCAGAAAATGATGACGTCACAGGACTCATAACGGACAAAAATTTAACAATCATCAAATAAATGATAGTCAGAGGAGAATGGACGAAATAGTAACGAACATGGTACAGAACTGAATAAAATTATTAACTGAATACGAATAAAATACACCAATTATCTACGGGACAGTACAGCTAACGCAAATTGTCAAACGGTAGCAGATTTGGACAGACTGTCCAATGGCAACCTCAATGGGCTTCCAAAAATGCAATCGTTTAAGTTCCCTAAGAACGACTAAAATCTAGGTGGTCAGCTGTTCGCGACATTCCCAGAGAAGTTCCCTCTCCAACCGGCCCACGAATTAACAACACATTAAGACAACAAAAATTACATTAAACATAGATAAAAACATGCCGATGTAGGCAGAGGACAATGGACTTAGTTAGCACTGTTTTGCAATGACCAAAGTTAAACACCTAGATTTATCTTTACCGTTGCTTCGATCAGTGCTATAGGTCGTCGACAGCTAGGCTAATGCCCCTGACTGCCTGCTCCTGTAGTCCATTTCTTGTGTCTGCTTCAAATGACTTATTTTTCCTTTGGTTAGGCTTAAAGGAACGACTTCAGTTTCTCCGATAGTTTCACCTACACGAACTTCAGTGACGTCGCGTTGTTAGGCATTAGACTGTGTTCCACGTCATCTTCAGCTGGATCATGTGATCGAAAACTGATCGTAAATATTTCCTTCGAAAGTCATTCAAAAATTTTTTTTTGTTTTTGGTTGTTTTTCTCGTCCCCAGACACCGGGCACCACTGTTGCAAGTGGAAGTGGTCTGTTGCAAGGCGTGGTTTGGTTAGCTCTGAATAATGTTCCATGTGATATTAATAAAACAGTTATAAATGTCTGGCCATTGTTTTATCTTCTTGATATTCTTGAGTGATCGTGTATCGTGCCTTCTATGTAAGATTACGCGAATGCAGGGGTGGAAGATTCTGAACAATAATTGAACCTTGGAATACGATTGATGTGACAAGTCGGTTCCATTGAGTCCACAATTATTTAATACAGATTACACGTCAGACGATTCATGCATGTTGATCACAAAGGTACATATTATAACTTGAAAATATATGGCATAGATATGTAGATATCCTATCAGTCCTTGTCCAATAATCAAATTACTGTATGCAGATTGTCATAGCTGTATGCACGCGCGGTTGGGGTTTTCCAACGGCCGACAGTGAGTCTATGAGTCTGGCAAAATCAAATACGATGGACTGTAATTCATCCTTCCTTAATTTTCACTTTCGTAATAGCAATGGACTGACCCATGTCCGTACTTACATAAAATATATCTGTATGTCAATACCATGCCCAACATTGGAAGGAGAGTCAGACGCGTCTTAACAGCTTGACGGTCAATGTGAAAAGGGTATGGTTTCTTAGTTACCGACTGTGTCCTAAACAACGCTATACACGTCATAATCGATCGTGTATGAAGCGTTCATTAATTGAAACATCTATCGCAATATATTAAATGCTTTAACCTTTTACAATTGCACGTCTGGTAACCTTTAGCAGACGGCGTTAATATCATATACCGTAACAGACCCCCTGAACATTTGTTGTAACTTTGTTGTTTCGCCAGAGCGAACCGATTTCACCGGGGCTCATTAAGTATGCGGCATGAGATTTAAAGACACTGAGACGATCCCCAGAACAGAGAAGCTAGTTTCTCGCAGGAATTTCTCATCTCCGTGCGAACACTGAACCGCTCGCAAGATGGACCAGAGCGGTCAGAAGAAAGCGGAGGCAGCGAACAGAGCAACGTCTCGCAGGAAGATGACACGGCAGTGCGAATCAGAGTAGACGAAGAAAGCTTCTTGCAGACCTCGCACTTCTGTGGCAACCGGCAGACTTGCCCGAGAGACTGAGAAACAGGAGAGACGGAGATCGGAAGCCAGGGGGCAATCGCGGTTAACACGACGGCTAGAACCCTCGACTTTTCCTGGGTTCTAAAGAGGCGCTAGAATCTATCAGGTCCCACTCATCTTGAATTCCATTTAGATATATACAGACCCTGAAGAATGCAACGTTATCACTCGTTTCGCCAGACCTTGACAGAAGCACTAGCATAGTGAAATCCTGTTTGATTCACTCTGGATACTCAACTTATTTGCAGTGAATTCTATTCTGTGCTAAACGGTATAATATATTTGTTTTAAAGTGATCAGTGGGCTAGTTCATTCATTCATTTTATTTCACTGGATTTTGTGATTAACTTAAAGCTATTAAATTAAACTTATCTCAAATAGTTCCAGTGGAATAGGTAATGAAATATCTATTATATTATTTCCCAAAATGATAGATACTTAAATGCTTAAAGTAACATTTAAAGACGCGAGGGAATTTATAACTAAATTTAATTGAGTTTAGTTCTAGTTTTTACGTATGTTTTAACTATTAAATTCGCGTGGAGTTCTTCCTGAATTTTATAAAAAATTATAGACGCGAGTGTATAAATAGTTAACTGTAAATTTATCGCGCTTTCGAAATGATACTTGATTTTCGGTATGAATTACATGTTTTCTATCTTTTATCTAGAGTGATCGTTACCTTAGCGATCCCAGCAAGAAGAAGTACAACCTGGTAAAGAGTCCCCAGACTCAGTTCTTAAACCCCCTTCCAGAATCTGATGAGACTGTGTATTAAAATTTTAAATCTTTGAGGCGATCCTATGTTTGGGATCCAGCTATCTAAATTAATAGAAAGAAAGCACCCCCATTGACAAATTTAAACACCTCACCAAGTATATTCAGTTGTAACTGGAAGAAGAACAATCGCCAGAGTTTTTTAAATTAAAATTACTGCTACAGAGAGAGAGAGAGAGAGAGAGAGAGAGAGAGAGAGAGAGAGAGAGAGAATACATATTTACCTGAACTGTGACGGTACCTAGTTTTTCCTCACCGGATTTAAAACCTACCTCACTGGACAGTTGTAGTCACCTCGGTTTTTTTAAAGCAGAAGGTTCACCACCAGCGGTGAAATCTAAGAAGCCACACCCCATTCTCACCAGTATCTAACTGCGACGGTGCCATCCCATAGACTTTTTTTATATCAGAAAAATAAACCACAAGAACATTTAATCATCACGACCGGCGATAAGCGGGAATATTTGCTACCATCCAAACCTCGCTAAATCTGGGGCCGGACATTGAAGTAACAGACACTCTCAATATGTCAAGTGTTAATTGATGAGTTTATTTGTATAATTCTATGGATTGCCTGCTTCTAAGATCGGTAAGTCTGTGTGTGAGTTTGTGTGTTGGCCAGCACGTGCGTGCATGACTAAAAGGAGATTTATGTGCAACTATTTCAATTGCTGTACCTGGTAGACACTTTGTTAGTTATTCCTTACATGGTTCACTTTATAAGTGGGATTTCTTCACCTCTGTTATTTCCCCTTCCTAGTCTGCTTAGTAGAAGGGAAAACAGTTAAAGATAATAGGACTAGTTTCCTAATCCCTCTTTTCAGGATAGATTAATTGACTGTTGGGTTAACTTATCTACTTCTGTTAACTACCTGTCATTTGGACCGGGTTCCTTTTTCCATTTTTCCGTACAAGAGGGAAGGGCATATTGAACATTACTCTTCAACAAACCCCCACCCTCCTTGTTTTTTTTTTTTGTATTTTGAAACTTCGATTTCTGCATGTAAATTGATAATTGTTTGTGACTTGATTTTTAAAAATGCTAAATAAAAGGAATAAAACTTTTAGCATTTGTGTTGGCAGGCCCAAACCCAAACTTTCCCATATTCGTTATCGTAGTTTGTATTCATGTGCGTCTGTGTGTCTGAAGCACCAAATCGGTGTGAGCGCAGTTGTGAGTCTGGAAACTGGCAAATAATTGTTTGTCCAGAAGAGTTTTTTTTTTTTTGGAGTAGAATTGAGAGGCAAATTGTCGTAAAACAGTCTGTCCTTACTCTTCCCAGCACTCTGTGAATCAACTATTTACTTCTAAAACCCTTACTATCACATAGCCTTTCCATCATTCTCCACTCTAAACAGGACCACTATTTCCAAGACTCTTCCTCTCAAATAAATTTACGACAGTGCAAACAACATAACGTTAGTAAGAGACAAGCAAGGAAATCTCATAACCACAGCACAGGGGCAGGAAACAAGATGGGCAGAGCACTTCAGAGAAACACTGAATAAGGAACCACCAGAGACTCAGCTGAATGTTCCTGCGGCTGAAAGTGACTTAGACGTAAATACAGACATTCCACGAAAAGAACAAATCATCACAGCTATCAAAGGGTTAAAAAATGGAAAAGCGCTTGTTCACGACAATCTAAATGCTGAGTTATTCAAGGCAGACCCTGAACTAGCAGCAGAACTATTAGAACTACTATTTGCACGTCTGGGAAACTGAGACTACACCAACAGAGTGGAGTAAAGGAATAATTGTCAAATTGCCCAAGAAACCTTGCAGACTGCAATAACTGGAGAGGAATTACTCTCCTCACAGTTCCCAGTAAAATACTAGGCAGGATAA
Organism: Oreohelix idahoensis; assembly: GCA_024509875.1. Taxonomy (NCBI): domain Eukaryota; kingdom Metazoa; phylum Mollusca; class Gastropoda; order Stylommatophora; family Oreohelicidae; genus Oreohelix; species Oreohelix idahoensis. The sequence goes on from JAMPIV010013223.1 coordinate 30,623, forward strand.
TCCAGAGAATTTCAAAAGTAGTTGACCATGAACTGAGGAAAAAACAAGCGGGTTTTAGAAAGAACAAAAGATGTGCAGATCATATATTCACCCTCAGGAACATTATAGAGCAGTGCTCAGAATGGCAGAGACAGCTACACATTAACTTTGTTGATTTTGAAAAGGCTTTCGACAGCATACACAGGGACAGCCTATGGAAAATACTGAGGGCTTATGGAATTCCCAGCTGCATTGTTTCCATCATAAAAAGCCTCTATTCTAACTTTACATGCAGTATTGGATTGAGTAATGTAACTTTCGAAGTGAAAACAGGAGTACGACAGGGATGCCCCTTATCAACAACATTATTTTTGACAGCCATAGATTGGGTGATGCGCCAGACAACAGAGGGCAGTCCAAGAGGAATTAGATGGACACCGTTTTCTACACTGGAAGACCTGAAATATGCAGATGACATTGCACTACTCGCGCATTCACATCAACACATCCAAGAAAAAAAAACCGATAGACTGAATAAGTATGGCCAGCAGGTTGGTCTGAACATCAATCTGAAAAAGACAGAGGTCATGATACTAAATGTGGGCAATCCTGAGCCAATAACAATAAGGAACCTGAAATTAGAACAGACAGACACATTTACTTACCTAGGATGCATAGTAATACCTGACGGAGGAACAAGCAAGGACATTAACAACAGAATGAATAAAGCGAGAACAGGCTTTACTAGTCTCAACAACATTTGGAAGTCTTCCCAGTACAGCACAAACACTAAATTAAGACTGTATGTGAGCTGTGTACTTTCTGTGCTTCTCTATGGTGCGGAATGTTGGAGAGTAACAGAGAAGGAATTGTCGAAACTGTCCTCCTTCCACACAATCTGCCTAAAGAAAATTCTCCGAATCTTTTGGCCAAACACCATCAGCAACCAAGAACTACTTATTCGGAGTAACCAGAAAGACATGCACACCATCATAGCTGGCAGACGCTGGAGTTGGGTTGGCCACGTCCTCAGAAGAGACCCTGATAGCATCAGAAGAACAGCTATGCTATAGACCCTCGAGGGAAAGCGAAAGAGAGGTCGACAAAAAAAACTTGACGGAGAACTGTGGAAGCCAAGAGATGCAAAGAATGAACCAGAGTTGTGGCACTGTACGAAGGATGGCCGCCGACCGAGCAAAGTGGAATCAATTTGTTGCTGCCAAACAAGACGCTACCAGGCGTGATGGCCGCTGACTGCTTTGACGGTTGGCGCCTATGTATCAAAGAAGAAGAATGAAGTATGAAATTGCAATTTAAATGTGTAACTTTAATTTTGCTAGTTGCAGACGATAGGTCAAGGCCTAAAAACCCAATCCCTGCAGACCCAAGTAGAACAGTCCCAACTGAGATGGTTTGGCCATGTCTGCAGAATGGGAGAAGATCGGCTACCACGACAAGCATGGGAAACTAAGAACCAGGAATCCAGACCTCCAGGACGACCCAAAGTCCTCTGGGAGGACAACATTAGACAATCTTTGAAGGGCCGAGGACTGGAAAGGAACCAAGCCAGGAGAAAGACAGCCGATAGAATAGTATGGCGCTCTCTCTTACAAACCTCTACACCTCACGGTAGAAGAGGAACGAATAAGTAAGTAAGTTACTTTAATTTTGCTAGTTGTTTACGTCACTACTATTGCCATTACATTCAGTGATATACGGGAATTGCGATTTACGAGTAACATTAGTTAAAAAAAAACATTACTAAGGATTCTATATGGTCTGGTACGGGAGGAGGTCCATGGGGGTGACACCATGAGTTACCGCACTGGGTGACACCTGTAATATAATACATTAAAATACGAACACATTGCTGTCACTGGTAAATCCCAGTGTGAAATACCACGGAGACATCTTGTAAGTTTCTAACGTTTTAGTTTTCAGACTAACGTACAAACTAGAACAACAAAGTGAAGAGTTATCAATCAATTAATACTGCAACAGGCTATTCGAGGTCAGAAAATAAAAAAGGGATCGAATTTAAAAATCCGCTTTATAAAATTTGCATAACAATGGTAACACACTTTTAAACCTTATTAAAAGGGAAATAACTTAAGACTTGTGGGTTTTGACGTAAAGGGAGATAAACCCTTAATTGCGCTCCTTTGTAAAAGTCGTGGTTTTAGGAAGTCATGCGTAAAAGAATATAGTTTCAACAGTTTGCGTAAGGCTATTAAAGTTAACTTAGGGGGAGAAGAGTCCATGACTTATAGTATTATTTAGCAAAGGGCGATGATTTATAATTATGTCCCTTGAGGATTTAACTGAGTTGTTTTTTCGAACAGTGTGAACGAAGCAAGTTTGTGCGCGGAATTTTTGTGAACTGCCCGTGACAAAGTCTGATATAAAAACTAGAAAATAAATGTAATGGTAAATCGGGGTGCTAGGTTTAATCAGTTCAGATCCAGACGCGTTATGCGTTGGTTGAGAACATATAGGTTCTCTACCAAGTGTTAAAGTTACTGAGATATGGCAAGTGATATTATGGGGTACCACCCAGACAACATGCCAATGAGTTGGTTGCTCCTGTGATTAATCGATTGGTACGCCAGCATGATAGTTAGCATAGCTGATTCAGCAGTCCAGAGACAGTTTTCACAAGGTTCATGAAGTTGTGCAAGTGTTTTCACAAGACGACCAGGTATGATAAACTGTTTTGAGATCGTGAGAAGACATTAGACAGCAGCTAGCCATGAGAAGTGAGACCGATAGACAGTTTTGGTAGAAATTTTCACCCCTGGCGGTTTAGGCCAGTCCTATCATAAAGATACACCAAGTGATCACACAAAGACTCGAAGTTAGAACCTTGTGAAGATAGAAGTACAACAGAGCAAATAGAGCAGATCTATAAACGTCGAGTACTGAGATAAAACACATCACTGTGAACGTAAAATGAGAACAGTGGTTCTCAAGCCATTACCACTTTGACTATCAGAGTCAGTAGATTAATAAAAGCAGTGACAGTGCTTAAAAGAATATTAGGAGAATCCAAGGACGATGCGTTAGATTTCTCATCAGGAAATGAATTCTTTTTTTTTTTTTTTTTATGCTGTATAAAAGTTACCAGCCTCAAGAGGAAGGTTGGGCAGAACATCACTTTTCAACTGTTGCTGAATTCATAGATGCAAATAAACTTTATGTTATGTTCGCTGCTGATGGTGTGAGGTGTGTTACCAGCTATTTAATCATCAACCATCTGTTTTGTCCAGCTGTTGTAGTCGTCACAAGTTTCATCTAAAGTACATAACATCATCATCCACAACAACCTACTGTTTTGGCAGTGATGAAAACCCACTATACACACCATCATCACACGCACGGCCACAATACTCTTTTAGAAGTCCGACTCCCGACTCTATTCATATGGGATCATTTTGGGACCCAAAGACGCAGCAATAGAGAATGCAGTCAGCGACCCATAGCTTGACTGCTTGCGTCAGGGTCAGCGAACCAAAGCTGACAAAGACCCTACTCCACCTCCACGTGGTGGTCCTGGAAACAGGCTGCATCACTGCAGTCTGGCTGAGAGAGTAGGGATCGAAGAGGGAAGGCAAACCCGGTCCTAAAAAATGCCGTGCTGAGGTCGGATGTGCCGGCCGAAAGGCGCAGATATCACAGCTCCGCTGTAAACAGACACAACGCAACCAACGTCCTTTTCAGGACGAAGGAGGAAGAAGAAGATATGGGATCATTTTCAGTCGGAGTCTGGAAATTTTTACCGACATGGCTCCACTAAAAAAAACTACTGACTCCCCGACTCCGACTTCACAACCCTGCTTTTAACAAACATATGCCAAGTCCCCCGGTTACATTCCATTAACTTAATGTCTGCCCATGCCTTCATATCAACTTTACTTCTGTCTCTTGTTCTCTACTGCATGTGTTCTTCTGTCTGCCTCTATATCTCTTGCCTTGAGGATTCTAAAGTTTATAAAATACATTAGCAATTTTATCGAGACCCATGTCGAGTGCCAAATTACACACAAACATACAGCAAAACAATGTCGGCTATCGTGATAGTGCCATATAACCCAAAAAATCAGAATGTAGGTACGGAAAACCTTTCCTGGATCATAATGGATGTGCAGCTGGTGGCAGTGGCGGATCTACTATGAAACTAATGAAGCTTAAGCTTCAGGGCCCCTAATCCCGGAGGGGCCCCAAAAGCGACTTTAGTCCACATTGCTTAAAAATGTTGGGTCTACTGTATGAGAAGGGGTTTTTTAAAAATAATAATATTAATAATATAATGTAATTCAATTCAAAATAATAGTTAAAGTTAAAATTAAAAGGTTATTAAAGTATCATGTAGGCTAGCCGTAAACGAAAAAACGCTTTCTCAGAAAGTAGATCTAACATTTTTTCCTTTCAAAGCATGCGACAATAGTCGCACGACTCAAATTGATTAATTTTTTGTTGTATATATTTCAACAATCCCAAAGTTTGAGAGTCAGTCGCACAGATGTTGTAAAGGCGGAGTGTCGCGGTAAGTTGGTTGTTCTGCTGTGGCTAATGTAATTTTTTTTTTTTAAACAGAGGTCAAGATCCTAGAGGAATAACGATGAGTTAATGAAAGTACTTAAGTGGATACCATAAACGCAAACTCAATGAAAAGCGATCTGACGAAATCTCTAAATGTCAAAAACTAACAAACTATTTGGCAATGTCAACCTACAGTTCAAACAAGCCAAGCAATCACCATTGAAGCCACTGATAGTGCACAAACTGTGGGAGCTCTTTCTAGCAATATTCAACCCACTTTTGACGCTTTTGATACAGATGACGATCACAGTGGTCAACGTAAAAGTACCGCGGAACAAGCAGAGACTCAGAAACATGAAACAGGAAGCAAATTCAGTGATTTCAACGAATACAGTGACCTCGAAAACTGGCACATAACAGTTGATAATTATTTCATACATAATTGTTTAATGCAAGACATAGGTTTTTTGTCAAAATAAAAAACCAGGTGATGTATATACCGAATCAAGCAGAGTTTATAAGGAGCAAAACAGAAGTTTCTCAAACAAATATTTTGAAAAAAGATTGAAAAATGGCCAGACTGTGATGAGCTCCGGGTTAGTTTACTCAATGAGCAAAGGCTGTATATACTGTTTTGTTTGCAAACTCTTTTCTAAATGCCAAACATCACTTACAACAGGTGGGTTTTCTGACTGGATGAATGTACCCAGAACTCTGGAGAATCATGAAGACAGCATGGAACATAAGAGGGCGACGTTGTGTTGGATAACAAGAAAGTCAAAAAAAAAAAAATAATGTGGATCAGGAACTTGAAGAACCGATGACAAAAACCACACAGTACTATTTTGAAGTCCTTTTTTTTTTTTTTTCGTACGCCTGCTATTACTCGAGGCGAAATCTCAGGTTAGTATGTCTAACCTGAGATTGATTTTACGTGAGTATCTCTTTTTTTTTTGGTACAGAGACAGGTGTCCCTCGCCATTCAGGCAGATACTCGCCGATTTCGGAGGTATCAATTAGAGCTGGGTCGGTGTCGTGTGAAATTCTAATCCACATATATAAATTAAAACGTAAATGTAAAGCCTAACAAATAAATTTAATAAAAGGAAAGAAGAATGGTAAAGAACAGTGCTGTCACAATGACTCTACTCGAAATCCCCCTTGTTTTCTCCTTCGTCTGCAAATTGTAACGTTTCACGTTGATAGTAAAAGCCTACTGCTTCAATACCCGCTTTCTACGATAAAACGTGTACTGCCTTTCTAAGAAAAACCTTGAGATACGCAAGCTGACCTATATTTAATATTCCATTCATGTCATTTTATACACTAAGTTACCATAAACGAAAGACAGATGGACTAAGGATAGAAAAAAAGGGAGGGGCTGAAAGCCGGAACGCAGGCAATACTACCACAGTCTCGCGATACACAATTAATGCCACCCCTAACACGCGTGTAAGGCCACAAGCACTAACTTTTTTTCAAATCGACAGTGATAAAAAACACTACCCATACGAGAGTTAGGTTTTAAAAACTTACAAAACGCTTATTAGGAAACATGACATTCTACTGTTTTATGTCTGAAATCCTGACATTAGTCTGACAGTACAGCAGGACAGGTGGCGGTTCTAAACATAAAAAATAAAAAAAAAACAACAGCACGACTATCCTAGAAGAAAATGCATATTTTGAACGCAGCCACTTAGCCCCATTAAATTTATATATTTGGGTTCCTTAGGACTCGCTGACAAAGAATATGTTAAACGTTACGCAAATAGTCTAGGAATTAACAAATTATAGCCAAAAGAAATAGTGAGGGATGTCAGACAACACCAAAATCAGAATCGCTCAGTGGCAGATTTTCACACCACCATTGTACGGGAAATAGGTCCCCATGTTACCTCCTATTTGATTGGCGGAAAGTAAATGTAAGGCTAAACACGATTAGTCGGGCTATAAATACTATCTTTTGTTGTTAGGGGAGACGGAAGGAAGGGTACTTTTTTTTGAAAAGCTGTGTAAACATGGCACGATTGGTTAGACCCGCCAATATAGTCAATCAGAGGCGTCAGGTCAGCACCACATTTTCAAATAAACTTACTAAAGAACCAGTGCGTTGAGCGCCAGTGCATATTTTTCTAAATAAAAGCCTGGGACATCGGCAGATCGAAATTGTGCTATATTCATTGCCAGTCAACGTAACTGATTATTATTCCATGAATTGTGGTAAGCTTGAAATATTTGATATCTTTTTAATGAAAATTGAATGTAAATTGATAATTTATGTCTGTATATATGTGTGGTTCAGTAGCGAACATGAGGTAAAGCCTATATAGTGCTCCAACCTGAACAGAAGATGTCGGAGGAAAGTAAAACTACATGGAATTGCCAAACAGTACACTGACACCTATCTTATTGACTAGAAAGAAATCATGCTGGAATTGCAGAGGCGTAGTAACCATTAGGGAGGAGTATACTGGTGAAAATTGTTTCAGATGAAGATAGCAGTTGGCCTACCGCTCTGAACTCAGTGTTTGTTATGTATTGTGTTCAGTCTGGAAATTTATTATAAATTAGGTCTGAAATAGGAGGTACAACCTTCTTGTTTCAGGGACCGTGGTCCTAAAGTTATTGAGCAGCACCTGGTCTGAGCTTTGCTGAATCTAGAGGCTGACAGCATACTCCTGGGTCCAGATAGTGACCAGTGAGGTGTCTCCAGAACACAGGGAGGCTATCGAGCAGAGGAGTCTTTTCCTGCCGCCATCACGAAAGATAAGCGTCTGTGGCCAGAGGAGCTCAACATTATGCCCCCCTCAAAATCTGACTTTATAATAAAACAGAGGGAAAATACAGTGTTTAAATTGATAGGAACTGTGAACTTTTCCCCATACTATTTCCAAGATAAACAAACACTTGAAGTCATGATGACAAATACCAACATAGCTTGAAAAAACAAAACCAGTATTACCTCATATTACTACTACACAACTGACACACATAGGATAATATTAATAAAATATGTCACTACAAGGTTCATATTGATAAATTCTGTACATATAAATTGTAATTACAATTGATTGTGATTCCTGGTTCACTTTGTAGTTGAATCAGGACATATATATTAGTGAAAGTAATTAATACATATTTATATTTGAAACTTTACCAGTGCCTCATTTAAGATAGTCTTATAGAGGTTAAATGTGTGTGAGTGTCACGGTGTTGTCAAGTGTGGTGGAAGAAATTAAATTGTTTATCTGTCTGTTGTTGTTGTGACTTACACTTCATCATATACATACCCTAGACATTTAACGTAGTCATCACAATAATCCAGAATAATTCTGACTGAGGTATAATGTGGTAGCAAGTAAGGTTATCTGTAAAACACTACACCTATTAGATACAGATACCTTCACAGCTGATCTCAGTCAGTACACTAAGTCCCCTATAAATATTTATAACATCCCACTTTACCACGTATATTGGGGGCTCGTCCGGGATATTGAACTTTCTTCTGTTATATATATTGGGAATAATAAAGAATTAAAAGGTATCCTTGGGTGGAAATAAATAACGTTGAGCTCTCAGTGCCTGTGGTGTCTTTGGATAAGTAATATCAGAGTGTATTGTTTAGTTAGACATTACCTACATTTACCTGTTAGAAAATGGCGGACCTGGCCAAATTTCGATCTGCTGCTGTACAGACTGCGAAAGAGTTAGGAATTGACGGGCAAATTATGATTGCTTATGTCACTGCTGAATGTGACAAATATATTGAACTCGAAGAAAGAAGATTAGAAAAAGAGGCCGAAAGAAAAGCTGAGGCTGAGACTAAGAGTTTGCAGATTGAGGCTGAGGCTAAGAAATTGGAGGCAGAAAGAGAAGAGAAGAAATTAGCTGCAGAAAGAGAGGAAAGAAGATTAACTGCAGAGAGGGAAGCAGAAAAGGAGGAGAAGAGATTACAAAGTGAACATGAGTTACGACTAAGGGAGTTTGAGTTTCAAGGCCATGCTCCTGAAAATGGTGCCAGTCCCTTTACCTCTGATGCCACTGCTAGTCAGGGAGCCTCAACCTCAGCTATGAACTTTCATTTAGATCATTTTGTTGAGAAAGACGATGATATTGAGAGCTATCTAAATAGATATGAACTATTAGCTACCACGTATGGGATAGAAACAGAAAGGTGGAGCTTAAAGTTATCTCAAGGGCTTCGTGGGGCAGCTTATGAAGTTTTTGCCAAAATGAGCAGAGGTGATCAGGAAAATTATGACATGCTAAAGCAGGCTCTTTTGTTAAGATATGAAAAGAACGCAGAATTTTATAGGAAAAAATTTAGGAATGCTAAACTACTGTCAGATGAAACCTATCACCAGTTCTCTGCACGAATAGAGACATACTTGGAGAAATGGACTTCTCTGGGGAAAACCCAAGATCTTAAGGAAATGATCCTTATAGAACAATTAAGAGAGTCCATGGCTCCAGACCTGAGAAAGTTTCTCATGGAACAAGGTGCAGAGAGGCTGGGTGAGTTGCTAAATGTTGCAGAATGGTATCAAGCGGCTCAGGCAGAGGTATCAGGTAATAAAAAGAAACAGTTGGAAAATTTTAGGGCACCACAGAACTTTAATAAATTTGATCCTAAAGATCAAAACAGAGGTAAGCACCAATTTGATAGGCCACGGTATGACAATAAAAATAAAACCCCACAATTCGATGAAAGGAAATATGATGAAAGAAAATCTTTCAACCAAGGGAAAAGGTGGTGTAAAAATTGTAAGATGAACAATCATGACACTGACCATTGTAGAAGGAAACCTCCTCATTGTGCTGCTATGACATCTGGGAAAAAGGAAAAAAGGTCAAACCTGCCGAACTACAGGAACCATACCACCCCCCAGTGTGTGAAGATGTCATTTGTAATGGTGTCACTATAAGGTGTTTATATGATACCGGTTTAGATTACGATTCCGTTGTGAGTTCTCACCTGGTGCAGGCAGATCAATACACCACAGAAACAGTGGAGATTCAAACTGCAACCAAGGATGTAGCTACCATGACACTTCCCGTCGCCCGGATAAAGGTGAAAACGCGATATGTGGAAGGAATCATAAAAGCAGCAGTGATAAATGAGCCAATCTACCCTCTGATATTGGGGTGTAGATATGTCTTCTTGGGGAATCCCAAGAGACCTGTGATATTGGCAACAGTGCAGACCAGATCACAGTCTAAAAAGGAGGAGGATAATCCAATAAATACTCATCCAGATGAGATGAGGAAGGCACAGGCTGAGGACAAAACACTCAAGCCGTGTTTCAAGAAGTTGCCCAAATCTCATACACCTCCAGGCAAGGGAGAATTTTATATGAAGAACAAGCTGATATATAGGAAGGCTGGATCTGAATCCAATGGTCACGGACAGCTGGTCCTTCCCACTTCATATAGGACTAAAGTGTTGGAACTAGGGCATGCGATTCCCTTCAGTGGTCATATGGGGATCAGCGCAACAGGACAGCGTATAGCTTGTCACTATTTCTGGCCAGGGATAACTGAAGATATCAAACGATATGTAAAATCCTGTCCAGAGTGCCAACGAGTAGCACCTAAACATTGGACTGCACCAGCAACTCTGGGGGAAATGCCCATAGTGGGAACACCCTTTGAGAGAGTTGCCGTGGTTCTTGTGGGACCTCTCACCCGAACCAAGAGAAGGAACAGCTACATTCTGACTCTGGTGGACACTTGTTCTATGTGGGGAGAGGCGGTAGCCCTGTCATCGATTGATTCTAAACATGTGGCAGAGGCATTGCTCACAATTTTCACAAGGTTAGGCTTTCCCAATCAAATCTTGACTGATAATGGCTCTCAGTTCAAGGGGAAACTAACAGAAGAAGTTTTCAGGATCTTCCAGGCCAAACACTTCCATTGTAGTGTGTACCACCCACAAGGGAACGGCCAAGTGGAAAGATTTAATGGCACGTTGATGTCGATCCTGAGAAAGTTGGCACACGAAAAACCAGATACATGGGACCAGTACCTTCACGCCGCCCTCTTTGCTTATCGGGAGGTACCCCATAGTTCAACCGGTATGGCCCCGGCAACATTATTGTTTGGAAGGCCAATAAAAGGTCCACTTGAAGCGCTGTTAAGAGCGTGGACTGATGAAAAAGCAGAGGAAAATATTACATCCTCATACCAATATGTGAATGAGCTGACCACTCGTTTAAAAACTGGCTGGAAACTTGCCAATGAAAATTTGAAACAAGCCAGGAAGAAACATGCCGCCTATTATAACAGGAAAGCTAAAGACAGAGATTTGGCTGTGAGAGAGAAGGTACTGCTTCTTCTACCCGGTAGTCAGAATAAGTTACAAATTGGATGGCAAGGTCCATATACAGTTCTAGAGAAGGTGTCTAGAACAAATTATAAGATAGATAAGAAGGGGAAAGAAAAAATCTATCATGTGAATCTCCTGAAGAAATATTTGGAAAGAGAACATCAGGAAGAGACACACTTGTTGACCTTGTCCATTGCCATGGAGATGAAAAAGGAACCCCTTTCATCATTTGAATATCCATTACACCCCTGTGAGACAGCGGCACAGGTGAAAATCAGTACACATTTAACTAAAAATCAGAAAGAGAGAGTGCAACAGGTTCTAGATACTCATACAGAGGTGTTAACAGACCGACCAGGGCATACAAACCTATTGGAATATGATATGAAGCTGATAGACCCCACACTTGTCTGTATGAAACCCTATTCGATTCCTTTTGCTAAGGAGAAAGCTTTGAAGGAAGAGATAGACTATTTGTTGAAGGAAGGAATTATTTCACACAGTGAATCTTCGTATAGTTCCAGTGTTGTACTCTTAAGGAAGCCCTCTGCAGAACATAGACTCTGTATAGATTACAGGAGACTAAATGCTATTACAGAAGGACAGGTGGATCCATTGCCGGATACAAATCAGCTGTTTGCCAGACTAAATAAAGCTAAATATTTCTCAAAAGTGGATCTGAGTAAAGGATACTATCAGATTCCAGTAAAGCCTGAGGTTAGACCATACCTAGCTTTTAGTACCTCAGAAGGACACTATGAGTTTAATAGATTGCCATTTGGATTGAAGAATGCGCCTAGTGTCTTCTCTAGAATGATGAGAAAATTATTGGACCCTCTGAATAATCCATGTATCACAAATTTCATGGATGATATCCTTATAGCAACAGAAACATTTGAGGAACACATTGACTCTCTGAACATGCTGTTTAATCGACTTAGGGAAGCGAATTTAACAGCCCGACCAACCAAATGTTGCGTTGGATGTAAAGAATTGGAATTCTTGGGACACACAGTTTATCAGGGAAACATGACCCCTGACCCAAAGAATTTAGAGAAACTAAAGAAAGCCCCGAGACCACAAACCAAGAAAGACGTGAGATCCTTTGTCTCATTATGTGGTTTCTACCAAAAGTATATCAAAAACTTTAATTCCATATGTGCACCGTTAACTGATTTGACACGTAAGGGAAATCCAGATCGAATTACATGGACACCACAATGTGAAATGGCTTACCAAGAATTGAAGGAAAAGCTCACAAGTAAACCTATTTTGAAATTACCTGACTTAAGTCAAGAATTCATAGTAAGGACAGATGCCAGTAATATTGGGTTAGGTGCAACTTTGCTACAGAAATCAGATGCATTGGATGGGGAATTAAGCCCAGTGGCATATGCTAGCAGAAAGTTGAATAAAGCTGAAACCAATTACTCAACTAGCGAAAAGGAATGTCTTGCAGTAATATGGGCGATAAAGAAATTCAATATTTATCTGTATGGGAAGGCATTTAAGTTGCAAACGGATCACAAACCTTTGTCGTTTCTAGCACAGGCTAGACATGAGAATTCTAGATTACTCCGTTGGTCATTATTGATGCAGCCATTTGAGTTTAGCATAGAGTATATAAGTGGAAAAACAAATCTGGGAGCGGATTTTTTAAGCCGCCATCCGTGTGATGAGAATCACACTAAACCCCAGGAATAATAAGAAATTTCTCTATGTGTATATAGAATTATAGACTGACATATAACGTCTGTTTTAAGTGGGGAGAATTTGTCGTGTGAAATTCTAATCCACATATATAAATTAAAACGTAAATGTAAAGCCTAACAAATAAATTTAATAAAAGGAAAGAAGAATGGTAAAGAACAGTGCTGTCACAATGACTGTACTCGAAATCCCCCTTGTTTTCTCCTTCGTCTGCAAATTGTAACGTTTCACGTTGATAGTAAAAGCCTACTGCTTCAATACCCGCTTTCTACGATAAAACGTGTACTGCCTTTCTAAGAAAAACCTTGAGATACGCAAGCTGACCTATATTTAATATTCCATTCATGTCATTTTATACACTAAGTTACCATAAACGAAAGACAGATGGACTAAGGATAGAAAGAAAGGGAGGGGCTGAAAGCCGGAACGCAGGCAATACTACCACAGTCTCGCGATACACAATTAATGCCACCCCTAACACGCGTGTAAGGCCACAAGCACTAACTTTTTTTTCAAATCGACAGTGATAAAAAACACTACCCATACGAGAGTTAGGTTTTAAAAACTTACAAAACGCTTATTAGGAAACATGACATTCTACTGTTTTATGTCTGAAATCCTGACATTAGTCTGACAGTACAGCAGGACAGGTGGCGGTTCTAAACATAAAAAATAAAAAAAAACAACAGCACGACTATCCTGGAAGAAAATGCATATTTTGTACGCAGCCACTTAGCCCCATTAAATTTATATATTTGGGTTCCTTAGGACTCGCTGACAAAGAATATGTTAAACGTTACGCAAATAGTCTAGGAATTAACAAATTATAGCCAAAAGAAATAGTGAGGGATATCAGACAACACCAAAATCAGAATCGCTCAGTGGCAGATTTTCACACCACCATTGTACGGGAAATAGGTCCCCATGTTACCTCCTATTTGATTGGCGGAAAGTAAATGTAAGGCTAAACACGATTAGTCGGGCTATAAATACTATCTTTTGTTGTTAGGGGAGACGGAAGGAAGGGTACTTTTTTTTGAAAAGCTGTGTAAACATGGCACGATTGGTTAGACCCGCCAATATAGTCAATCAGAGGCGTCAGGTCAGCACCACATTTTCAAATAAACTTATTAAAGAACCAGTGCGTTGAGCGCCAGTGCATATTTTTCTAAATAAAAGCCTGGGACATCGGCAGATCGAAATTGTGCTATATTCATTGCCAGTCAACGTAACTGTGTATTATTCCATGAATTGTGGTAAGCTTGAAATATTTGATATCTTTTTAATGAAAATTGAATGTAAATTGATAATTTATGTCTGTATATATGTGTGGTTCAGTAGCGAACATGAGGTAAAGCCTATATAGTGCTCCAACCTGAACAGAAGGTGTCGGAGGAAAGTAAAACTACATGGAATTGCCAAACAGTACACTGACACCTATCTTATTGACTAGAAAGAAATCATGCTGGAATTATAGAGGCGTAGTAACCATTAGGGAGGAGTATACTGGTGAAAATTGTTTCAGATGAAGATAGCAGTTGGCCTACCGCTCTGAACTCAGTGTTTGTTATGTATTGTGTTCAGTCTGGAAATTTATTATAAATTAGTTCTGAAATAGGAGGTACAACCTTCTTGTTTCAGGGACCGTGGTCCTAAAGTTATTGAGCAGCACCTGGTCTGAGCTTTGCTGAATCTAGAGGCTGACAGCATACTCCTGGGTCCAGATAGTGACCAGTGAGGTGTCTCCAGAACACAGGGAGGCTATCGAGCAGAGGAGTCTTTTCCTGCCGCCATCACGAAAGATAAGCGTCTGTGGCCAGAGGAGCTCAACATTATGCCCCCCCCCCCTCAAAATCTGACTTTATAATAAAACAGAGGGAAAATACAGTGTTTAAATTGATAGGAACTGTGAACTTTTCCCCATACTATTTCCAAGATAAACAAACACTTGAAGTCATGATGACAAATACCAACATAGCTTGAAAAAACAAAACCAGTATTACCTCATAATACTACTACACAACTGACACACATAGGATAATATTAATAAAATATGTCACTAAAAGGTTCATATTGATAAATTCTGTACATATAAATTGTAATTACAATTGATTGTGATTCCTGGTTCACTTTGTAGTTGAATCAGGACATATATATTAGTGAAAGTAATTAATACATATTTATATTTGAAACTTTACCAGTGCCTCATTTAAGATAGTCTTATAGAGGTTAAATGTGTGTGAGTGTCACAGTGTTGTCAAGTGTGGTGGAAGAAATTAAATTGTTTATCTGTCTGTTGTTGTTGTGACTTACACTTCATCATATACATACCCTAGACATTTAACGTAGTCATCACAATAATCCAGAATAATTCTGACTGAGGTATAATGTGGTAGCAAGTAAGGTTATCTGTAAAACACTACACCTATTAGATACAGATACCTTCACAGCTGATCTCAGTCAGTACACTAAGTCCCCTATAAATATTTATAACATCCCACTTTACCACAGTCGTCTCAGGAGCCGCCAGTCCCTGGTCGACGACACTACTTCAAATGTTCTTGCCAGGGCTCGAGTTAATCCAGTCCAAATCCCGGTCGACGAAAACATCTTCAAATGTCCTCGCCCGGGTTTGATCCTGGGTCACCTGGTCGCCAGCGCCGTGTGGTAACCACTACGCTAGCGTGGCTCCCAGAAGTACTGAAAAGAGTTGTAGCTGTTATAAAGTGTTTAAGTGAAAGAAGTATGGCATTCAGAGGTCATGAGGAGAAGTGGGGCTCACCAAATAATGAAAACCTCATGGGGGCCATTGAACTTATTGCAGAATTCGACATCTCGAGAAATGTAAAAATGAAAAAACTAAATGCCACTTACTTATCCAAAACCGTGTATGAAGAATTGGTAGAAATTATGGAAAAACATGTGCAAGATGAAACTGTGAATCAAATCAACAACCTAGACACCAAATACTACTATATTATTGTTGGCTCTACGTCTGACCTGACACATGTTGACCAGCTGGTAATTGTGGTTCGATACTGCTATAATGGAAAACCCTGTGAGAGATTTTTAACATTTTAACCGATAGAAAACCATTCATCCACGACCTTGTTCAACAAAATACAACAAGTCCTGAGTGAACATAAGCTTTCACATGAAAATATCCGTGCTCAGTCCTATGATAATGCATCTAACATGAAGGGCTCGCAGAAAGGGCTGCAAGCACTCTTTAAAAACATTAACAGGTACGCAGACTATGTACCATGTGCAGCTTATTCACTTAACCTTGTTGGAGAAAAGGCAGTGTCTACTGTACCTGAAGTTGTTGACTATTTTGGCATTTTGCAGGAGCTATATGTTTTCTTTTCTGGATCTCCACGAAGATGGGGGATTTTAAACACACAGGGCAATCTACAATTTTCTCTAAAGAGCTTAAGTATAACTAGATGGTCTGTACACTATGAAGCAGTCCGGGCAATTAAAAATAGATATATGGGTATTTTACAAACTCTCAAACATATTTTTGAAGACTTAGAGGAGAAGCCTTAATGTAAACGAGATGCAAAGAATTTATACAACAAGTTGGTACAGCTGGAATATGCTATTTTAACAGTCGTTTGGGAAGAAGTGCTGGAGCGTTTCAACAAAACAAGTAAGAAACTCCAAACCCCTGATTTTGATGTATTTGAAGGTTATCTTCTGCTTTCATCTTTACTTTCGTTTGTTAAAGAACTCAGAGAAAATTCCGCCGATAGGACTGCACACTATTAATCAGAAGCAAAAGGTTTGTGTGAAGATATCACTTCAAGTTATTCTAATGCTTCCAAACGCATTGTTACAAGGAAATTTTCAGATGGAACAAGTGCTATTGCTTCTTTGAGAGGAGCTGACAAATTTAGGATAGAAGTTCTATCTCAACTCTATGACTGCTTGATAATCCAGTTACGCAAGAGGATTGACCCATATGAGCAGATTGCGAAAAGGTTCAAAATCCACTCAGAATTTGTGAACAATTCTGAAATTGACGAGGACAGTATTAAACCTATAATATCGTATTACAAAGATGATACTGACCACAAATTAGTAAACGAGTGTTGTCAGTTCAAAGAATATTTGCACCTTAGGAAATCCCAGAACATAGAAGAAAACACGCCATCTAAAATGCAATGCGCAGAAGTTCTTCAGCTTATTTGTGAGCAACACCTAATTGAAGTGTTTCCCATTACTACTGCGCTTAAGCTGTACTTGACAATGCCCATCACGAGCTGTGAAGCAGAAAGGAATTTTTCAAAGGTATCCTTTATAAAAAAAACAAATTTCGGTCTACCAAGACTGAAGAGCGCTTAAATTCTTTACGCATATTGTCTATAGAAAATGACATTGCAAGGAAGCTCTCATACGACAAAACTGTACGTGAATATGTTGCTAGAAAAAACAGAAATAAGAGTATTTTGTAAAATGTGCTTCATGTAGTATGTTCTGGTAAATTTAACTTTTCCTTCTGAGCACAAATCTCTTATGGATACACCTTGTCAGCCTTGTTTTTTAACAAATGTATTAAAATATTTTATATTTTCCTCATTGCTAATTTTCTTATCTTATAATTTTCTTGGTACGTCTTCAATGAACTAATTCTGAATGATGGAAGCAATCATTAAAATAGTTAAGATTTAAAAAATCACATATACCAAGGTGGATAGTGGTTTAGTAATCAGAACATATGCCTTCCAAGCAAAGGTTCTGCATTCAACTCCCAGCAGAGCTGTTTCTTTTTAGAAAATTCATTCATTTGTCTTCAGTTTTTATATGTGTGTTGTTAAGGATCTACTTTAAAGCTTGAACTTCTAGTCCTCCAAGTCCATTTATCTCTATAATACATGTCTTTTCTATCCTCACAAATTTTTTTTTTGTTTTTTGTTTTTAATAAAAGGGGCCCCTCCAAGAGTTCAAGCTTCAGGGCCCCCAAAATGTAGATCCGCCTCTGGCTGGTGGCTTCTAATGGGAGTATGGCAATTTTAAAACATTTGTCCCCTGTATTTTGCGATTTCTCCCATTTTGCTTTTTCAGCAATTTTGATGGCTTTATGTCAAGCTTTCTCAAAATATTTTAAATTTACAGGCTTTACACTTTGTATACTCCAAGGTCATATTGTAATTCAGTAGTTCTCAGTGTGGACCATATGGCTCCCTAGAGGGCCATGACGTATTTCTAGGTGGCCACAGTAAGTGCTATATTTCTGGTAAAGAACCTTTTTTCCAGCTGACAGTGACTATAAGGGTGGCCACAGAGGTAAATAATGTTCAGAAGGGAGCCATGAGCAAAAAAAAAAAAAAAAAAGTTTAGAACCCCTGCTGTAATGCTTGTTCCTTCATTATTTTAATAATATAAACCTTTAACATTTTGGTCTGTGACTTTTTAAAGTATCTGTACCCTAGAATTTTTATGAAGAAAATTGGGTCTAAACTTTAAAAATTCATTTTAAAAATCATTCTATCACTTCCTAAAGACTAAACTAGCATGGAGTCTTGTGAATGCTGTGATTTACGTGCGTGCCAAGTTCCACTGCCCTACATTTGCAAATAAAGCTTGTATCTTGACACAAAAAAGTTTCTATTTTTAGTAACAATATGCAAATTAGGACCCAAGATAATTATTTTCCATTGATTCAGCATGATTTTTATAAATGCTTTGATGTCCTTAACAGACCTAAAAAATGTGAATCTTGTAAAATCAAAAATAGGAAAAACATAATTTTGGGTGAAACCTCCACTTGCACCCCCAAGAACTTTTACGCGGAACAACCAAATGCTATATCTTGTTCCCAGTTTTAAGACAGAATGCTAATCTTAAAATGTGACTTTTTTTTATAAATCTGAATGGCAATCACTTGGTTATGAAATTACCTATCTATGACCCAGTGGGCTTTAACACAACATTATTATACATTTTAAAACACAGCCATACGTGATGATTCATCTGAGGAACCTGGACCTTATAAAAGATAAAAAGAAAAAAACAATTGGTAGCTAAGATGCTAATGATGTGTACATGAACCAGTAATGCACCTGTAAAGTGAGTGTTAGTGTCGTGAGAAATTCTAATCCACATATATAAATTAAATCGTAAATGTAAAGCCTAACACATAAATTCAATAAAAGGAAAGAAGAATGGTAAAGAACAGTGCTGTCACAATGACTGTACTCGAAATTCCCCTTGTGTCCTCCTGCGTCTGCAAATTGTAACGTTTCACGTTGATAGTAAAAGCCTTCTGCAACATACACGCGTTTCCCAAACACCCTAAAAAATGTACTCCATTTCTAAGAAAAACCTTGAAATACGCAAGTTGACCTAGATTTAAAATTCCATTCATGTCTTTTTCTACACTATGTTACCAAAAACAAAAGACAGATGGACTAAGGGATAGAGAGAAGGGAGAGGCAGAAAGCAGGGACACAGGCAATACTAACACGAGTCGCGCGATACACAATTACTACCATCACGCGTGTAAGGCCACAAGCACTGGCTTTTTTTCAAATCGTCAGAAAAAAAAACACTACCCATACCAGAGTTAGGTTTTAAAATCCTGAAAAACGCTTATTGGGAATTATGACATTATACTGGTTTACGTTTGAAAACATTACAGTACCCAGACACCACCTCGTATTCGGAGTAAACAGGAGGTAGAAGAAAGTGCATATTTTGAACGCAGCCACTTAGATCTTTTAAATTTGTATATTTGGGTTCCTTAGGACGTGCTGACAAAGAATATGGTAAACGTTACGCAAATAGTCTAGGAATTACCAAGTTATGGCCAAAATAAAATAGTGGGAGTGCCTGACAGCATGAAATCATTTCTGCTCATAAAATTTTTTTATAACGTGTTTGAAAAAACATTACGTTACGGAAATAGCCTACCATGTTAACTCCTATTTAATTGGAGCGCAACAAATGTAAGGCTAAACACGATTAGTCGGACTATAAATACTATCTTGTGTTGTCAGGGGAAACGTGAGAAGGGGTACTTTTTTGAAAAGATGTGTAGACATGGCTTGATTGGTTAGAGCTGCGAATATACTCAATTCAGGGCGTCTGTTCCGGGCCACATCTTGTAATAAACCTACTAAGAAACAGTGCGTTGAGCACCAGGGTATATTTTTTCTAAATAAAAGCCTGGGACATCGGCAGATCGGAGTTGTGCTATATTCATTGCCATTCAACGTCACTGTGTATTATTTCCATGAATTGTGGTAGGTTTGAAATATTTGATATCTTTTTAAATGAAAATTGAATGTAAATGGATACTTATGTCTGTATATATGTGTGGTTCAGTAGCGAACATGAGGTAAAGCCTATAGTGCTCCAGCCTGAACAGAAGGTGTCGGAGGAAAGTAAAACTACATGGAATTGCCAAGCAGTACACTGACACCTAGATTATTGACTAGAAAGAAATAATGCTGGAATTGCAGAGGCGTAGTAACCATTAAGGAGGAATATACTGGTGTAAAGTATTTCAGATGAAGCTGACAGTTGGCCTAACGCTCTGAACTCAGGTTTGTTATGTATTGTGCTCAGTGTAGAAATAGAGTATAAATTAGTTCTGAAGTAGGAGGTACAACCTTCTTGTTTCAGGGACCGTGGTCTTAAAGTTATTGAGCAGCACCTGGTCAGAGCTTTGCTGAATCCAGAGGCGGACAGCATACTCCTTGGTCCATATAGCAACCAGTGAGGTGGCTCCAGAACTCATTAAAGTAATCGAGCAGAGGAGTCGTTTACTGCAGTCATCACGAAAGTTAAGAAAATGTGGCCATGGAGCTCAACATTATGTACCCCCATCTTAAACTGACATTGTAAAATAAAATTAAGAGGGGAAATTAATTGTTTTAATGCCAGGAACTGAGAACATCTCTAATACTAGTTCCAACAGAAACAAACTATTGAAGTCATGATGACAAATACCAACAGAGCTTGAAAAAACAAAACAAAACCAGTATTACCTCATATTACTACTACACAACTGACACACATAGGATACTATTAATAATATATGTCACTACAAGATTCATATTGATAAATTCTGTACATATAACTTGTAATTAAAATTGATTGTGATTCCTGGTTCACTTTGTATTTGAATCAGGACACATCTACATTGATGACAGCACTGAATACATATTGTTATTTGAAAATTTATCAGTGACTCATTTAAGATATCCTCTTAGAGTGTTATATGTATGTGAGTGTCACAGTGTTGTCAAGTGTGGTGGAATAAATTAAATTGTTTATCTGTCTGTTGTTGTTGTGATTTACACTTCATCATATACATACCCTAGACATTCAACGTAGTCATCACTATATTCCAGTATAATTCTGACTGAGGTAGAAATATGTGGTAGCAAGTAAGGTTATCTATAATACACTACCCTTATTAGATATAGATACCTTCACAGCTGATCTCAGTCAGTACACTAAGTCCCCTATAAATATTTATAACATCCCACTTTACCACAGTTAGGAAACTCTTTTTCTCTCTCTCCCTCCCTGTCTCTCTCTCTCTCTCTCTCTCTCTCTCTCTCTCTCTCTCTCTCTCTCTCTCTCTCTCTCTCTCTCTCTCTCTCTCTCTCTCTCTCTCTCTCTCTCTCTCTCTCTCTCTCATCTCCCTCCCTCTCTCTCTCACTCTCTTTTTTCTCTCTCACTCCCTCTCTCTCTCTCACTGTCTCTCACTCTCTCTTTCTCTCTCACTCCCTCACTCTCTGTCACTCCCTCACTCTCTCTCACTCCCTCACTGTCTCTCACTCTCACTCTCACTCTCTCTCACTCTCTCTCACTCTCTCTCACTCTCACTCTCCTTCATTCACACTTTCCTGTCTCTGAAGATAATAAGCGAGATCTCGTAGTCCAAAATTGCCTCACTCATTTCCCTATTTGAACCAGACTAAACCAGATCTATCCAAATGGGAAATTAGCATCATTTTCATTTTCACTCCTTACGGAGCACGGGAGCCACCCATTGAAGCCTGCACCAACTTGTGCATCTGTGGTTTCTGTAGCAATTTGTTTTACACGATGAAGTTACCACCCCTTGTACGAGATGAAAAGCCTAGGTTACCTATGCCTAAAACCGCCACTGAACGTACAGAACAAAATACTCAGTCCTATTGTTTCTTCATCTCCCCGGAGACGCCCCGGGAATTACACAGGGCAGAATAAATGATCGAGCCGTCAATGGAACACGCTGTTCTTAATATGGTACATCCCCACTGAGAAATGTTGCGGGAACACGTTTCTTAGTTTTTAACGTTTTAGTTTGCAGACTAGTACATAAATAAACAAACAACATACAAAGGTATGTTAGAAGACACTCAGTGAGAAATAAAGAAGTAAAAGACTAGACAACAGAAAAATAACAAAAGTAATAGGCTGACCAGGAATCGAACCAGGACCTCCCGAACTGCACCCTCCCGTCTAGCCACGGGAGCGAATCGCTACTATCCTCTCTGCCAGCTGGGCACTACAAAAATAGTTCTTCGCCGACAAAGGTCTAGCATGACTCCCCATGATATTTGTTTAGTTTGCAGCCTACCTTACTTCCGTATGGAGGACGCCTAAAAAAACTTTTAACGACAAAATTTTGGAGGGGAGAGAAAGTTATAAAATACTGTAAGTAGACGGAAATCAGATCAATAACTTGACTTTAGCAAATCATCAATTGGTCATTAGGCCATGGGGCCATTCAGATAGACATATTTCCTAGTCCTCCTGACGAATTCTGTGCCTGGTAAGATTGAAAATTATCAAGGTCAAGGACTTTCCAACTCTTACTCATCAATTTTATCTCTGTATTTTCTCTCTGCCTCTATTTTTCTTACTCTGGGAGGTTCATTCTAGAGTTATAAAATACATAGACAATTTTCTCATGACCCATGTTGGGTGTCAGATGACATACAAACGTATGATAGGAAACTCAATACAAGAGCATACAACAGTAGGAGTGTATCTGATCATCATATTGCCCGCCAGACTGGAGTTGTCCCACCGTCGAGCCTGCTGGTCTTTGCTGGGAAGTGTATCGTACTCGGCCCCTTAAAAATTCCCACCTCCACAAATTAGATGGACAGTGTGATGAGGCCCACCCCATAACAGCACAAAAACAACATCCTCCGACAAGTTGGGGGACTACTAGCACACCAGACACAAGCGTATGCGCATTTCCATGATCTCTAAAAGCGCACGCACCCCACCACACACACGTGAGGTCACACATTTTTAACATCTACCCACCCACCCACTATACCCTATTATACCACACACAGACATAATCCACTGACACTGTGCGTTCATTAAAAAAAATCGTGTCCGTTTGTAGAGTAGCACAATTCTCAACTACATATCTTTCAGGAGCATTCACATGGTCCTCATAAAACCAGAGCTACAAACAAACCCATGATATTTGTTTAGTTTGCAGCCTAACTTACTTTCCGAGGACGGCCAAAACTGAAGTTTATAAATATACTGTTTCCAATGACATCAATGGTCAATAGGCCATCCCCAGGACCATAAACTAGTCCCTCCTGACGTCTGGGGGATAAAGGTACTTACAACTCTGAATCATCAATTTTATTCATGGTCTTACTCTGGGAGGTTCATTCTAGAGTTATCAAATACATAGAGACGGTGATGACCCATGATAGGACATCAATACAAGAGCATACAAGTCCTGATGTAACATCAGAAGTATCTTTGGTCTGATGAAGGTCGCCCCTAACTAACCCCCCCCCACGCCACACCACACACGCGAATCGTGATGCGTTCAGCAGCAGCTGTAACTTTCACTGGGACCCACTAACACAGACACCAGACACACTGGAACTGTACGTTACTGTGAAAGCATAAAAGGAAAAAAACTTGAAATACAGCCCCATGATGATGACATGAACCAGTAATGTACCTGGTAAGTGAATGTTAGGAAATTCTCTTTCTCTCCCTCCCTCTCTTTCTCTCCCTCTGTCTCATTCTCCCTTACTTCCCTCTCCATCTTACTCTCATTTTCTCTCCCTCTCTCCCTCTCTCTATCTCTCCCTTACCCACACTACCCGTCTCTGCAAGTGAGTGTGTGAGACCCCAGAAGTCGATAATTGCCTCACTCACATCCCTATTTAAATCAGACTATGTCAAATATGTCCGTACGGGAAATCACCATCATGTTCCTGTTCACTCCGTATGGAGCATAGAGCTGTGGCGAACCTACCGCCCGAGTGGACGGGGCAAGTCCCGTGGGCCCAGCACAGAATTCCTCTCAACCCCCCCCCCCCCCCCCCCCCCCCCCCCCCCCCCCCACCCCCCCCCCCCCCCCCCCCCCCCCCCCCCCCCCACCCCCCCCCCCCCCCCCCCCCGCCCCTTTCCGAACGTTTTAGCCAGACGGGACCTTAGAGTTTATACATACAGTATATATTCTTGAATTTTCTTTGCTTCTGTGTTACACGTCATAGATACCTAGATTCTGGAGGCAGACATTACAGTAATAAAGAGGGCATTGGAAGATCTTATTATAGTGTCACAGAATGGGGCGACCCTTCTCGATCTCTGTTTCACTACGGCAGTATCAGTTACATTTTTGTACTGACTTTTGTTGCGTGCTTTCAAATTGTCGCACTTTCTTTCTTTCTTTCTCTACTATGTGTAACAGATATTTGGTATTTTCATTCTTACACTCCCTTCAGTAAATTTCGTCTTGTCTGTTTACTTGCCCATCCCTGTTGAGATAATATTATCGACAACCATGTTGGTTAACCGTGGCAGCGGCTGACATCAGACATCAGCCGACGTCAGCTTAACACTGAATCGCCCAGCGAATGTGTTTAATTGCTGATAAAACCAAAATGCGCGACAGATAAGAGATTACTTGTCTGGGTGACACATTTTGGACAGACAAGGATGACCTAACCGCTTCATATCCGACTTGTTATGACAAGATTACTTTAGAAAGTAATAAGATGTTACATCTTCCACACATTGCTGAGAGAGTTTACCGATGTGTTTGTGAGTTGATACACAAGGCATCGGAGATTTGATTGCCATATATGGAAAACGTGACCTTTGCATCACGCGCAAATTATTCCATGAAGGAATATTTTGAAATTACCCCACCCAACAATGTTGTTTGAAATGATTGGAGTCCTGAGCAGCTCCATAACAAACAGATGCGGGGGTAGGACAGAAATATAACCTGACGCGTTTCAGAGTTAAGACACTGTGAGAAATCGCTTGCCAAGACACAGCCAGACTTGCCAGAAGTTAGAATTCAGAATTTCCTTTTATCAGACCAGACTTTGTGGAACAATCTTGAAGGACCTACATAGCCCTGGAAAACCATTTTAATAAGGAAGGCTGAGGAAACTGAAGCACACGGAGGTTATTATATGATAAAAGTAACGACCCCCAAGAACACGTATAAGAGGCCTAATCAAGTGCTTTAACTTCATTCAACTGAGCAAAATGTCTGTGAGCCAGGATTGGCGTAAGTTCTCATTTTACATTCTATATTTTCCATTACTAACGTGTGGACTAATATGTATATATTGCTATGTGAATATTAATATGTGAAGATCGCTAGTGGATGTCCAAGTCATTTGAGGCTGGCAACCTCAGCATATAGAATGATGGTTTCATGAACCACCACTGCAAGGACTGGTGACTGCTTTATTGCTAGCTCCTTACAGAGAACTAACAGCATCGGTAGTCCCAAGTTCCTTATGGAGCAGGGAAGGAAAGATGAAAGAAATGATGTACATTCTAAGTATAATACTTACAGTTTCAAACCCGTGTAAATGTCTATGTAAACATATTCACTTTAAAGTTAATGAAAGTTTCTAAGCTTTTCAATCAGTGTAAATGTAAATGAAAACTGATTCAGTTTATATTGTGAACACTTTTCAAACAGTGGAGGTGTAAATGTAACCCTATTCTATCTGTACTATTAACCTTTTCATTTAAATGTAAAATAAGGATAAAGCTATTCAATTTAAATGTAAATAAACTTTTCTCTCGAGGGATTAAGTTTAATTCTCATCGAGGGTAAATTCTGAGTTAGATGGGATGGTAGGATAGGAGAAAGGGGACACATAAGTATGTGTCGGAAAACGCAATACTCAGGAGAGCGTTTCGTTTCTATTCTTTTACCATAATTGTTGGTGGTGGTACCAGTGAAGGTACTAATCTTTGGAAAAAAGTGAGGGTAGACGTAAACTGACATAAAAACGCAGGACCAGCTTTGCAGTTACTCCTTGATTGTTCTGGGAACGTGCTGCACCTTTATGCTTAACCAGAGACGTGAGAACTTCAGAGACCTATCTGCACATGACCCATCAGCGGGAGCAGAGACTACTATTGGCAGCTAAGTGAAGCCTATAAGCTGCCAAAGTGAACTTTTTTCATAAAACCTACTATCATTCAATTATGAACATTTTCTTTTACACTATTCAATTATTTTAACCCTTGTTAAAACTAAATGATTATTAAATCTGTTATTTGTTAATATAAAAATTTAACTTCGATTTAATCATTTTAAATGTACTGCATGTTTGTTTCAGACAATTTACTAAACCCACTCTAAACAGAGCTATACCAGAATAATAAGAATTCCACTGAGTAAATCAGAGGTGGGGACTTGACGAGCTGAAAATAATAATTGCTTAATCCTTCACAAAAGTTGTCGGCAGATCATTGAATTAACGTGCTTAGCCAATGCAGCATTGTTTTAGCTTTTCTGAATATCTTGTGAATGCTCCTTTCTGATAGAAGCATCATTATCCTTCTATCTACATCTCTGCCAAGAGTAATCTTGTGCGAAGGTAGACACCTTTGACGACCCACTTTAGATACTCTTGAGTTTTGGCAACCATTGGACCACTACTGCAAAGCTGGGGAGGCAATAACGTGACATATAGGACAGAAGGATTTAGCACTATGTTGGTGAAAGTTGATGCTCCGTGGGGAGCTGAAGGGTGATGATGATGATGATTATGATGATGACGACGATAACTACAACGATAATGATGATGATGAAGTAAGCAGTATACTTTGTTTTTATAGATTTGCCGTAAATTGATTATAGCTACTCATAACCAGACAACAATGTCTTTTATCTTTGGACTCGCTCCTTTATATAACCACTGACATTGTGTCTAGGTTGAACGAGGCGCGCACTGCCAGAACAAGGCAAAACTCCGTATAGTTGTTAAGCCCATTATATAAAGAAGCCACCATTGCGGCTGGCGCCCTTGCAGGAAGCTTGCACCAAGCAACCACATGCTCGCGCAGCAGTGG
>JAMPIV010013223.1:62500-201735 GCA_024509875.1 Oreohelix idahoensis
AGGGGAAAAAAGTGGTTTGGCTATCTCATGAGAATGAATCCTGATACATTACCACTACTGCACACGTACAGCACAAGAAGATCTAGTTTCAGGACACAGGGAAGATCATAAGGCAGGTGGATAGACAGTATCGCAGACGTTCTACAACAACACGGACTCACATTGAGGCACATTCCACTCACGAACGCAAAATTCAGCTCCCTGCAACGCTTCACGGGAACAGTGAGGCGAAAAAAGTAAAAAAAAAAAAAAAAAATTTTAAATGGTAAAGGTAGTGTTACGTGTGGTTTTCTTCTTGTAGTTTGGTTTAGAGTAGAACATAGAATCACAAACGTTCACGCATCATGCTTGTCATAATTTGAATCTGAATCCCCAAAAACGATCATATTTTCCGCGCTCAAAATCTAGAGTAAAAGTCCAAAAATTAGGAATCAATCAGAAAGCTCCTTTTCTAGTGTCTATACAGATACCTTTCATTATAAGCAAACAGGGCCTCATATGGGTTTTTGACGGGAAGGAGTAATTTTATTTCTCTAAGACTAGCGATAAATAAAAATAAATACATAGTTGGTATAACATCGGATATATTGCTTTATAAATATGTACAACGCCAACCTCATAAAAGTAAGTCAATTAAGAGAAAAAATTATTTTAGTAACATTTGTACATCAGGGTAACACCCGATTTAATTACTTAAAAATTAATTATATTGACATGCAAGGAAATAGCGCAAGAATAAACATATAGAAAGATAGAGATAAATTGGCCGTTTTATTATCACTTAGAATAATTAAAATCGGTCTAATAATAACTATAATATAAAATAAATAAGTTTATTCAGTTTGAACAAACAAGCTATAAAACCGTGTAGATAAGATTCTTTAAAATAATTTTGGACTGCTCTGATTGGTTAGTCGTATCGCTATGAATAGGCGAGGGACATATGCAGATTGCCACACTTTTTAAACACAGCAGTACGAAGCATGTAACTCGTCATGACTCCCTTTCGAAAACGATCCTTCAGGGAACAGTCGAAGGTAAACGGAGAAGAGGAAGGCAGAGAAAATCCTGGGCTGATAACATCAAAGAATGGGCAGGACACGGTTTTTCCACACTTGTACGCATTGCTGAGGATAGAGAGCAGTGGAGGACCCTGTCTGCTGATGCTTCCACCATGGCACCCCTACGACCCATGACGGGTTACGGGCTGAGATGAGATGATGACGAAGCAGGTTGGAAACTAGAGCTCAGTTCATGCAAAGTCTTTTGCCGTTCTGACCTGGCGGCATATATGAGTTCCTTATACAGCCTGTCAGTTTGTGTATTGTTTGCCTGATGGTAAGGAAGCTATGTACATAATATTAATTACATGATTTGTGTATTTCAATCTATGTGTGTTCCGAGATGTGTAGAAAGTGAAACCCGCAGTACATGCGTTGCCATGTAGGCCTAGTTGTAAACGTGTGTAGTTAAATACGACAGGCCAGAAATTGGAAACAGTTCAGATATTTGCTAATTATGGCACAATTGAGCATTGTAAGTCTGTTAGTGTGTTTGATTGCATATTTTCTTCTGGGGTTACACATTGATCATGTACGTAAGATAGCCTTACAGGAATTGTTGACATGAAGAAATCAAGTTGTCACTTATGATTATGTACTTAACCTAATCAATCGTATGGAAGACAAGCATGGGCTAAGGGCTATATCTTGGTATAGGTACAGAAAAAAATATTCACAGGGAACTGGCTGTAGGCAAAGAAGATACATGTCCTGTGCAACTTGTTAGCACAATCTATGAAACGGGTGAATTGTGGTGTTGTATGTGTGTGAGGAAATTGATGCAGACACCTATATGGGGTACGATTATCCTTTGTTCCAGGTTATGTCTCGCATTTAACAATAAAGCTGTCTCCACACTTGAGAAGTCTATGGGTGACAAGAGCTCTACATATACCACGAGCCAGGGCCCTACATTCTCAACCAGGAGCTGCACGTTATGAAGGCTTGAGTGGTGGAGGGAAGATCAGCAACATCGAACAAGATAAGAAGCAAATACGGTCCACTGTCTGGTGCATCCACCTACTACCCACAAAATAAAAGATTACTTACCTGTTAGGGATTTAACCAAGGACAGCTTATAATAGAAAGACTCAGAAGTTGCGATACTGTGAATATAACATTCAGTTGTAAAATCAAGTGAAATTACTTAATTCATTGGAACATTATTTCTAAATGGAAAAGAATTTCCAGTTTATTTATTTTGGCATGTAAATACCCTTTCATTTATTTTGAGTACTCCTGCCCAGAAGAGATTATGGTGCAGGATAATTAAATTGTAAATAAAGTTCCTTCAGACTTTCTTGATAATTTTTATTAAGTTTAAAGTTCTGTGTTGGAATTTATTACAGATTGTATGTAAGTTATCCCTAGACAACTAGTCAAAACATAACAACAAGTAACCATTAATCTTTGTGGGATCTTGAGAGGTAGCAGTTAGGGACTCAGAGTACATCATCATCATCTTCTCTGGGAACTTACATAGCTTGACCCCACTTTGATGTCTATACACCCTTGCTCTTTTCAGAGAAGGGAGTATAACTTATAAGACCAGTCTCTTGTCTGGCACTATCCTGGTATCATCTGATACACCTATTTGTCCAGGATATCTGTAAGTCATAACATCAAACCTCTCGCTACAATGCTGACAAACACGAATGGAGACGGGTATGGTCGTCACAGAACATCACTGGCCGAATAACACAAGACGTCGGGTAGAGGGTCCACGATATATCTTCTTCAGCATTTATTTTACATCAAGGAAATATCTTCATGGTCAATGCATATACAAGGCATACATAGTAGTTATTCTTCCATCTGTCTCGTCTCAATCATTCAGTCCTGGCCGCTGTACTAGAGGTGCATACGAACGATGACACCCAAGTAATGTGGACCAGACGACGTGAATATAAAAATACTTGATTTATCTTACTCGATAAGAGGTGGAACTTCTATATAAGTTCAGGACCATCTTAGAAACATAGTGGCGGCCTCCGAAGTTAGTTATGCCACTTAAATAAATATCTTCCTCCGCAATTCTTGGAGCCTGAAAAACACGTCTTACTAGGACGACTTGAAGTAACGAAAGGCCACGAATATTAGCCGTTAGAATAAATTAATGCAAACGTGTTACGTCATAGACAACCGGTGACGTATTAAATATGCAGCGTTAAATATAAGTTAAAACCCATGCAATAACATGAGTTACCACAAATTCGTTCTTTAACAGGTAGTCCAGTAGCATATATTGCGGTAAGGGAGTGAAGTGTTAGGGATTTCACTAAACTAGGTCTATCTTCGAGGGATGGGGTAACATTTTTCCATCCTCTCTACCTTTCTTTTCCCTAACTCGAGAGCAGAGTCAGCTTTCACTGCAGAGTGATGCCACAATGTTTCGAACCCCGTACTTTTGCAGCAAACGGCCAGCGCTCGAACATCTCTACAAGTCGTAAATAACTATTACAAATAAATGTCTTTCGCTATAATATCCTTGTGGATCACATGTTATGATGATTCCGTGTGGTTTCTATGGTATTTCCACATAAAAATGTTCTGTCCCATTAATTATTCACCGCCCAATGCAACCGATGAACACCTCAAGGCCATTGTTCCTAGCAAATGTAAACAGAAACACTTTTTATTTATGGCTTTACCCGATACAGAAAACAAGCAAATATATTGGAAAGACGATGGGAACATACTGCGAAGCAAATTCAAAACGAGAATTCTTGGACTGAAACAAGGACGCATTTTAGACCAGAATACTGGGACGGACTGAACTGTCTGGATAATT
Source organism: Oreohelix idahoensis (assembly GCA_024509875.1). Lineage (NCBI taxonomy): Eukaryota > Metazoa > Mollusca > Gastropoda > Stylommatophora > Oreohelicidae > Oreohelix > Oreohelix idahoensis. The sequence goes on from JAMPIV010013223.1 coordinate 66,353, forward strand.
TCAGGTGGTTAAAACATGAAACAAAACAACAAAAAACACGTGATAAATTACTCGGGTAATTTCCTTGTGCTGAGCGTTGGGATTGAAAGAGTGGGTACAGCGCTGATCTCTAGCGGTAAAGATACCGGTTTTGATTCACGGTATAGACACGTTCCATTCTACCCGGCTGTAAATGGGTACCTGACTTTGCTCTTGAGTTAGGGAAGAAAACAACAGTAAAGAAGGGAGCTGCTCACCCACCTCTCGGTGAAGAACCTAGTAAAGTGAAGTCTCTAACACCTCTCTAACGCTTCACTCCTCTACAGCAATATCTGCTATAGGACCACCTTACATCAGTGTGTTTAGAGTTTACTCATGTAGCTGTTGAGTGGTAGATTGGTTAGAGCTCTGGCTTCTCGAGGCAGACTTACAGGGTTTTGAGCCAGGTCTCGTCACACGCCAGTCTAAAGGTAAAGGCAGTCTCACAGAAGATACTGTAGGATATAAAGATTTTGCTGGAAACAAGATAGTGTTTTTGCCACCGGTTGCCTCCCCTTTTCTCTATAGTGATGGTCCAACAATGGCCAAAATCTAAAGTATCTAATGTGGGTCTTCAAAGGTGTCTACCTTCACACAAGATTACTCTTGGCAGAGATACAGATAGAAGGATGATGATGCTTCTGCCTCGAGGGAGTTTTCACAAGATATTTCAGAAGTCAAGAACAATGCTGAATGTGTCTTAGCAATGTTAACTTTCATCTGCTCGACAACGTTTGTGAAGAAGTATTATTTTATTTAGCTTGTACAAGCCCCCCAACTGAATTAACAATAAAATTCTTGTCATTATTATTATTATTGGCTTTATAGATGTATATATATATATATATATATATATATATATATATATATATATATATATATATATATATATATATATATATATATATATACAGATAACAAAAAGCAGAGGTGTCCCCAGACTCCGAAAGAAGCAGCGAGTGAGTGATGATTAAATCAGATGTGCATAGTGTTTACTTTATCTTTTTTGAGAGATATATGTAACTTATTAATGTTCATCCAGGCACAAGCCATTGTACTCGCGCTGTCCAGACACATTTTTCTCGAAATAGCATCCGTCTATTCTCGGTAATGTTTACATTTGCAATTCCTTACATTAATCTCGCTTATAACAAGCTTGTCCGGATGTTTACTCAGATGTGTCTGTAATATGCCACCAGATCGATAACTGACCGGCACTCCCTATGCAAACAACCACTGGGCGCCATTACACGAAAATGACCTTGTCCGCCAATCTGGTCTGATTTGTATCAAACTCTCAGGTAAACAAACACGACACAAATGAATGGAAGGAGTGTAAACACTGACTCGAGAATACCAATACTGTCGGAAGGTAGAAAATTAGAATGTGCCGACAATCGAATAGTGCGCATAATTACTACGCACAATACAGGTAGTTCAATACTGCTGGAGAGGAAAAGAGAGCGAACCAAATTATTTGACAGCTCCTCACAGACTGCCCTCAGCAACAATTAAAAAACAAAGAATTAGACAGCCTGGCAGAAGTACTAATGAAAATCAGCTATAATTCAAACAAGCAAAAGTACATTGGATCCCTGCCCACTGCAATATAAACGAAAATGAGAAGGCAGAAAAACTTCTCATAGAAGGGGAACGTAAACCCGAAACATAAGACAGGGCTACACATGAAGATATAAAATAAGAAATAATTATGGACAAAAAATGAATTACGAAACATCCAGAGTCTTTTTTCTTTTTCTTCTTCTTCTTCTTCTTCTTCTTTTTCTTCTTCTTCTTCTTCTTCTTCTTCTTCTTCTTCTTCTTCTGCTTCGTTCACCCTCAGATGTCAACTTGAATAAGTTCAAAGAAAGCAGTGGTCAGCCTGAGGCTGTTGATATCTCCGTAGATTTTCTCCAGGATAGGTGCTGGTGATGGCCATATGCGTTTTCTCTGTTCCTCATATGTTGGGCACCTTTGAAGCAGATGTTCGGCAGTCATAATTTTCGGTGTCACAGTTACACTCATCAGTAGTTCCTATCTTTAATTTGTTGAATAGATGGTATCTCAATCTGTTATGACCTGTGCGAAGTCTGAAGATCACCACTTGTTTACTTCTGCTGAGCTGGTAATACGGATCATTTTTTGTGTGGCCTGGATGCTCTTCTTCCCACTTGGGCCTGTACCTGCGTTTGACGTATAAAGGAAAAAGAGCCTACAGTAATCTGACAATCTTTTGTGACGTCGTAGCGTTCTAGGATTTGCTAGCAAAACCATGCATTTACAGCCTGTGTCTACTCACTTTTTCGTCACGCCTGTTTTCTTTGAACATAAGCAAACGAAGTGTTTTCAGACTTTCGTGACCTGCCCGTCATAATAGGTAGCGAATCAGGTTTGTTTACCTCGTCTCATCACGCGAGCTTATCTGTCAATCATACGATACCTGACATACCGCACGTGAATAACACAGAATCTTTTGAAGTTCGTACTCAGAAAAGGTCAGAAACCCCTGGGCTCTTTAATCTTCGGAAGCGGGCATTCGTACAGAGAAGACCCGTTAGACGTAAAAATTCTTCTGATGTCGGTTAGCAACGCTAGACGGAAGACCGATCATAAGCCTTAATCTGGGAACTCTATTCTGATTCTCCGTTACTCACACAATAGTGCGAAAAGTAACATCATCTATAGATCAGAGAAACATAATGATATATAAACTGTAATTTCTTAAACCGGCTGTCAGTGAGGATAGTCTAAGCACTTAGTTCTAGAACCATTGTGAAAAATGTTGTCGTGGAATATTCTAATCCACATATATAAATTATCAAGTAAATATAAAGCCTAATAAATACATATAATAAATAAAGGAAGAAGAATGGTAAAGAACAGTGCTGTCACAATGACAGTACTCGAAATCCCCCCTTGTTTTCTACTTCGTCGGCAAATTGTAACGCTTTCACGTTGATAGTAAAAGCCTACTGTATTATTACCCGCGTTCTTCAATGAAACGTGTGCTGTATTTCTTGCAAAAACATTGAGATACCAAGCTGAACAATGACCTAATTTTAATATTTCATTCATTCCATTTTATACACGGCGTAACTAAAGACAGATGGACTAAAGGATAGAGAGAAGGGAGAGGCATAAAGCCGAACACGTGCAACACAAAACACGCGTCGCGCGATACACAATTACTACTATCACGCGTGTAAGGCCACATGCACTAACTTTTTCGGACGGACAGTGATAAAAACACTAACCTTCCCAGAGTTAGGTTTTTAAATCCTGAAAAACTCTTATTAGAAAGATGACAATAGATGGGTTTACGTTTGAAAACATTACAGTACCCAGACAGCACATCTTCGAAACAGGAGGTAGAAGGAATTGCATATTTTGAACGCAGCATTTTTAGCTCTATTAAATATATATATTTGGGTTCCTTAGGGTTTGCTGACAAAGAATATGTACAACGTTATGCAAATAGTCTAGGAATTAACAAGTTATAGCCAAAATAAAATGATGGTGCTGTCAGACAACACCCAAAATCAGAATCGCTCAGTGGTAGATTTTTTTACACCACCATTGTACGGGAAATGGGCCACAAGTTACATTTGAACTGATTGGCTGGAATGATATGTAAGGCTAAACACGATTAGTCGGGCTATAAATGCTATCCTTGGTTGTTAGGGGAGACGTAGGAAGTTAAAATTTTTTCAAACACTTGTCGAAACGTGGCTCCATTGGCCAGACTCGCTGATATACTCACTTAGGAGCGTTAGTTCGAGACCACTAGTTCAAATAAGCTTGATAAAGCAACAGTGCGTTGAAGCCAGCTCATATTTTTGCTAAATAAAAGCCTGGAACATAAGCAGATGGGAATTTGTGCCAGTATTTGTGCCAGAATTCATTGCTAATCAACGTATCTGTGTTTGTTTCCATGAATTGTGGTAAGCTTGAAACATTCAGTATCTTTTAATGAAAATTGAATGTGAATTGTTAATTTATGCCTGTATATATGTGTAGTTCAGTAGCAAACATGATGTAAAGCCTATAATGCTCCAGCCTGAACAGAAGGTGTCGGAGGAAAGTAAAACTGCATGGAATGGCCAAACAGTACACTGACACCTAGATTATTGATTAGACAGAAATAATGCTGGAAGTGCAGAGGCGTAGTAACCATTAAGGAGGTTAATACTGGTATAAAGTATTTCAGATGAAGCTGACAGTTGGCCTAACGCTCTGAACTCAATGTTTGTGATGTATTGTGCTCAGTGTAAAAAGAGAGTATAAATTAGTTATGAAGTAGAAGGTACATCCTTCTTGTTTTCAGGGACCGTGGTCTTGATGGTATTGAGCAGCACCTGGTCAGAGCTTTGCTGAATCCAGAGTCGGACAGCATACTCCTTGGTCCATTTAGCTATCAGTGAGGTGTCTCCAGAGCACAGGGGAGAAATCGAGCAGAGGAGTCCTTTCCTGCCGCCATCACGCAAGATAAGCTGATGTGGCCAGCTGAGCTCAAAATTATGTACCCCCATCTTAAAATAACATTGTAACATAAACTTAAGAGGGGAAGTAAATTGTTTTAATATCAGGAACTGAGAACATCTCCAATACTAGTTCCAATAAAGACAAACTATTGAAGTCATGATGACAAATACCAACAGAGCTTGAAAAAACAAAACCAGTATTACCTCATATTACTACTACACAACTGACACACATAGGATACTTTTAATAATATATGTCACTACAATATTCATATTGATAAATTCTGTACATATAACTTGTAATTAAAATTGATTGTGATTCCTGGTTCCCTTTGTATTTGAATCAGGACACATATTCATTCATGACAGAAATGAATACATATTGTTATTTGAAAAGTTATCAGTGACTCCTTTAAGATATCCTTGTAGAGTGTTTTATGTATGTGAGTGTCACAGTGTTGTCAAGTGTGGTGGAATAAATTAAATTGTTTATCTGTCTGTTGTTGTTATGACTTACACTTCATCATACACATACCCTAGACATACAACGTAGTCATCACACTATTTCAGAATAATTCTGACTGAGATATATATATATGTGGCAGCAAGTAAGGTTATCTATAATACACTACTCTTATTAGATATAGATACCTTCACAGCTGATCTCAGTCAGTACACTAAGTCCCCTATAAATATTTATAACATCCCACTTCACCACATATATTGGGGGCTCGTCCGGGATTTTGAATCTTTCCCTATTAAAAATATTGGGGGTAATTCACTTCAGGGAATATAAGAATTAAAAGGTATCCTTGGGTGGAATTAAATAAGGTTGAGCTCACGGTGCCTGTGTTGTCCATTAGATATATATGTAGAGATTGAATTGTTGGTTAGACATTGTATAAATTTACCTGATAGACAATGGCGGACCTGGCCAAATTTCGATCTGCTGCTGTTCAGACTGCAAAAGAGTTAGGATTAGATGGGCAAGTTATGGTTGCCTATGTCACTACGGAATGTGACAAATTTATTGAACGCGAAGAAAGAAGGTTTGAAGCCGAAAGAAAGTTAGAGGCTGAAAGGGAAATTAAGAAGTTACAATTTGAGGCTGAGGCTGAGACTAAGAGGTTGCAGATTGAGGCTGAGGCTAAGAAATTGGAAGCAGAAAGAGAAGACAAAAGATTGGCTGCAGAAAGGGAAGCAGAAGAAAGAAGATTGGCTGCAGAAAGGGAAGAGAAGAAATTAGCTGCAGAAAGGGAAGCAGAAGAAAGAAGATTGACTGCAGAAAGGGAAGAGAAGAAAATAGCTGCAGAAAGGGAAGCAGAAGATAAAAGATTACAAAGGGAACATGAGTTACGACTAAGGGAGTTTGAGTTTCAAGGCCATGCTCCTGAAAATGGTGCCAGTCCCTTTGCCTCTGATGCCACTGCTAGCCAAGGAGCCTCAACCTCAGCTATGAATTTTCATTTAGATCATTTTGTTGAGAAAGACGATGATATAGAGAGCTATCTAAATAGGTATGAACTATTAGCTACCACGTATGGGTTAGAGAGAGAGAGGTGGAGCTTAAAGTTATCTCAAGGACTTCGTGGGGCAGCTTATGAAGTTTTTGCAAAAATGAGCAGAGGTGATCAGGAAAATTATGACATGCTAAAGCAGGCTCTTTTGTTAAGATATGAAAAGAATGCAGAATTTTATAGGAAAAAATTTAGGAATGCTAAACTACTGTCAGGTGAAACCTATCACCAGTTCTCTGCACGAATAGAGACATACTTGGAGAAATGGACTTCTCTGGGGAAAACCAAAGATCTTAAGGAAATGGTCCTTATAGAGCAACTAAGAGAGTCCATGGCTCCAGACCTGAGAAAGTTTCTCATGGAACAAGGTGCAGAGAGGCTGGGTGAGTTGCTAAATGTTGCTGAAAGGTATCAAGCAGCTCAAGCAGAGGTAACAGGTAATAAAAAGAAACAAGTGGATAACTTTAGGGCACCACAGAACTTTAATAAATTTGATCCTAGGGATCAAAACAGCAGTAAGCACCAATTTGATAGGCCACGGTATGAAAATAAAAATAAATTCCCACAATTCGATGAAAGGAAATATGATGAAAGAAAATCTTTCAACCAAGGAAAAAGATGGTGTAAGAATTGTCAGATGGACAATCATGACACTGACCGTTGCAGAAGGAAACCTGTGTATATGGCAACCCTTCAGGTCAGGTCGACCTCAAGACAGGAGGAGGATATTATGTTGGATACCACTCCAGAAGGGATGAGGAAGGCACAGGCTGGGGATAAAACACTCAAGCCTTGTTTCAGAAAATTGTCAACTTGTCATACAACTCCAGGCAAGGGAGATTTTTACATGAAAAACAAGTTGATGTATAGGAAGACTGGAGCTAGATCCAAAGGTCAAGGACAGCTGGTACTTCCTAAAAGATATAGGGCAGACTTAATAAGGAGCCTACATGTGAAACCAGATGGGGACCATGAGAAGATAGGCACCATCATTCAAAAGGTGGCTCACAATTATTATTGGCCCAAAGCAAGATGGGACATTGAGAATTTTGTAGAAAGGTGTAGCATAGCACATGAGGGAACACCCACAAGTGGGAACATTGATCAGGACCTGGACACGCCACGGGGCAAAATTAGGCCTGATAATAAAAAGAAAAATAGATTTGATAAAGTGGACCAAATGGAATGGGAAGCCCCTTTTCACGGACAAGCTTCACTTATCTGTTTTACAATGGCCACTATGCGGAGAGTGCAAAGAGATGTCTTACCCCAGGATAAGCCGAAAATCCCTCAATCGGACTTAAACAAACTGGAGGAAGAGGATGTAGAGAGGAAATCTCTCATCAAGAATTTTAAGTGGGGAGACAGCCCCAAGAAAAAAATTGGTAGCGGTCGTTTTGTGAATGATAATTCTGGGAGGAAAAATCATCACTACAGAGCTTCGAGTGGAAGAGACCATACCGGTGCATGGACAAATAGGTCCACACAATTAAAGGTCCATATGTAGCTTTGTTATGAACGTGGACTGATGAAAAGGCAGAGGAAAACATTACATCTTCATACCAATATGTGAATGAGCTGACCACTCGTTTAAAAACTGGCTGGAAACTTGCCAATGAAAATTTGAAACAAGCCAGGAAGAAACATGCTGCCTATTATAACAGGAAGGCGAAAGACAGAAATTTGGCTGTGGGAGAGAAAGTACTGCTTCTTTTGCCCGGGAGTCAGAATAAGTTACAAATTGGATGGCAGGGTCCATATACAGTTTTAGAGAAGGTGTCTAGAACAAATTATAAGATAGATAAGAAGGGGAAAGAAAAAATCTATCATGTGAATCTCCTGAAGAAATATTTGGAAAGAGAACATCAGGAGGAGACACACTTGTTGACCTTGTCCATCGCCATGGAGATGAAAAAGGAACCACTTTCATCATTTGAGTATCCATTACACCCCTGTGAGACAGCAGCACAGGTGAAAATCAGTACACATTTAACGAAAACTCAGAAAGAGAGAGTGCAACAGGTTCTAAATAATCATGCAGAGGTGTTAACAGACCGACCAGGGCATACAAACCTATTGGAATATGATATGAAACTGATAGACCCCACACCTGTCTGTATGAAACCATATTCGATTCCGTTTGCTAAGGAGAAAGCTTTGAAGGAAGAGATAGACTATCTATTGAAGGAGGGAATTATTTCACACAGTGAATCCTCATATAGTTCCGGTGTTGTACTCTTAAGGAAGCCCTCTGGAGAACATAGACTCTGTATAGATTACAGGAGACTGAATGCTATTACAGAAGGACAGGTGGATCCATTGCCGGATACAAATCAGCTGTTTGCCAGACTAAATAAAGCTAAATATTTCTCAAAAGTGGATTTGAGTAAAGGATACTATCAGATTCCAGTAAAGCCTGAGGTTAGACCATACCTAGCCTTTAGTACCTCAGAAGGACACTATGAGTTTAATAGATTGCCATTTGGATTGAAGAATGCGCCTAGTGTCTTCTCTAGAATGATGAGAAAATTATTGGACCCTCTGAATAATCCACGTATAACAAATTTCATGGATGATATCCTTATAGCAACAGAAACATTTGAGGAACACATTGACTCTCTGAAGATGCTGTTTGATCGACTTGGGGAAGCAAATTTAACAGCCCGACCAACCAAATGTTGCGTTGGATGTAAAGAATTGGAATTTTTGGGACACACAGTTTATCAGGGAAACATGACCCCTGACCCAAAGAACTTAGAGAAACTAAAGAAAGCCCCGAGACCACAAACCAAGAAGGACGTGAGATCCTTTGTCTCATTATGTGGTTTCTACCAGAAGTATATCAGGAACTTTAATTCCATATGTGCACCGTTAACTGATTTGACACGTAAAGGACATCCAGATCGCATTACATGGACCCCACAATGTGAAATGGCTTACCAAGAATTGAAGGAAAAGCTCACAAGTAAACCTATTTTGAAATTACCTGACTTAAGTCAAGAATTCATAGTAAGGACGGATGCAAGTAATATTGGGTTAGGTGCAACTCTACTACAGAAATCAGATGCATTGGATGGGGAATTAAGCCCAGTGGCATATGCTAGCAGAAAGTTGAATAAAGCTGAAATCAACTACTCAACTAGCGAAAAAGAATGTCTTGCAGTAATATGGGCAATAAAGAAATTCAATATTTATCTGTATGGGAAGGCATTTAAGTTGCAAACGGACCACAAACCTTTATCGTTTCTAGCCCAGGCTAGGCATGAGAACTCTAGGTTACTCCGATGGTCCTTGCTTTTGGCTCCCTATAATTTTAGCATTGAGTATATATCTGGAAAAACAAATTTGGGAGCGGATTTTTTTAAGCCGCCATCCGTGTGATGAGAATCACCGTAAACCCCAGAACTAATAATAAATTTCTCTATGTGTATATAGAATAAAGGACTGACATATAATGTCTGTTTTAAGAGGGGAGATGTCGTGGAATATTCTAATCCACATATATAAATTATCAAGTAAATATAAAGCCTAATAAATACATATAATAAATAAAGGAAGAAGAATGGTAAAGAACAGTGCTGTCACAATGACAGTACTCGAAATCCCCCTTGTTTTCTACTTCGTCGGCAAATTGTAACGCTTTCACGTTGATAGTAAAAGCCTACTGTATTATTACCCGCGTTCTTCAATGAAACGTGTGCTGTATTTCTTGCAAAAACATTGAGATACCAAGCTGAACAATGACCTAATTTTAATATTTCATTCATTCCATTTTATACACGGCGTAACTAAAGACAGATGGACTAAAGGATAGAGAGAAGGGAGAGGCATAAAGCCGAACACGTGCAACACAAAACACGCGTCGCGCGATACACAATTACTACTATCACGCGTGTAAGGCCACATGCACTAACTTTTTCGGACGGACAGTGATAAAAACACTAACCTTCCCAGAGTTAGGTTTTTAAATCCTGAAAAACTCTTATTAGAAAGATGACAATAGATGGGTTTACGTTTGAAAACATTACAGTACCCAGACAGCACATCTTCGAAACAGGAGGTAGAAGGAATTGCATATTTTGAACGCAGCATTTTAGCTCTATTAAATATATATATTTGGGTTCCTTAGGGTTTGCTGACAAAGAATATGTACAACGTTATGCAAATAGTCTAGGAATTAACAAGTTATAGCCAAAATAAAATGATGGTGCTGTCAGACAACACCCAAAATCAGAATCGCTCAGTGGTAGATTTTTTTTACACCACCATTGTACGGGAAATGGGCCACAAGTTACATTTGAACTGATTGGCTGGAATGATATGTAAGGCTAAACACGATTAGTCGGGCTATAAATGCTATCCTTGGTTGTTAGGGGAGACGTAGGAAGTTAAAATTTTTTCAAACACTTGTCGAAACGTGGCTCCATTGGCCAGACTCGCTGATATACTCACTTAGGAGCGTTAGTTCGAGACCACTAGTTCAAATAAGCTTGATAAAGCAACAGTGCGTTGAAGCCAGCTCATATTTTTGCTAAATAAAAGCCTGGAACATAAGCAGATGGGAATTTGTGCCAGTATTTGTGCCAGAATTCATTGCTAATCAACGTATCTGTGTTTGTTTCCATGAATTGTGGTAAGCTTGAAACATTCAGTATCTTTTAATGAAAATTGAATGTGAATTGTTAATTTATGCCTGTATATATGTGTAGTTCAGTAGCAAACATGATGTAAAGCCTATAATGCTCCAGCCTGAACAGAAGGTGTCGGAGGAAAGTAAAACTGCATGGAATGGCCAAACAGTACACTGACACCTAGATTATTGATTAGACAGAAATAATGCTGGAAGTGCAGAGGCGTAGTAACCATTAAGGAGGTTAATACTGGTATAAAGTATTTCAGATGAAGCTGACAGTTGGCCTAACGCTCTGAACTCAATGTTTGTGATGTATTGTGCTCAGTGTAAAAAGAGAGTATAAATTAGTTATGAAGTAGAAGGTACATCCTTCTTGTTTTCAGGGACCGTGGTCTTGATGGTATTGAGCAGCACCTGGTCAGAGCTTTGCTGAATCCAGAGTCGGACAGCATACTCCTTGGTCCATTTAGCTATCAGTGAGGTGTCTCCAGAGCACAGGGGAGAAATCGAGCAGAGGAGTCCTTTCCTGCCGCCATCACGCAAGATAAGCTGATGTGGCCAGCTGAGCTCAAAATTATGTACCCCCATCTTAAAATAACATTGTAACATAAACTTAAGAGGGGAAGTAAATTGTTTTAATATCAGGAACTGAGAACATCTCCAATACTAGTTCCAATAAAGACAAACTATTGAAGTCATGATGACAAATACCAACAGAGCTTGAACAAAACAAAACCAGTATTACCTCATATTACTACTACACATCTGACACACATAGGATACTTTTTTAATAATATATGTCACTACAATATTCATATTGATAAATTCTGTACATATAACTTGTAATTAAAATTGATTGTGATTCCTGGTTCCCTTTGTATTTGAATCAGGACACATATTCATTCATGACAGAAATGAATACATATTGTTATTTGAAAAGTTATCAGTGACTCCTTTAAGATATCCTTGTAGAGTGTTTTATGTATGTGAGTGTCACAGTGTTGTCAAGTGTGGTGGAATAAATTAAATTGTTTATCTGTCTGTTGTTGTTATGACTTACACTTCATCATACACATACCCTAGACATACAACGTAGTCATCACACTATTTCAGAATAATTCTGACTGAGATATATATATATGTGTGGCAGCAAGTAAGGTTATCTATAATACACTACTCTTATTAGATATAGATACCTTCACAGCTGATCTCAGTCAGTACACTAAGTCCCCTATAAATATTTATAACATCCCACTTCACCACAAATGTGTTAATAGCATTCGTGAGGATTTTCATTCTGATTTTCTGGTAATAGAAATTAGTGTTTAAGTTTTTAAAAGAGATAGCTTTTACCAATTAAAAGTGTTAGCTTTTACTATTATAATTCACTTTGATTTTCTAGCATTAAAACTAGTGAAATAAAATAACGCGTAGCTATTTCATATCAGATGTTCAATTATAATGTTAATTTTCACCACACGCTTTCTCACACAAGAAGAGACGGTTTTAGCAGACTGGTTAAATGCTAGGCGCGACTGATAGTGATAGAATAGAATTCACGTTTTATCTTATTGTGCGTATTTATTATAAGTGCCTGTTATTTAATATCATACGACTAAACTATCAGACCGACCAAATTAATAGCTACTTAACGACCGGCGATAGTTTGTGATAACTGACATTGTACGCTGATTGTTAAGCGCGAGCAAGGGGGGGGGGGGAGTCGCATAACTCATCCAACCTACACTCGCTAAGCAACGGCCGATAGGGTAGGCTAAAGACACCGTGTGCCTTTTAAATTTAATCATGACTGACGGAGTGGATAAGAGATCGTCTTGTCCCCGTCTGTGTGCATATATGTAGCTTTATAGAATAGTAGCATTTTTCCATAAATGGTTCTTATATATTCCTAGCAGACCTGATCAAAGGCGTCCAACGGTCTTTTCTTTTCCTTTTTTACGGATTGGTTAATGTTGCCTTTCTTGGCTTGTGCGTCACCAATTTCATTGCTGAGCAAGTATTTGCCAACGATACATGAGAAACATTTTAACTTGTAAATTTAACTGGACTTACCAAACCCAGCAATATTTTTTCAATTATATCAGCCCACTGGGGTGTGAAAAAAAATAACATTCATTCCCGACTTCTGACAGTCGTATTGAAGCTTAGCCTCCAGAATTTACGCTGTTTCAGAATCGGCATTCTACCATAGAGCCAGCCGATAGGATTATCATCATTTATCAATTGTAACATTTGTAGCAACCAGATGTTTCCCAATACTGGAAGTATTTTCCTCTTTTAACTGTGAACCCCAAGATCACGTTTCTACATCAACTATTGGCGGTGACATTTTGTTCATCCAGGAAAAACACACACCAGATTCGGCGTTCACATCACTAGTCTTTAGTTGTTAGAGGATGGACTAGGGCCAATTTGGGAAATAAACCTGACATTTGATATAGTCAGGAACAATTGTAATTCCAAGGGATATCACCAAGAGTAGGTAAGAGTGATTGAGTGGCCACTGTATGAAAGAGAGAGGGTGAATATTTTTCTTTGTTACAGGGACTTTACCAAATTTGGATTTGCTTAAACTTGTTAACTTTACTGGGTAGCCTATAATAGGAACTTGTTTACTTTACTGTCTACTCTGTACCGTAGTGCAAACCTTCGACCTTTGGGTTATTACTTTTTGGGTTCTTTTCTCCAGAGGGGTAGGGCACGTTTATTCTGCTATTTCATATGTATGTAAATCTGATTGTATTTGATCTTTCTTTAGATATTTGATGTTGTCAAGTTTAAATACTAATAAACAACAAAAGAAACTTAACTTTGTGTGTTGGTCAGACCCATACTCAATTAACCGTAGTTTTTCACGTTTGTGTGTCTTGTTGTCACATAGCTGTGTGTGTGTAGTTAAACTTATATTTATATGTATGAGGAGGGCAAGGTTGTCTTGTACTAACTTATAGTCGTATAGATAGACTGGAATAGAGAAACTTGCTGATTCCAGAGACATATCTTCTCCTTAAGCTATCACCCTTGAAATCTATTTCTCTCACCTTTTTCTCACATACCTATCTCCATCCACTCTACTCAGACGGGTCAAAAATAACTCACAACCTATCTGTACGACACTGCGCTTGATAAAACTCTTGGCCTCCTCATAAGTTAAGTTTGTGTCAAGTTGAGGAAGCTTTCCCCCTTCCTTTGCCAATCTGTCAGCCTCTTCATTTCCAGGGATGTTTCAGTGAGAAGGGATCCACTGTATCACGACTCTTTTGTATTATTGACATAGTGTGTGAATTGTTACTCTTAGGTCATCCAGTTCAGCATTACTTTGACTTTTCAGCGTTGTAATCACTGACAGCGCATCTGAGAAGATAGCTACTGGTCTCTCTGAGCTTTCTTCTGTCATTAGAATTTCTGATGCAGTTTTTAAGGCCTCTGTCTCTGCTCTGACGTTACTTGAACATGTCCCTGTTGCGACTGCTATCTTTTTTTGTGTGCCATTGCTTAAGCTCAGGAAGACTCCTCCACCCCCATCTTCTGTTGCATTAGTTGCTGATCCATCTGTGTATGCATGGATCCAGGTGTTGCTTGTGTAATGTTTCTCTATATATTCTGTGGTTAGCACTCTCCTTTCTGTTTCATTTTGGCTGCTCTTTCTCTCAATACCAGGAATGTTTTCTATCATTTCAGGGAAGCACTGTTGTTTCCAAATTGGTAGCTTGTATGCAGTACATATTGGCGTAGCTGTTGATATTGCGTTTATGGGGTCTGCTCTCATCTTTGTTTTGACTGTCTCTACAAAGCTGCTTCGCTTCAGTCTTCACCTTCCAAGTCCATTTATTCTCTGGAGCATTTGGTGGTCTATCAGCCTCCTGAATTTCTCGGCTTGTTGCTGGGCTCTGCTGTCTCTTCTATCCTCCATAGGCTGGAGGTGAGTAATCTTTTCCAACTCGTCAATGAGTAATGCCCCCTGTTATGATTCTCAATGCTTGGTTTTGGGTTCTGTTTATTTTGTCAAAGTTCGACTTGGCTGCTGTTGACCATGCTACAATGCCGTATTCTAAGACTGGTCTCACTCGCCCAGTATATAGCTTCTTTAGTACTCTCTCGTCTGCTCCCCATCCCGTGCCAGCAAGTTTTTTCATGATTGCCACTCTCTGCCTTGCTCTTGTCCTGTTTTTTTTTTCAATCTGGGTTTTCCAAGTCAAGCGGCGATCAAAGGTAATGCCTAGGTAGTTTGGGTTTTCATCCAGATGTAGATTTTTCCCATTTAGCACCAATTTGGAGATCTGTGGCTTGTTTGAGAGAGAAAACACTGTGTATGATGTTTCCCTTCATTTATCTTTACTAGCCATGCCTTGGCTCACTCCTCCAATGATGTTAGGGCTTGCTGCATCCAAATGCTTGCCGAAGTAATATATTCCTCTGAGATCCACAGGGCTGTCTTCTGCAAAGGAGGCATTGTGAGTTCTTCTTGGAATATTCTCTGATATGTCATTAATATATGCGAGGAACAACGTGGGTGACATGACACCCCCTTGGGGAACACCCTGCTCCAATACCATCTTGCTACTGGTCTGTCCTTGTGGTTGGACGACTCTGGTAGTTCTATTCTCAAGATAGTGGCTGATCAATTTGAACATTCTCCCACACACTTCACTTCTTTGCAGCTTGACTTTTAGTCCATCTTTCCACACTTTGTCAAGTGCTTTTTCTAAGTCCACCCAAACCACCAGTGTGTGCTTTTTTTTTTGGGAAAGCGTCCTCAATTTTCTGAGTTATATACGTGATCTGATCTTCAGTGGATCTGTTTTTTCTGAATCCTGCTTGCTGTGGGGATAAGATATGTTTTTCCTCTAGATGCCACATTAGTCGGGTATTTATTATGCGCTCCATCAATTTTCCAACACAGGTAAGTAGACTGAAAGGTCTGTAGCCATTTGGTTCTGTCTGAACTTTGTCTTTCTTAGGTATTGGAATCAGTATGACGTCTTTCCATGCCTGTGGTACTATTCCTCTTTTCCAGCTGCAGTTTAGGATGGCCAGAAGCTTCTTTTGTGCCTTTGCTCCTGGGCCTGTTAGCATTTCATTGGTTATCCCATCTTTTCCAGGTGACTTCTTTTTCTTTAGCGCCCTCATCCCTTCTTCCATTTCTTGCATTGTTAACTTTGCCATCATGAGTTCTTCTGGTGCAAGCTTTTTGTTGTCATGACTCCTTTGTTCATCAGTGATGGCCTTTCTTCTGTCTATAGGGACATCAATGTGGTTTGCACCATCATAGTGTTCCGTGAGTGCATTTGCAGCCTTTTCCCTCCTGAGCATATTTTCACCTTGTTTGATTGTGATGTGATTTTTGTAAGGTTCTTCGTTGTTCAAAGCTCTATCTAGTTTCCACAGTTTGTTCCCTTCTTTATCTAGGTTGAGATTTTCTGTTGTTTGCTTCCAGCAGTCTCTTGTTGTTTGGTTTAATGTTCTTTTGTACTTTGCAGTGGTTGCTTTTAGCAAGATGTTTGCCTCAGTTATTTGTTCTGTTTCTGCCGTGTCTCTGGCTTCTGTTACCTCATCTTCAAGTTTGTGCAGTTCTTCATTCCAGTATGATTTATAGTTGTTTCTTGCCCCTCTCGGAATAGTCTCAATAGCGGCTTGAAGTATTGCTCTATTAAAGCTTTCAACCATATATTTCATGCTGTTGTTTCGTGTGTTGATGGTCTCGCAAAGACTGCCAGTCAGCACTGCAAAACTGTCCCAGTCAGCTCTTTTGTAATTCCATCGGGGCAATGGTTTCACTTCATGGGAAACATACTCCATATTAACCACTAGCTTTATTGGTCTGTGGTCGCTGCCTGCTAGCTGGCCAAGTACCTGTCGGTCAATTTTGTGAACGATGTCCCCTGTGGCGAAAGCTAGGTCTGGAGTGGAAGTGGTGTGCCATCTTCTAGAGTAGAAACTGGGTTTATCATCTGGCCGGTTGATAAGGTGAAGGTTTGTGTCTATCTCCCAGTCCTCTACTTCCTCTCCTCTACTGTCTATAACCGCCTATACCCATCTTTCCGAGTGGCTGTTGAAGTCTCCGACCACTATGCAGTTTGAGCTCTTTATTTCCATACTTGCAGGTTTTTGTTCGGTGGGCCATACAAATTGTAGATACGCATGTTCGTGTCCTTTATTTTAATGTAAACCCCTAAAATTTCCGACTGGTCGTTGAAGTTCACGGATACCTCGCTATTTCGTATTGAGTTTCGGGTAAGTAATAGCACACCTCCTTTGTATCCTTCTCGATCGAGTCGGAAAGCCTGGTATCCTCTTATTGAGAATCTGTGGTTGCTGTTGAGATGTGTTTCTTGGATGCAAGCCACATCGATTTGATCCTCATAGAGGCGGTTTTTTAGGGGGGACTTTTTTGTTGAGAACTCCTTCTGCATTCCACTGCAGAATGTCGAGTGTTCTTGGTGTTTGGTCAATAGCTTTTGCCCTTTTCCTCTGTACCTTGACTCAACAATTCAGGAGAAGGTGACCACCAGTAGTATTGGTTGGACCCATTCGAGGCGGGGGGTCCGGCACTCTCGCCGCCTGGCGGGACTCCACGTGACAAGCATCACAATGCTTAAATTGTATTCGTGACATCTTCATTAGGCGAAGTACGTTGCACTGTTTTGTTAAGCATGTAGTCAGTGCATACGATTTAAACAGGCATTTCTGTAGGGTTGCGTTCCTTAGCTCTTGACTGTCCCCAGCCTATCTGCAAGGCAGCAGGTGGTTTAAAATCAGTTTTCCTTCTCCTAGACGAACTGCCTTCCAAGGATTACGAGCTTCATCTTCCCGGGATTTAACCCATGCTTGGGGTTTGAGTTAGTGCTGGCCAGAGCATGGTCCACTCGCCGGTGGGTACTGCGCCTACACCGTAAGGTGTTCCAAACTACTCCCGATAGACGAGAAACAGTGAAGAATGAGGCAAGAAAGCATTTAACCCATGAAGTGGGGGTGGATTGGTGCAGACCAGAGCATGTACCACTCGCCGATGGGTTCTGCATCTACACCTACTTCTCAGCCCATTTAGTCTAGCCCCTCACCAAGGACCTGTCCGGCTTGGGTGACCCTGCCAGGAGTAAAACTCCCGCCGGCATAGATCCCGGAATCATTGGGCACTCAAGCTCTCCAACTAACGGCAAGGTAGGCTTGCATGTGGAGAGATCCAGAGTCCAATAATGAAGAATCATGTTATGCATTACCAAGAGGAGATCAAGTGATCATTGTCAGACTAAGAACAGGCCTTTGGGCACTCAAATACTACTTGTACAACAAATTGAAAATCGGTCAGACAGATATGTGCCCCTGTGGGAAGGACAAACATACAGTAGAACATGTACGCCAAGACTGTCGGCTCCATGAGAGAAGCAATGTGGTTCCATGGCCTTCTCCAAGCCAGTTGTATGGTGACAAGAAAATCCTAAGCCGGATTTCCAGCTTTATAAGTGAGTTGTTGTTGTTTGACTATGGCTGCTGAGCTTATCGCTCTTTGGCAGCTAATACCAAGTTGAAGAGTCCTTGATATTGACTACTCTATAGATCTAAACTTTTCCTGTGGCTTTTCTGCCATTCTGAAACTTGTTGAGTCGAAGTCCTGAGCTCCAGTTTCTCCAGATTAGCTTGCATTTAAAGGATCATAACATCAGGTCCCAAGCTAGGAAGAAGAAGCGTGTGACATAATGTACATTCCTCGCCATCCAAGGGGGCTCTCAAAATATGCAGAGCTAAAATACTGTGCTCTGGTTCTGGGCTCTCCCAAGGAATCGTAACATCCTACACAAAGCCACTTCTCAGCTCTCCCTGCCTATCATGAAGTCCATAGTGAGATCTCGTGCTTGCAGCCAACCAGGTAAAGGCCAGAATTATGTCTGGGGCTCAAGTGACTGCTCCAAGCTTAGTGTACAATGCTGGGTTCTCAACATGTTTCACCACAAAGTGAATATCAAGAAGTGTGTGGAAGATTTCAAGATTCAATAAAGGTGTAATTAGCCGCACAGACAGATACTCAGATCCAAATCTACATACTTTAGCATTCTGTACAGCTGATGGTCATATAAGGATGGTTCCAGATATGTCTGCATGTATTATAAGATAGAAAGATGTGGTAATCTGAGAGTGAACGACGATAAAGAAGAAGGTACTGCCGGAAGAGAGTGAAGTGATAGTGCTTTCAAAATACTAGGTCCAATTGTATGAAGTGGGATGACCGATCCTTTCCTCGCTGTATTTGCCCTCTCTAACTTAAAAGCAGAGTCAGGTACCCATTTACAGCTAAGTAGACTGGAACAAGACTGCTACCAGGTTTTGATTCCGGAACCTGGAACCCGCAACCCAGCTTTAAAACATGGGTAATTGACCTTGCGCTTGAGCTAGGGAAGGTAAAGACAGCGAGAAAGGGAACGAGTAACCCCCACCTCAACAAGCTTAGACATAGTGTGACGTGTTTTGGAATAAAGCCTGCAGTAATCTGACAGCTTATTGTAACCTTATAGCTGCTCTCTGATTTGCTAGCTAAACATGCATTATACCAACTGTCTATTTCGACAATACACTCTTTTGTCCCCGCCCTCTTTTCTTTAAACACGGGCTAACGCAGTGTTTACTATCTTCGTGACCTGTCAGTCATAACAGGAAACAAATCACGCTTTGATTTTACTCCTTTCCACTCAATCGAGCTCAACTGTCAATCATATAATACTCGACAGACAGACAGCACGTGAGAAAGGCGGAACTGATCCTTTGAAGTTTGTCCAGGGAAAGTCTAGAAATCCCTAGTTTCTTTTGATCTTGGAACACGGGCATTCTACTGGTAAAACCGCTAGGAGAGACGAAAGTATTTGATGTCGGTCACCACTCCAGACGAGAACTGCTGGAAAGACCGAGACGTAAGCCTTTGAACTTGCATCTCTGCTTCTGAATTTTTGTCCCACACAGTAGTGCGTGATAACGACATTATATATATATATATATATATATATATATATATATATATATATATATATATATATATATATATATATATATATATATATATATATATATATATGTGTGTGTGTGTGTGTGTGTGTGTGTGTGTGTGTTATTAGCGCGTAGACATAACCATTTCTATTGGATTATTGGTTAAAATGTGATTCGTGGAGATTTTCATTCTGGATTTTCTGGTAAATAATGCTAAGTGTTAAGAAGTATTTTGCGGTGATAGCATTTAAAGTTAAACACTTAAATACTTAAACATACAGTTGAATACTTCACTTAGATCTTTTTCTTTGCTAGTAAAGCAAATTAAATAAAATAACGCGTAGCGAGTTTCATAACCAGATATTCAATTAAAATCTTAGATCACATCACCGACGCTACCTAGCTGAGACGAGACGGTAAATTTTGTTTACAGTGTAGACCGACGCATCACTAAACTCTCCAGGAGAGAGAGAGATAAACAAGACGGTTAACCAGACCGGACTTAGAGACTAGACGGCTGATAGTGGGAGGGAAAAAATACTGTTTATGTTTCATTTTATAATTATTGTTATAATAGCGTCTATTATTTTTTTAATGCCATACGACAAATTAACAGACACCGACAATTTACTAGCTGCTAAATGATAGGTGATAATGTGTAGGTGGTGCATTGTGAGAAACAAATTATAAATAAATAACTGTGATAGACTTGCCGGCCGCGAGAAGGGGCGGGAGAGACTTCATCTGCTCAATCCGACCCAAATCCGCGGCCAGCGATGTTTGTGTGTGCAGGCGTAGATCGAACACCGTGTATCTTTAAATTCGTCAGGAAAAGTTTTTGTGTATATATATATATATATATATATATATATATATATATATATATATATATATAAAGATATATATATATATATATATACATATATACATATACATATACACATACACATACACATATATATATATATATATATATATATATACACACAGTACTTTGCAAAAAAAAATGGCAGTCATATTGCTCAGCTAAATATGCTGAAATCTAATTAAATATGCATGTTCTGCCCCAAATTTACACTCCACTTAAGTGAGCAAACACTACCAAAAGTTAAAAAAAATTAGCGTAGAGTAAAGTCCCTTGATAATAGAGCAGACGACAATTTCTAATGCTAGTGGCAGAAAATGGATACAAAGTCAAAGTGTATGTTAATTTCACAGCTTTGGAATGAAGGAAATCAAACATGTTCCAACATTTCTAAAACCTTGAACATTCCTGAGCGGACTGTCTACAGAGTTGTGAGTAAATTAAAAGCAGATAATGGAATCGAGCGAAAAGAAGGTAGTGGGGGGTCCAGAATTTTGGACACAAAGGACCATCGGCGTCTCGCCCAAATCGTTCGGGCTGGGCCAATGAAGAGTGTAGAAAACATACGGCAGCGCATGATCGATTTGGGAAACCCAGAGGTATCTAATGCTACTGTCAACCGGGAGCTACACAGGATGAATTACACAAAAAAGCGGGTAATTTCGTCACCATTTCTCACAGAGACTCACAAACAGATGCACTTGAACTGGTGCCACGAACACCAAAATTTGTCATGGGACAATGTGATTTTTTCAGATGAATGTTCTGTTTGGTCTTATCCTGCTCAAATAAATATTTGGATGAAAGACTCTGTAACGCCTGTGTACCAGCGACCGAAACATACCCATAAATTCCATCTTTGGGGAGGGGTGGCAGCAAGAGGTGCCACCCCACTGTGTGTTTTCACAGGAATTCTCACGAAAGAAAGGTACATCGACATACTAGAGGGACACCTTCTGCCATTTATGCAGGTCATGTACCCCGATGGGTGCACATTTCAACATGACAATGACCCAAAGCATACAGCTCATACCACCAAAGCATGTCTGCAAGAGAAGAATGTGATAGTGCTGAAGTGGCCCAGCAATAGTCCCGACCTAAACCCAATTGAAAACGTTTGGGCACTACTCAAGACTCATTTAAAAAAGAGTGGACTCAGAGACGTTGAACAATTGAAGAAGGTAGCTGAAAAATACTGGGACAGTCTGACTCACAATTACCTACAAACACTTGCGGGAAGTATGCCTCGCCGCATCCAGGCTTGCCTTGCTGGAGAAGGCAACATTATATTGTACTGAAACCACTGTTAATAGATAGGGGAGATACCAATCTTCCTCTGGACATACAGTTTTTATTATTATTTGCTTCTATGAGTGTGCTGCGTTGCGAAAATATGACTGCCATTTTTTTTGCAAAGTACTGTATATACATATATATATGTCATATATAATATATATATATATATATATATATATATTCTATATTTGGTATATATATATATATATATATATATAATATATATATATATTATATATATATTCTATAATATATATATATGTATACCAGCGATATATATATATATAATATATATATACAGTACTTTGCAAAAAAAATGGCAGTCAATTTTCGCAACGCAGCACACTCATAGAAGCAAATAATAATAAAAACTGTATGTCCAGAGGAAGATTGGTATCTCCCCTAAGTATTAACAGTGGTTTCAGTACAATATAATGTTGCCTTCTCCAGCAAGGCAAGCCTGAATGCGGCAAGGCATACTTCCCGCAAGTGTTTGTAGGTAATTGTGAGTCAGACTGTCCCGGTATTTTTCAGCTACCTTCTTCAATTGTTCAACGTCTCTGAGTCCACTCTTTTTTAAATGATTCTTGAGTAGTGCCCAAACGTTTTCAATTGGGTTTAGGTCGGGACTGTTGCTGGGCCACTTCAGCACTATCACATTCTTCTCTTGCAGCCATGCTTTGGTGGTATGAGCTGTATGCTTTGGTCATTGTCATGTTGAAATGTGCACCCATCGGGGTACATGACCTGCATAAATGGCAGAAGGTGTCCCTCTAGTATGTCGATGTACCTTTCTTTCGTGAGAATTCCTGTGAAAACACACAGTGGGGTGGCACCTCTTGCTGCCACCCCTCCCCAAAGATGGAATTTATGGGTATGTTTCGGTCGCTGGTACACAGGCGTTACAGAGTCTTTCATCCAAATATTTATTTGAGCAGGATAAGACCAAACAGAACATTCATCGACAAAATCACATTGTCCCATGACAAATTTTGGTGTTCGTGGCACCAGTTCAAGTGCATCTGTTTGTAAGTCTCTGTGAGAAATGGTGACGAAATTACCCGCTTTTTTGTGTAATTCATCCTGTGTAGCTCCCGGTTGACAGTAGCATTAGATACTTCTGGGTTTCCCAAATCGATCATGCGCTGCCGTATGTTTTCTACACTCTTCATTGGCCCAGCCCGAACGATTTGGGCGAGACGCCGATGGTCCTTTGTGTCCAAAATTCTGGACCCCCCACTACCTTCTTTTCGCTCGATTCCATTACCTGCTTTTAATTTACTCACAACTCTGTAGACAGTCCGCTCAGGAATGTTCAAGGTTTTAGAAATGTTGGAACATGTTTGATTTCCTTCATTCCAAAGCTGTGAAATTAACATACACTTTGACTTTGTGTCCATTTTCTGCCACTAGCATTAGAAATTGTCGTCTGCTCTATTATCAAGGGACTTTACTCTACGCTAATTTTTTTTAACTTTTGGTAGTGTTTGCTCACTTAAGTGGAGTGTAAATTTGGGGCAGAACATGCATATTTAATTAGATTTCAGCATATTTAGCTGAGCAATATGACTGCCATTTTTTTTGCAAAGTACTATATATATATATATATATATATATATATATATATATATATATATATATATATATATATATATATATATAAAGGGTGTCCGAACGAGAGCAGGTATATTTGAATTGCCCGCCATTTCTGTGGATTTTGTTTCTGTCACTTCATATTTGGCAGATGTCAAATAGAGACGTGGCAAATTCATTACGGAGAGGTACACGTATGAACAACGCGTTTCAATAGTTAAAACTTATTATCAAAATCAGTGTTCAATTGCGGTGACTCGGCGTAAATTACGTGAAATTTTGAGTCGTAATCATGTGCCTGCAGTATGCACAATTCAGCGTTTAGTTGCGGTATTTGAAGAAACTGGTTCGGTGGTGAATCGCTCAAGGCCTCCAGCACCTCGGAGCGCTCGTTCATTGAAAAACATTGCTGCTGTGCGTGAAAGTGTAGCTGAAATGCCAGGCACCTCAATCAGACACCGTTCACAAGAACTTGGCCTATCTCGGTCATCTTTACACACAATTTTGCGTAAAGATCTACACCTACACCCATATAAGATCCATCTGACGCAAGCTCTTCAACCTGCAGACCACGAACGGCGTCGTAATTACAGTAATTGGATGTAAGAAGCCTTTGAAAATGACCCTGAAATTTGGAAGAAAATCATCATGAGTGATGAAGCTCACTTCCACCTCAATGGCTTCGTAAACAATCAAAATAGCCGTATTTGGGGAAGCAAAAATCCACGAGAGATACACGAGAAGCCTATACATCCTCGGCGAGTGACAGTCTGGTGCGCTATGTGGGCTGGAGGTGTGATTGGTCCATACTTTTTTGAGAACGCTCATGGCAATGCTGTTACGGTCAATGGCGAACGCTATCGGGACATGATTAACAACTTTTTCGGTCCACAATTGGAGGATTTGGACCTACGTGACATGTGGTTTCAACAAGATGGCACCACGTCGCACATAGCACGCGACAAAAGAGAAATTTTGAATAGGATGTTTCCGGACAAATTAATTTCGAAATTTGGCGACATCGACTGGCCTTCAAGATCGCCAGATTTAACTCCATTAGACTTTTTTTAATGGGGTTTTTTGAAAGGGAAGGTCTATACCAACAAGCAACAGACTATTGAGAAACTCAAAGTCAATATCCGAGAGGATATCGCCGCTATACAAGTTGAAACAAGCGAAAATGACATGCAAAATGTGCCCCAAAGGGCGCGCATCTGTATGGCTAGCAGAGGTGGCCATTTAAATGATATGGTGTTCCACACATAACTGCCAGGTCTAAATAAAACATACGTAACATAAAATTGACAATTGTTTCACTTTTACACTAGGTATTCAAAAACAAAATCTACCTGTTCTCGTTCGGACACCCTATATATATATAAATGTTTCTTGAATTTTTAGCAGACCTGATCCCACGTGGACGGACCAGTGGTATTTTCTTTTCCTTTTCCATTTCCATGGTTAAGTGTGTACAAGCCGAAGATACTGTATGCCTATAAATTATCCTACTGAACTTAACAAAATCCTGGATACTATTTTATCAGCTAACAGTGGCGTATACCTGAAACATTATTATTATTTTCCCCAACACCTGACAGTTGTAATCCAAGTGGAGTACTAATATATACACTGTGCAGGACTGGCCCTCTGGCAAAGATTCGGCCGATAGAAAATCCATCATCATCATTTGTAACATTCTTAGCAACCAGATTTTCTAGAAGTGATTCCCTCTCTTTAAAACGGAAAACACCTAGGATTATCACACTATTCAATATTTGTAGTAAACCTGTATATCCATATAGAAGTTCCAGAACGAGCGGGAAACAAGACTGTTTTTCCCCGCCCGCCCTTAACACTGCAAGAGTTGTCGCAACGGAAATATTCAGTTGTAGTTCCTGTGTCTATACTTACATTCCCCTGTGCACCCATCGGAGGAACAGTGCTAGTTTTTTAGAACAGTGAAGACTCCCCTTTATGACTTATATCGTCACCAGGTGTTTAGTCATATTTCTGAGGTGGATGATGGAGTGAGTCGAAGTAAGGGTCACTGAGGTTATTAATATTTAAGTTTCACTCAGCGATTGAGTTTGGGTCTGACTTCATGTCAGTATGTTGTGACTTGGAGCGTGCGCATGGAGAAAGCGTGTTTGGTGAACTAGTCTGGGTGGCTGAGAGAGTACCCGGATGTGACTAGAGGGAGTCTGTGCTTGATAGCCGAGCTGTGTGCTTGAGGCTGTGAATTGTGGTCGAGCTGAGTGCTTATATTATGTGACATTTTTGATATTATATAGTGATTATGAAAATAGTGATTATGTCTGACATATTGTTGTATAGGCGATGTCTTCCCGCCTAAGTGTTTTGGAGGAACTTTGGTTAATGTTCGTGGAGAACATATTAACGCGACGAGTTGGTCCCGCCTTTGTATCTACGGTGGAGTAAGGCGTTGAGTATTGTTCGCCTTGTAGCTATATGGGAGTAGAATTTATATGGCGATGTTGCATGCCGCCAATCATAGTCACTTGGGATAAGTGATTTACACCTGGATGGCGAATGAATTCGTGCGAGGGTTGAATACCGCACATAGAAACGTGTTGTGTTTACTGTTAGTGTGTGGACGGTCAGCCAGTCCGTGGAAGTATTGTTATTTCCTACAGGCAGTGTCAGCCTGAGTGTGATGTAATGCATGCGTAACGACATTATTGATGTTCAGGACTTATGTGAATGTTCTATTAAATGTCATGGAGCTGTACAAGTGGCGTCGTGTTATTCATACCCCTAGTGTTGTTTACCATCTACACACGAAACATTCATAATACAGAGCTCGTGACAACTTGGGGAGCTCGCAAAAGGAGTATTTTTGGAACCTGGGGCAGCTTTTAGAGAATCAACAGAAACGCCCAGTGACATAAGTGTTAAAGGAAAAATATAACTTTAACACCAGGATTCATCGCGGAAGTAAACTTATTCGGCATTCACCTCATTAGTTCTTTTTGGGGGGGGGGATGAACTGGGGTTAATTTGTATCCTAGACAGCTGGGGTGATGCATTAGTCAACAGTAACAGTAGGGATTATGTTCGTGGAATAAAGTTACCAAGAGATACAACAGAACCATGGGAAGAATACAAAATAGGTAAGAGTGTGAGAGGTGGCCATATGAATGAGAGAGTGTGTGTTGATTTTATTGTTGCTGGAAATTATCTATTACTTTTGGTGGTTTGATTTTGTTTACTTTACTTGGTCATATATTGTACCAATATTGTTATTCTTTAAACCTAGTGCTAACCTTCAACCTTTGGGTTAATATTTTCTGTGGGTTAATATTTTCTTTGGGTTATTTTCCTTTAAACGGTGAAGGCGCACCATTCTTCTTTATTTCCTCTATATGTAAATGATTTTCTTGATACCTTTGGTTAACTTGATGTTGTAAACTGTTTAGTGATAATAAACAACAAGAAAACTTAACTTTGTGTATTGGTCAGACCCATACCCATTTATCCTTAGTTTTTTCACGTTTGTGTGTCTTGTTATCACATATCGTTGTGTGTGTGTAGAGTAACCTGTTCTTATTTTAGATAGGGAGGCAAAGACTGTCTTGTAGCAAAGCATAATTGTACGGATAGGCTGGACGAGAGAAACCTACTCACTCCAGAGACATATCTTTCCCTCAACGTACCACCTGTGAAACCTATTTTCTATACATTCCCGTGTATCAGTCAACCTTTACTCTTTACCTAGACTGTGCCCAATAAACAAATTAACATACCGTAAGACACATAGTACGGTGAAGTTTCTAACACTTCGTTTCCCTGCGGCAGTATCTGCTGTGAGACTACGTTTACCTTTTACCTGCACGCTTTAACTTTTCTTTTTTTTGGTAAAGTACATTTTTGCCTCCTACGTCTCGTTCAACCTAGACACTGGGTCTGTCGGTTATGTTACGAAAGATTACAGACCTTGCGGTCAGGAATAGGTACAAGTAGAAGGTCTTAGTTGTAAAGAAACGAGTACAGAAACAAGATACAGCGAAGAAGATTGATGACTGAGACTGCCATTTAGATTTATAGAACACGGTGGTTCAACTTGTTCAACCCTCAAGGCCATATAAACCAAAAAAATTTAAAGTTCGCGGGCCATTCATGATAAAAAGAAATTATTTAAAATAAAAGCTCAGTGATTAAAAATTAAAAATTACCAATGAGCATTGAATTTCTATAGAAATAATTATAGTTTTATTCTTAAGTCCTAATGGGAAGTTCGGGGGTGTGGATTTTCTTTACCCAGAGTCTCGATATCAATGTCAATCGAAAGCTTTCGGATGTTGATTGTAGACAGTAAAACATTGCTGTGCATCGGATGTTTTGAGTCTAATCACAAAAGTATTACTTATCCCATATAAACAAAAGTATTACTTATCCCATATAATTAAGGAAATATTTTTTTGTAAGAGCGCGGGCCACAAAACAATTTTACGCGGGCCACATTTGGCCAGTGGGACTGCAGTTGGACCACGCTGTTGTAGATATTGTGTAGAAGTCTGTTATGAAATATAAATGTTTCCCCAGAATGTTAAGAATACAATGGACAGCTAAACAGAGTAATGAGGATGTCCTGAAAGAGGTAAATGCACAAAGGAGGCTTGTTCTTCGTGTTACAAGGAATGGATCCACTTTTTCTCCCGTCATGCTATGAGAAGAAAAAACTGGAGTATATCGTAACAACAACAACAAAATTTGTAGGAAAAAGGAACAAAGGACGACAAATAAGAAAACACTGGACAGTTGGACATCCCGGCATGAGAAGAAGCCAACAACAGAACTGATTAACAGAACTGGCGACAGGAAGTTGTGAAGAAACATAATCGCCTACGCCACCAGCCATCACACTTGAAGAAGAAAAAGAAGAAATGTTGCCCATGAAATCAAAGAAAAAGCCACAGCCTAGATAATGCAATGCCCGGAATAGGTGAAAAATCATTTAAAAGAAAGAAAGAAAGAAAAGAAAGAAAGAAAAAAGAAACAAAGAATGGTAGAATGGAAAAAGATCAGACAACTTAATATAAAATATTTGCAAGTAAAATTTGAATGGAACATAACAAATCCGACCCAATCAACCAGCCTCATAGACACCAGCTGACCATCCTTTCTTGCCTGAGAACTG
Source organism: Oreohelix idahoensis (assembly GCA_024509875.1). NCBI lineage: Eukaryota > Metazoa > Mollusca > Gastropoda > Stylommatophora > Oreohelicidae > Oreohelix > Oreohelix idahoensis. The sequence continues at coordinate 94,911 of JAMPIV010013223.1, forward strand.
GCCACTTCATATTACTATCCACCTCCATCGCCTCAAGATATCTTATACTTATGAATGTCCATGTGACTCCGGAACCAGATCTCTAAATGTTATCAGACCTAAAAATCTTTTATATTTGGACATGCGCCCTAATATAACCGACCATGTTTAACGGGACGCACCTGACCAAAACGAGGCAAAGCTATTTTTAAATAAAAGACTTCTAAACACATTCTCCAAAATTGCCATACACATGACGCCAAGCCTGGCCGCAGGGTGTTAAGCTCAGGCAGAAGCTATTAGGCTGCTGAATGGATATGGAAAAGACAGTAAACTTGTCCTGGCAACAGGCCTGTAGTTTTAGCATGAATAACAAACAATGGAAAAGAAGAAAAATGGAACGTAAACAACAACAAATGAAATAGGCTAGGCATCTGGTTAGAATAGCCAGCCACCGTCACGCGCTCTACACGAAGAATCAAAGAATCGTAGAACACAAGAAAGATCAGTAAACATAGATCGAGGGAGTGGTTGAAGTATTAAGAAAAGGATATACCATTATAGATGCAGTTCGAAAACAACCCCTACTATAAATGAAATCATCTTCCCCGCTGACAGGAAGAGATAAGAGCATTAAGAAGGAAGACGAGCTATCTTTAAAAAAAAATTAATTCGTTCCAGTTGCACTAGCACACTTAATTAACTTGACAACGCTAAAACGTTTGAACAATTTGTTTTTTCCTCGACAGGACTCAATTAAAGTTTGCCAGGGAAAACTAACATAGATCTAAAACATAGATGCTAGAGCGGTTTTGTGAAATTGCTTAGAACGGTTGTGTTCAAAAAGCCGACGGGCACTGTTCCCCCAAAAAAGAATCTTTTATCCATACGGCACAGTAGTCCCCTTTTTTCCCACCAAATTTGCAGTCTTTTTAATGGCGCATTTTTCGTGATGGTTACTAAAGTGTGCACCTGTTGAAACGACGCACATTTTTATCCCATCCTTAATAATGGCGGATGTTTGATTTTTTGACACAATTTATTGAATTGTTCCCATTTATAATTCAGGTGATAGAGAATGAGTAGGCTGCAGTAAAATTGATTTTCTTGCATTATCATTGTTATCGTTTCGCTCATCACCGTTGTTCCATCTGCTTGTATCGCCCATTTGGTGTTTTCCTCATCATCATAGATTTTTTTAGTACCTATATGTGTTCTTGTCCTTGTCACCTGTTCGTAACTGTGGCTGACGAAGGGTAAAACCCGAAACGTCCCTTGTTTCCTGTGTACCGTTAACTTGTAAAACTGATTTCATACCATATTATTTTTTAATGCATACATAATTCAGGTGAGTTCGTCACATTTGCATTAACTTGATCGATTTAGTCGCTCACGTCGATTACGCCCTTAAATAAAAATTCGGAGACTCCCTTAAATACAAATTTTATTTTGATTTTTTTTTTTAATACGTACCATGGCAAGATTTAACAAAATATCCGTGCATTTACAAAACATGCTGTAATAATGCAGCTGTTAATTAATTAGTTAAATTTCATTTTTTTTTCACTCCTCCCCATACCTTTATTGACGCGTTGCTACATTGCTTCGCTACCAGTGCATATAGATATATGACCACAGTGCCGTCATGAGGACATGCAGCAAAAAGAAGGGAAATAAAGCACACATAATTATTTCCCGCCAATTTTGGCGGGTAGCTTACTCATCTTCTCTAATAATCGTCTTGTTATGTCCGCTAATTACCACGTAACTAACGATACGCTAAGGTAGGTAATCATTAAAATACTTTAGATGAAAAAAAAAACCATGAACTCGAACCATTTGAATGATTAGTCACGATTCGCACTCGTAGCGAGGTGATGGCACCGTTCGCATGGCCATAGGTTCGATTCCCCAGTAAGTCTATCACTTCTCTTGCTGTTCTATAGTCTAGTTTTCTATTTTTTTATTTATTACTGACGAGTACCTGCAACGTATCAATTTATATTTATTACTGCCTGAAAGACAACTCGATACATTTTGTTTAACTCAATATTTCATGTAGCACGAGCAGGTATACGACCGTCTGTATATTATATACTCCTAAGGCCTAATACTACTATTAAATGTGCCAACATTTGTGAAATCAGAATATAAGCAATACAGTCTAGAAAAACAGGAAAAACTCTGCATTGAGAACCGAAAGGCTTGAAAGATATTGACATTGAATATAAGATGATGATGATCACCACTGTCATGACCTCTCACTTCCCTACAGAGTACAGGCCTTCAACAAATATGTGCCACGTTTTCTTCTCCTGTACCATCCGTTCAAGATCTTCTCTTGTCTTCTTTTCCCCTGTTCTCTCTCTCTCTCCTGTTCCTTTCTCCGTGTACTTTTTGGTCTTCCATTACCTCTCTTACCCTGGAGATTCCAGAACGATGGGTCAAGGACTGTCCTTGTAATACCATCAGCAGGTTTCCTCAGCATGTCTTGTCCAACTTCAACTTCTTCTTCTTTGAGGCATGTATATGATTTAAGGGGGGTGTGGATGCATTTTTCACTATCCCCGAAGGGAGGCAGTCTAGTGTATCGGTAATCCAGGATCGTCACGTCCTGCCAGAAGCATTGGATATACATCTGGGTCAGCTTATTCATCATTTTTCAGTCAGCTTTGCCAACCCATCTGCAGTGATGGTATATTAATATGAAACAAATATAAAGGTATGTTATCAGGCACTCGCAGGAAATAAAGAAGTAGAACACCAGACAACAGAAAAACAACAGACATGAGTGGCTTACCCAGGATTTGAACACTGGACCTTCCGTGCGACAACCCCGCCCAGCCATGCAAGCGAATCACACTATCCGCTCTGCCATCTACGCATCATCAAAAATGATGTTTCAATGGCAGGTCAATAGTGCGAACCACAATACACGACACCAGAAGTCCTCCATGGGCAGTTCAGCCTATTAATGACGCAATCACTTCTGTTGTATTTCTATCAAGCAGTATAGGCCGAATCCAGTGTGATTCGCTTGCATGGCTAGGCGGGGTTGTCGCACGGAAGGTCCAGTGTTCAAATCCTGGGTAAGCCACTCATGTCTGTTGTTTTTCTGTTGTCTGGTGTTCTACTTCTTTATTTCCTGCGAGTGCCTGATAACATACCTTTATATTTGTTTCATATTAATTTACTGTTTACAGGCCTCAGGTTTCCCTCCCTTATTTGTAATAAATGCAGTGATGGTATACCTGGCATTCCCCGCCACCTAGGAGGCCGTCACAGAGAGACAAAGGTGCAATGTGCACTGGCCTGCATCTCTCCGTCATCCATGGGGATTATTGAATAGAAGAAAAACAGTAAAGAATGAGGCGACAGAGCATTTAACCCATAACTACAGTGCCCAAGGCTAACTGACCTGCGACACCAGCTACTTCCATCGCACCCAACTATCCACAGTACACATCATCACAACAACTGAGGAAGACTTATACCTTTGTCAGAGAGGCAATAGGCTGTCAAGAGCTACCTGCTCACAGCTAAAGGGATTATATCACCATCATCATCACTTCTTCTTGGACCCATAGCCCCTTACTGACAAAGCAGTCAGTGGTCTTCACGGCTAGTGGCGTCTTATGGGGCAACAACAAACTGTCCCCATCATGCTCGGTCGGTGGCCATCCTTCGTGCCCTGTTCTGCGCAAGGTTGTCTTTGGTCTGTCTCTCTTTCACTGTCCAACTAAGACTCTATAAATAACATAACTAATACTCTTACATATTATTCCGCTGGCATGATCCTGTTGAGAACAACAAAGACAACAACCAAAAAGCTACAGACTTTCATAAATGGGTGCTTGCGTAGAATAGAGGGATTAAAATGGTATGACAAGGTTACCAACGTGGAACTGATGACAAGAACTAGACAAGTGCCAGTGGAACAAGAAATGAGAAGAAGACGATGGCGATGGATAGGACACACACTGAGGAAACCTGTTGATAGCATTACAAGGCAGTCCTTGTTCTGGAACCCCTAGGGCAAGAGAGGCAGAGGAAGACCAAGAAGTACATGGAGAAGAGAGTTGGAAACAGAGGTGAAAATGATGAGGAGAACATGGAAAGAACTTGAGATGATGCCACGTGACAGGAGGACTTGGCATGTGTTTGTTGAAGGCCTATGCTCCTTTGGGAGTGGAGGGTTATGAATGAATGAAAATGATCCTGACCACATTAACACTAGTGTACCGATGGTCAAGAAAATATGGGCCTTTGTCACATAATGATTGGGTCGATCTCTTCTCCTCTCCGGAAGTAGTCAGTTACATTTGTTGTGAGTACTGAAAACGCGCAATTTCCGTGGTCGGCCCATTTTTAATCTCTGCAAGATATAATCTCAAGCAGATATTAGCTGTTTTCTTATCAATTTTACACTCCCTTCAGTGATAATTGATCATGTTTACTTTGCGCTTCTCGGCTTTGCTAAGATTAAGACGCAGGTAAAAACAAAATGGGCACGGTCACTATTCGTTTAGGGAACGCTTGTCATGTTTACCAAGGAGTGCCCCGCGATAAATTATCGACCTGTCGGCATGCCCTTGGCGGAAACGAATGACATAATCATTTCCTGTACACATATTCACTCTAAATGTAGTGAAAGTTTAAAACCTATTCAACCGATGTAAATGTAAACATAATCAAACTATATTGTTAACATTTTCAACTGAAGTTAAACATAAAACTATTCATTTTAAATGTAAAGATAGTTTTCGCCCACTGGGATTATGATTAATTCTCAGAGAGGGTACAAGTTATGAGATAGATGGAGTGGTGGAATGAAAAGGGGGGCACATAAGTATGTGTCGGGAAACTCAATACTCAGAGGGTATTCGTTTCTCTTCTTTTGCCAAACTAGTTGGTGGTACCAGTTGAGTGTACTATTTCTGGAACAAGTGAGGGTATAAGTGGCCTGAAGTCGCCTCTTACACCATCATCAGACGGGTCTTAGAGACGCGGGACCAGCTTTGCGGCTACTCGCTGCTTCTACTTGGAACGTGCTGTACCTCTTAAATCTTGACCAGGGACGCGAGCGATCCAGTTATCTATCTGCAAAGACCCAAACATCAGCGAGAGCAGAAACAACTATTGGCAGCTAAGTAAAACTTAAACGCTGCCAAGTGAACTGTCCATTTTCTAAAACCATAACATCACACTGTGATGAATACTTTTTTAAAAACAATTATTCATTTTCTATAACTGTTAAAAATAACTGATTATTAAATTTGTTACTTGTATAAAGACAAACCTAAAGTTGATTTAATCATTTTGAAAGTACTACAACCGTATGTCTCAGACCATTTCTTAAATACACTCAAACAGAGCTATACAATAATAAGAGGAAATTCGCGGAATTAACTCATCTGGGAGCTTGAACGAGCTACCGAATTATAAGATTACATAATCCTTCACAAAAGTTGACGGCAGATACTAGAGTTAACGTGCTCAGCCAATGCAGCATTGTTCTCGCTGTCTGATTATCTTGTGAAGACTCCTTTGAGGTAGAAGCATCATAATTCTTCTATCTACAACTCTGCCAAGAGTAATCTTATGCGAAGGTAGACACCTTTGAAGACCCACATCAGTTACTCTTGAGTTTTGGCCACTGTTGGACCACTACTGCAGAGTTAAGGGAAGGCAACCCGTGACAGCCTAACACCATATTCCCAATACGCCTCAATGTAGTTCCCAGGGGCCTATTAAGAAATAAACAAAGAATAGGACTTCTGCTCCCTCAAGCATGTCGTAAAAGCCGACCAATGTGAGGTTGTCTATGGCAGTGCTTATTAAACTGGTGAATTGTTCACACAAAGGTGAATGAAATTATTTGTAGGGTTAATAAAACTAGAGGGGTGAATGGAATTATTTTTAGGGTTAATGGAACGAGAGGGGTGAATGAAATTATTTGTAGGGTTAATGAAACCAGAGGGGTGAATGAAATTATTTGTAGGGTTAATGGAACTAGAGGGGTGAATGAAATTATTTGTAGGGTTAATGGAACTAGAGGGGTGAATGAAATTATTTGGAGGGTTAATGAAACTAGAGAGGAGAATGAAATTATTTGTAAGGTTAATGAAACTAGAGGGGTGAATGAAATTATTTGGAGGGTTAATGAAACTAGAGAGGAGAATGAAATTATTTGGAGGGTTAATGAAACTAGAGGGGAGAATGAAATTATTAGGAGGGTTAATGAAACTAGAGGGGAGAATGAAATTATTTGGAGGGTTAATGAAACTAGAGGAGTGAATGAAATTATTTGGAGGGTTAATGAAACTAGAGGGGTGAATGAAATTATTTGGAGGTTTAATGAAACTAGAGGGGTGAATGAAATTATTTGGAGGGTTAATGAAACTAGAGGGGAGAATGAAATTATTGGGAGGGTTAATGAAACTAGAGGGGTGAATGAAATTATTTGGAGGGTTAATGAAACTAGAGGGGTGAATGAAATTATTTGCAGGGTTAATGAAACTAGAGGGGTGAATGAAATTATTTGCAGGGTTAATGAAACAAGAGGGGAGAACAAAATTATTTGGAGGGTTAATGAAACTAGAGGGGAGAATGAAATTATTTGGAGGGTTAATGAAACTAGAGGGGAGAACAAAATTATTTGGAGGGTTAATGAAACTAGAGGGGAGAATGAAATTATTTGGAGGGTTAATGAAACTAGAGGGGAGAACAAAATTATTTGGAGGGTTAATGAAACTAGAGGGGTGAATGAAATTATTTGGAGGGTTAATGAAACTAGAGGGGAGAACAAAATTATTTGGAGGGTTAATGAAACTAGAGGGGAGAATGAAATTATTTTTAGGGTTAATGAAACTAGAAGGGTGAATGAAATTATTTGGAGGGTTAATGAAACTAGAAGGGTGAATGAAATTATTTAGAGGGTTAATGAAACTAGAAGGGTGAATGAAATTATTTGGAGGGTTAATGAAACTAGAAAGGTGAATGAAATTATTTGGAGTATTAATGAAACTAGAAGGGTGAATGAAATTATTTGGAGGGTTAATGAAACTAGAGGGGTGAATGAAATTATTTGGAGGGTTAATGAAACTAGAGGGGTGAATGAAATTATTTGGAGGTTTAATGAAACTAGAGGGGTGAATGAAATTATTTGGAGGTTTAATGAAACTAGAGGGGTGAATGAAATTATTTGGAGGGTTAATGAAACTAGATGGGTGAATGAAATTATTTGGAGGTTTAATGAAACTAGAGAGGAGAATGAAATTATTTGGAGGTTTAATGAAACTAGACGGGTGAATGAAATTATTTGGAGGGTTAATGAAACTAGAGGGGTGAATGAAATTATTTGGAGGGTTAATGAAACTAGAGGGGAGAATGAAATTATTTGGAGGGTTAATGAAACTAGAGAGATGAATGAAATTATTTGGAGGGTTAATGAAACTAGAGGGGTGAATGAAATTATTTGGAGGGTTAATGAAACTAGAGGGGAGAATGAAATTATTTGGAGGGTTAATGAAACTAGAGGGGTGAATGAAATTATTTGGAGGGTTAATGAAACTAAAGGGGTGAATGAAATTATTTGTAGGGTTAATTAAACTAGAAGGGTGAATGAAATTATTTGGAGGGTTAATGAAACTAGAGGGAAGAATGAAAGTATTTGGAGGGTTAATGAAACTAGAAGGGTGAATGAAATTATTTGGAGGGTTAATGAAACTAGAAGGGAGAATGAAATTATTTGGAGGGTTAATGAAACTAGAGGGGTGAATGAAATTATTTGGAGGGTTAATGAAACTAGAGGGGTGAATGAAATTATTTGGAGGGTTAATGAAACTAGAGGGGAGAATGAAATTATTTGGAGGGTTGATGAAACTAGACGGGAGAATGAAATTATTTGGAGGGTTAATAGAACTAGAGGGGAGAATGAAATTATTTGGAGGGTTAATGGAACTAGAGGGGTGAATGAAATTATTTGGAGGGTTAATGAAACTAGAGGGGTGAATGAAATTATTTGGAGGGCTAATGAAACTAGAGGGGTGAATGAAATTATTTGGAGGGTTAATGAAACTAGAGGGGAGAACAAAATTATTTGGAGGGTTAATGAAACTAAAGGGGAGAACAAAATTATTTGGAGGGTTAATGGAACTAGAGGGGTGAATGAAATTATTTGGAGGGTTAATGAAACTAGAGGGGAGAACAAAATTATTTGGAGGGCTAATGGAACTAGAGGGGAGTATGAAATTATTTGGAGGGCTAATGAAACTAGAGGGGTGAATGAAATTATTTGGAGGGTTAATGAAACTAGAGGGGAGAACAAAATTATTTGGAGGGTTAATGAAACTAGAGGGGTGAATGAAATTATTTGGAGGGCTAATGAAACTAGAGGGGTGAATGAAACACGAAGCGTGAATGACTTAATTTACTCAGATATTTCAATTTTTTTCTATACTTTAAAAAAAAGGCATTGAAGTTAAAGTGGTTTGTAATCTCTTATAGGTATTTAATGGCAGTGGAGCTGGGAATCTGATATGTTTTTTTCTCTACCTATAGTTTTCTAATTTTAAAGTAGCGGGGTATTGCCAAAATTTACTGTAGTATAACCTTTTAGGAGAGATCAGACGAGCTTGTGGGATCATAAATTTATAAATGACAACATTGGAGGATCACAAAAGGCAACCGTTGAACTATAACTTTAATTTGAGTTGCCACTTTTCTGCTAGAACTGCAATTCTATATATATTTACCGTACTTAAATCAGCCAGCACTTATTGACATGATACTAATTAACAGACCTAAGGGTCTTTTGTGTTTGGATATGCGCCCTAATATACCCGACTAGGTTGAACGGGACGCGCCTCGCCAAAACGAGGCAAAACTTTATAATAAAAAAAATAAATAAACTTATTGACATGAAGGAACATGAATTCTAGCTATACTATGGAGATTTAAGCCCCGTTTTTAGGCAATCTAAAGTTAGATTGTGACATTTTCTTGTAGTGAGATTCTGCATTGTCTATTCGAGCGACTTCAGTATTTTGTGAGTCTGATTTGGTAACCCTGGTTACACCACCATGGCTGCAGACACGGCCAGTGTAGAAGTATACTGCTTGTAATTTTTGTGTGAGAAACATCCACAATATGAAAACATGGTTTCTAAGAATCTAATTCTAAGTTCTAAGACTGTTGTTTACTAACTTTACTTTATGTAAACTAGAAAAATTATAATAATTTTTCTGTTTTAATTTTTTTATCACTCCTAGTTTTCTTTACATATTTTTAGGATGTTCAAAAACTTGAATAAAATAAACACTTCAGAAATGAGTTAATTTATGTTTATTGCACATGTGACAATAGGAATTATACATAATATATGGGACCCAAAGACGCAGCAATAGAGAATGCAGTCAGCGACCCATAGCTTGACTGCTTGCGTTAGGATGAGCGAACCAGAGCTGACCAAGACCCTACTCCACCTCCACGTGGTGGTCCTGGAAACAGGCTGCATCACTGCAGTCTGGCTGAGAGAGTAGGGATCGAAGAGGGAAGGCAAACCCGGTCCCCAAAAATGCCGTGCCGAAGTCAGATGTGTCGGCCGAAAGGCGCAGATATCGCAGCTCTGCTGTAAACAGACACAACGCAACCAACGTCCTTTTCAGGACGAACGAGGAAGAAGAAGAAGAAGAAGAAAATATATAATATTATACACAAGGGAGAGTAAGATGAAAATTACCCAAACAATAAGGAAAAGGGTGAATGAGATGTTGTGATAAAGACTCGAGGATGAATGAAATTTTGTGATAAAGACTCGAGGGTGAATGAAATTTTGTGATAAAGACTCGAGGATGAATGAAATTTTGTGATAAAGACTCGAGGATGAATGAAATTTTGTGATAAAGACTCGAGGATGAATGAAATTTTGTGATAAAGACTCGCGGGTGAATGAAATTTTGTGATAAAGACTCGCGGGTGAATGAAATTTTGTGATAAAGACTCGAGGGTGAATGAGATTTTGTGATAAAGACTCGAGGGTGAATGAAATTTTGTGATAAAGACTCGCGGGTGAATGAAATTTTGTGATAAAGACTCGAGGGTGAATGAAATTTTGTGATAAAGACTCGAGGGTGAATGAAATTTTGTGATAAAGACTCGAGGATGGATGACACTGAAGTAATTTAAGAAGCATTGGTCTATTGGGCTGGCAACCCCATCGTGTAAAACAAATTGGCACAGAAATTACTGCTACAAGATCACGTGAACTCTTTCTGCAGGCTTCCAACAAGGGAGCCAGCTGTAGTGTTGGTTCAATGCTCCATAGGGGGCGATAAGAAAAATGATCATTATGATGAGACCTGTGAATATAAGAGACGACAGACTCAAACCATTACCACTCATTAAAAGCCAGATTTCTTCTTAGTCTCTAATCCACAACACACCACAAACAGCCACTTTTAGAAGCCGGGAAATCAGGAACAGATGGCACTGGTTATATTGTATGGAGCCTGTCGACCAAACTTATCAACACATAATTAACGCATAGATAAAACAGGCGGGGGCGGATAAGGGAAAGCCGTGTATCCAGAAAGAATTCATTAAAATGGCAGTGATGTATGAAAGTGCAAAAAAAATAGGATTGTAAAAGTTTGTGTAATAATAGGTAATTAGTACTGCCTGAGAGACATGGAAAGAAAGAAAGAAAGACAGAAAGAAAGCAAGCAAGAAAGAAGGAGGGAAAACTGAGGCATGTGAACAGTATATACTAATCACAAATGGGTATATTGCAGGCGCACGTAATAAATACAGAAGTAGAAATAATACACAACAGAACATTAACAGAACGGTCCATTCGATCAGTTAGTCACGATTCGCTTCCGTAGCAAGGTGATGGCGCCTTTCGGGTGGCGCTGTGTACGATTTCCGGGTAAGCCTATCGCTTCTGTTACCTCTTTATTTCTTACTAGTGCCTGCAGCATATCTATGTTTGTTTACTACTGCATGAAAGACAACTTGGTACATTTTGTTCACCTGAATATTTAATGTGGCACGAGTAGGCGTATGACCGACTTTACAGGTTGTGACATAATGGGGTGAACCTTCTAGATCTCTGTTTCTCTACGGCAGTATCAGTTACATTTTTCTACTGATTTTTATTGCGTGCTTTCAATTGTCGCACTTTCTTTCTTTCTCTGCTATGTGTAGCAGATATTTGGTATGTTCATTCTTACACTTCCTTCAGTATATTTCGTCTTGTCCGTTTACCTGCCCATCCCTGCTGAGATAATATTATCGACAACCATGTTGGTTAATATCTGCAGCGGCCGAAACCAGACATCAGCTTAACATTAAATCGCCAGCGTGTTTTTTCTAGTTGGTGATACGGCCAGAGTACGCGACAGGTAAGAGATTACATGTCTGGGTGACACGTTTTGGACAGACACGGATGACCTAATTGTTTCCTGTCCGACGTATTATGACAAGATTACTTTAGATAATAATAAATTTTTACATCTGAAACACATTGTCGTATGAGTTTACAGCTGTATTGGTGAGTTCGCCTGCCAGGGATCGGATGTTTTCCTACCACATTTGACAAAGATGACCTCTACATTACGTTCAAAATGTTTCCCTGTCAGGAATATTTTAAATCTTCTTCCCCCCCCCCCCCATCCCCAACCAGCATGTTTGAAAATGATTGGAGCTTTTGAGTAGCCCCATAACAAACAGATGCGGGGGAGGACAGTGAATATAACCTGGCGCTTTTCAAGTCTAGTTCACTTTGAGATTCACGTTTGCCAAGACACAGAAAGACTTGCCAGAAGTTAGAATTCCGAAATTCCATTTATCAGGCCGGACTTTGTGGAACAATCTTGAAGGACTTACATAGCCCAGGAAACCCATTTTAATAAGGAAGGCTGAGGAAACTGAAACACACGGAGTCATAGACGGAATTATCTTATAAAAAGTAACGACCCCAAAAACACGTGTAAGAGGCCTAATCAAGTGCCTTAACTTCATTCATCTGAGTAAAAAGTCTGTGACCCAGGATTGACGTAAGTTGCCATTTAACTTTCTATATTTTTCATTACTAACATATGAACTAATATGTATATATTGCCATGTGAATTTTAATATGTGAAAATCGCTAGTGGATGTCCAAGTCATTTGAGGCTGGCAACCTCAGCGTATAGAATGATGATTTCATGAACCACAACTGCAAGGGCTGGTGACTGCTTTATTGCTGGTCTCTTTGAGCTAAAAATCATAAGTAAGTCCGAAGTTCCACATGAAGCAGGGAGGAAAAGGTGAAAGAAATGATGTACATTCTATGTATAATACTTACAGTTTCAAACGAGTGTACATGTGAATGTAAACAAAATTCACTTTAAAGTTAATGAAAGTTTCTAAGCTTTTCAATCAGTGTAAATGTAAATGAAAACAGATTCAGATTATATTGTGAACACTTTTCAAACAGTGGAGGTGTAAATGTAAACATATTCTATCTGTACTATTAACCTTTTCATTTAAATGTAAAATAAGGATAAAGCTATTCAATTTAAATGTAAAGAAAGTTTTCTCTCGAGGGATTAAGTTTAATTCTCATCGAGGGTAAATTCTAAGATAAATGGGATGGTAGAATAGAGGGAAAGGGGACCCATAACATGGGTTGGAAAACGCAATACTCAGGAGAGCGTTTCATTTTTATTCTTTTACCATAGTTGTAGGTGGTGGTATCAGTGAAGGTACTAAACTCTGGAAAAAAGTGAAGGTAGAAGTGGACTGACGTAGAAACGCGGGACCAACTTGGCACTACTTCTTGATTGTACTTGAAGCGTGCTGCCCTGTAATCTTGACCAGAGACGTGAGAACTCCAGTGGCCTATCTGCACAGAACCCAAAAACCCAGCGGGAGCAGAAACTACTATTGGCAGCTACGTGAAACGTATAAGCAGCCAAAGTGAACTTGTTCCATCAAACCTACTATCCTTCAATGATGAACATTTTCTATTAAAAAGACTTCAATTATTGTAGCCCTTGTTAAAACTAAATGATTATTAAATCTGTTATTTGTAATTATACAAATTTAACTTCGATTCAATCATTTTAAATGTACTGCATGTTTGTCTCAGTCAATTTACTAAACACACTCTAAACTGAGCTATACCAGAATAATAAGAATTCCACTGAGTAAATCAGGGGTGGGGGCTTAACGAGCTGAAACTAATAACACTGACAAACAACATTTTTCTTTCTTATATAAGAATAAGTGTTCTTAGGTTAGTTTCTTGCGCTGATTTCAAATCTGAAATCCGTTTATCTCTATCACATCGGGTTCTTAAGATATTTGTGAATAAATATATTTTTGGGAAACCGTTATTTGCTTCGTTTCATTTTTACTACATAACTTATTAAAAATTAATAAAATGCAAAATGATTCTACTTTTTATACTGCTAAAAGATGCATGACATATGTTACGCTATTTTTCAAATAGTTACTGTATTTTGAAATAATTCTGAGCGAAATATGGCTTCTAGAAGTTGTAGAAATTCGGCTGATCTGTTCTGTTACGTGTGCGGATATTTTACCGATCGTGTTCACCAGAAAAACTTTACACCCTTACTAAAGAAAGCATATGAACTTTATTTCGATTGGAAAGTTGATGATGCTAATAAATCTTGGAAGCCAAATGCAGTTTGTTCGACTTGTGCAAATACATTGGCAGGTTGGTTACGAAAATCGCCGAAGCATAAGTCGATGCCTTTTGGAGTGCCAGTAATATGGCGTGAACCGACAAATCACGCTACTGATTGTTACTTCTGCTTGACAAATATCCATGGTTTCACTTTTAAAACTAGAAAGTCTGTGGTTTAACCAAATATTGAATCGGTTTCGAAACCAGTGCCTCATGATCCAATCACGTGTCCGATCCCAATTCCACAAGAACAATATCCGTTGGACGTGAATGAACCATCAGAAAGTGATAGTTTACCTGCTTTAAAAACTAATTCTGACTCGGATTATATACCGGTGAATGATGGTGTTGTCTTAATTAACCATTCAGAACTTTCAGATCTAATACGTGATCTCGCTCTTATCAAAGGACAAGCGGAATTACTCGGTTCGCGACTCAAAGAATGGAATCTTTTAGCGCCTAATACTCCGATATCTAAATTTCGTCATAGACACAGAGAACTTGTTCAATACTTTGAGAGGATGATGGCATTTGCTATTGCAAAGATGTAAACGGTCTAATGGTGCACCTCGGTCATGAGCACATAGTCAACGAATGGCGACTTTTCATTGACTCTTCCAAGACTAGTCTAAAAGCCGTGTTATTGCATAGCGGAAATTTATTTTCATCAATTCCAGTCGCCTACTCTGTTCATATGAAAGAAACTTATGACAATATGGCTATACTTTTGGCAAAAATAAAGTACAATGACTACCAATGGCGGATTTGTGGAGACCTAAAGGTCATTGCAATTCTCACGGGCATGCAGACTGGGTATACTAAATTTTGTTGCTTCCTATGTGAATGGGACAGCCGCAACAGACAGGAACATTATGCAAGAAAGGTGTGGCCTATCAGGGATCGTATGCAGCTCGGGCATAAAAATGTAATACATGAGCCATTAGTTAACAAAGACAGCATCATTTTACCACCGTTACATATAAAGTTGGGGCTCATGAAGAATTTCGTAAAAGCGTTAGATAAAACGAGCAAAGCTTTCACTTATCTTCGAGAAAAGTTTCCGCAAGTTAGCGATGCAAAGATAAAGGAAGGTATCTTTGTAGGACCTCAGATTAGGAAAGTTATTGCAGACAAACAATTCGAGAACTTGTTACATGGTAGTGAACTTTGCGCATGGATGGCATTCAAATCGATCGTCGATAACTTTCTGGGAAATCACAAATCTGTCGACTATGTGCATATTGTTAAGCAGTGCATAGATGCATACAGAATTATGGGCTGTAACACGTCCCTCAAAATCCATTTGCTTGATTCGCATCTTGACTTTTTCCCTGACAACCTTGGCGAAGTCAGCGATGGACATGGAGAACGATTCAATCAAGATATCGCCGTAATTGAGTCACGTTATCAAGGACGGTGGAGTGTGACCATGCTTGCCGATTATTGTTGGATGCTTCATCGCGATGTACCACATGCCATTCACCGACGAAAGTCGACTGCAAAGAAATTCAAGCCTACATAACTGTTATACTTCTTGTACGAATGATGTTGTAATACTGTATGCGTTGTTAAAAAACTGTAATTGCTTATTTCTAGAGATCCCGACCTGATAGAGAATAACGGTTTGCAGATTTAAAATCAGCGCATTAAAATTGACCAGAAAAACATAGAAATGTTAGAGAAAGAAAAAAAAAATTTTTTTTGTTAGCTAGTGTAATTACTTAATCCTTCACAAAAGTTGTCGGCAGATCATAGAATTAACGTGCTTAGCCAATACAGCATTGTTTTCGCTTTTCTGAATATCTTGTGAATACGCCCGTGGGATAGAACCTTTATTACCCTTCTATCTACAACTCTGCCAAGAGTAATCTTGTTCGAAGGTAGACACCTTTGACGACCCACTTTAGATACTCTTGAGTATTGGCCATTGTTGGACCACTACTGCAAAGCAGGGGAGGCAATACCGTCACACAGTTATACCTTGGAGATATTGCGGGTTCGGTTCCAGACCACCGCAATAAAGCGAATATCGTAATAAAGCGTGTCATACCCATTTTTTTGGGGGCTTCCCAGTGCATATAAAAGTCTACAATCGTGTTTATACTATGTCTATTAAGTGCGCAATGGCGCTAGCTCTAAAGAAAATGTTCTGTAAAATTAAAAATACTTTATTGCTTAAAGAAAAGCGAATCCTCGTGATCTGAGCCAAAATCTATAGGAAGAAGAAGGCAAGTTCTAATAAATAAACATAAATAATTTGAAAATAGCGCAATATCTGCGAAGCGCAATAAAGTGAAGCGCAAGAAAGCGAGGTATGTCTGTATATGATACTCCTTAGGCATGATACTACTTTTAAAAATCTGACGTTGGTTAAAGTTAAAGTTAGTTGCTTATCCTTTACAGGACGTGGCAATCAACCCCAGCTTTTATTGGCTGTTTGTGATTTTTCTAGGCAATTTTTTTCATTCAGTAGTTTGCCATTTCTTTCTGAACGGTACGGCGCTTATACCATTGTTAAAAATCCACACAAAGCGATCTGCTACGATTGGTTGGTGTTAAATGTTAGCATACCAGTGTTAAATATTCTTCTTTTTTGAATTCCACCAGAGTTAAATGCTGTTTCTATATATACTGTTGAATGGTGTATAGATATGAAGTTGTATTGTTCCTTGTTCACACTGACATCAACTATTTACAGGACCACAGTGTTAAAAGGTATGGTGGTCTGTGGAAGCTCCAATGTTAAAGACTTGTTGTTGGCCCCAGCGTTGCTCGTCAGAGTGGTTGTTAGGAATAGGAATATCAACTCGACCTACGCAGTGGTGTGTAGACATAGAGTGAGAGTATAATACGCGAATGATGAAAGAGTTCGAAGAGTTGATAACTGTTCCTTTTCTCACTCATGTATGGCTGGGAGTCATCGACGCCAACTGCTGTGTACTTTTTGTTACAGTTTAATTGGACGTACACATTCGACAGCACGGATACAGTGACAAATCACAGGTTGGCATAATACATCATGGTACAATTGATAAATGGTCTTGCAATGATACATGGGCACTCGTTGAATCATAGCACAATGGAATGTCAGTAGACAAGCACTCAGTATTGCCCATATATATATATCATCTGAGTTTACTGACAAAGCACGTCAGTTTATAAACAATATTCAAGATGGCTTCTAGACCTAACCTCGTCTAGCGAAGATTCCTTTAAATAATGTTCAGCACATATTTTTCATATAATCATTTTGAACCGCTAGTAATGGGTTCTCATCTGTAGCAGTGATCTCTGGACTCATCAAGCGATAATACGGGGCATCCCTTTTCTCTTCTTGAAAGTCATAAAATATTTGGATACAAGATGGCTGCTGTCGTGAGCTGTCACTCACTTTAGGATACAAACTGGAATCTGTATCAAAGTTAATCCTACATTAAATGTTCTCATTGCTCTGTAGATTCTATCATGATGCAATTGACTTCATCATACAATATGGTGCTGCTAGAAATGAATGTCATCTTCATCTAGTTAAATATTCCCTCAGACGTACAAATCGTGCGTCTGCTTATCGAAAACGATGGCTTCGTAAGAGTTCATAAGAAATGCTTTTGTTACCTTGGTATCAGAAATATGATTCTGCCATTCCTTGGCAATAAGAATAAACACTGGGGTAAAGCATACACGATAGGTCTAGACGACTATCACTTTCCCCTACACATAAATCGATCACTTTTTTTCCGGCGACAAGCCGATACAGAAAACACGACAGCCCCCCATCATCAGGGCGAAGCCAAAACACAACTCTCTAGCCACACATCCGCTGAACAGCCTTTGACCTTTCTAGCGACAAAGAACATATAGTTCGACTTAGATATGTAAAGATATACAGATATAAGACAGA
Organism: Oreohelix idahoensis; assembly: GCA_024509875.1. NCBI lineage: Eukaryota > Metazoa > Mollusca > Gastropoda > Stylommatophora > Oreohelicidae > Oreohelix > Oreohelix idahoensis. The sequence goes on from JAMPIV010013223.1 coordinate 112,490, forward strand.
CTCGTCCTACCTAGACAAACACTACACATAAATTCAGGCCATAGATATTCTGAAGCAAGAACAATCTATTTCTACCCAAACAAAGAATAAATCGCAGTAAAACTGGATTCGTCCGCGGAGTTCGATCTGAGACTCCTTTCAAGGGGAAGAAACTCAATATTGACTTTTCCTTAAGCAAAAGAGTTTCTATTTTGTTTACAAAATATTTGCGAACATAACAAGCATACAAATGTATAATATTGCAAGATATCAAAGACTGCACGTAACAGTTAGTATATAAGGAAAATAGGGGGATAGGAATACCTCAGAGTGCATAAGGGAGGAGAATTCCTTGAAAGAAATTTAATCTTATTAGAACATAATTATCACCACCATCATCATCTTGACTTCTCGACTCACCAAAGAGCATAGGCCTTCACCAACTTTGTGTCAGGTCGTTTTGTCTTGTGCCATCTACTCAAGGTCTTATCGTGTTTTATTTATCTCTTTCATGCCTGTCTCTTGTTCTCTTTACCGTGTGTTTTTCGACCCCCCCCCCCCCCCCATCTCTCTTACCTTGCGGATTCCAGAACAGAGACCTTCCTTGTAGTGTTAGAAACAGGTTTTCTCAATGTTTGTCCAATCAATCGCCAGCGTCTTCTTCTCATCTCTTGTTGCACTGGCACGTGCCTGGTTCTTGTCATCAGTTCCACGTTGGTAACCTTGTCATGCCATGCCAATCCTTGTATTCTAAGGCTAGCATCAATTTATGAAAATCTGTAACTTTTTGGTTATTGTTTTTTGTTGTTCTCCGTGTGTCAGAACCATACAATAATATTCCTTTAACATTTGAATTAAAGATTATGATGTGTGTGATCGCTTATGCAATTTATTGGATGGGGCCAGACAACTAAAGCCAGGAAAGAGATACCTTGTGAGAATTTACGTATGGTCTATACACCGATTGCAGACAGCCCAGATTACCATTTATTCTCTTGTGCTGAGCTGGTAATTTGCATCATTGTGTGTGTATTTGTGTGCGTGCGTGTGTGTGTGTGTGTGTCCTTCCTGGATGCTGTGCATCCCACTTATCAATAAACTATTCTATGATTTGACTTTGCTGGCCACGTAGAGACCAGAGTGATCTATTCCTCTTGTCACTCTCTCACTGTCTCTGTATCGCTTAAATCAAGGCTTCTTAAGCGGTGGCCCTCGGGCCCCAAAGGGGTCTGTGAATGGAATTTAGGGGTTCCGCGTACGTAACAAATAATTTAAAATATTTAATTATGCGTTTATGTACATTATTTCTAAGAAGTACGAAGCCTTTACCAGACAATTAAAGGAATACGTAGCCTTCGTCACATAATCAGATAAGTCCGTAGCCTTCACCAGACGATCAAATGAGTCCGTAGCCTTTATGAGACAATCAAATGAATCCGCAGCCTTTACCAGACAATCAAATGAGTCTGTAGCATTGACCACATAATCAAAGAAAACCGTAGCCTTCACCAGACAATCAAAGAAATCCGTAGCCTTCACCAAGCGGTTCCATGGCGCAAAGAAAGTTTAAGAAGTTCTACTCTCAAGATTTGCAGCACTTTCGTTCTGTCACTTTTTTGTGTTTTGCTCGTAATCCTTGATCTACTTTTGTTTCCTCTAATCCTCACAGTGTGCCTTTACTTATCAGCGTCAAATCCTGACTATATGTATTCCCTATTTCTGTGACCGCCCCGTGTTGTTCTCGGGGTGTCTGTGAAGAGACAAAGAAAGAATATGACTGCTGCGCCCTCAGGCATGTCGTACCAGGCGACTATTGTGAGGGTTGTACATGGGGCTGACAACCTGATCATGGAAAACTTTTTGACACAGAAACCGACGCTGCAAGAGCATGTGACTACTTGGTGCAGACTACCTTCACGGGGACCAGCTGCACTGGTGGTGTGACTACTTGGTGCAGATTACCTTCAAGGGGACCAGCTGCACTGGTGGTGTGACTACTTGGTGCAGATTACCTTCAAGGGGACCAGCTGCAGTGGTGGTGTGACTACTTGGTGCAGACTACCTTCAAGGGGACCAGCTGCAGTGGTGGTGTGACTACTTGGTGCAGACTACCTTCAAGGGGACCAGCTGCAGTGGTGGTGTGACTACTTGGTGCAGACTACCTTCAAGGGGACCAGCTGCAGTGGTGGTGTGACTACTTGGTGCAGACTACCTTCAAGGGTACCAGCTGCAGTGGTGGTGTGACTACTTGGTGCAGACTACCTTCAAGGGGACCAGCTGCAGTGGTGGTGTGACTACTTGGTGCAGACTAACTTCAAGGGGACCAGCTGCAGTGGTGGTGTGACTACTTGGTGCAGACTACCTTCAAGGGGACCAGCTGCAGTGGTGGTGTGATTACTTAGTGCAGACTACCTTCAATGGGACCAGCTGCAGTGGTGGTGTGACTACTTGGTGCAGACTACCTTCAAGGGGACCAGCTGCAGTGGTGGTGTGACTACTTGGTGCAGACTACCTTCAAGGGGACCAGCTGCAGTGGTGGTGTGACTACTTGGTGCAGACTACCTTCAATAGGACCAGCTGCAGTGGTGGTGTGACTACTTGGTGCAGACTACCTTCAAGGGTACCAGCTGCAGTGGTGGTGTGACTACTTGGTGAAGACTACCTTCAATGGGACCAGCTGCAGTGGTGGTGTGACTACTTGGTGCAGACTACCTTCAATGGGACCAGCTGCAGTGGTGGTGTGACTACTTGGTGCAGACTACCTTCAAGGGGACCATCTGCAGTGGTGGTGTGACTACTTGGTGCAGACTACCTTCAAGGGTACCAGCTGCAGTGGTGGTGTGACTACTTGGTGCAGACTACCTTCAAGGGGACCAGCTGCAGTGGTGGTGTGACTACTTGGTGCAGACTACCTTCAAGGGGACCAGCTGCAGTGGTGGTGTGACTACTTGGTGCAGACTACCTTCAAGGGGACCAGCTGCAGTGGTGGTGTGACTACTTGGTGCAGACTACCTTCAAGGGGACCAACTGCAGTGGTGGTGGTGTGACTACTTGGTGCAGACTACCTTCAAGGGTACCAGCTGCAGTGGTGGTGTGACTACTTGGTGCAGACTACCTTCAAGGGGACCATCTGCAGTGGTGGTGTGACTACTTGGTGCAGACTACCTTCAATGGGACCAGCTGCAGTGGTGGTGTGACTACTTGGTGCAGACTACCTTCAATGAGACCAGCTGCAGTGGTGGTGTGACTACTTGGTGCAGACTACCTTCAAGGAGACCAGCTGCAGTGGTGGTGGGACTACTTGATGCAGACTACTTTCAAGGAGACCAGCTGCAGTGGTGGTGTGACTACTTGATGCAGACTACCTTCAAGGAGACCAGCTGCAGTGGTGGTGTGACTACTTGATGCAGACTACCTTCAAGGAGACCAGCTGCAGTGGTGGTGTGACTACTTGGTGCAGACTACCTTCAAGGAGACCAGCTGCAGTGGTGGTGCGACTACTTGGTGCAGACTACCTTCAAGGAGACCAGCTGCAGTGGTGGCTTCGTGTTCAGTAGAGATAGCAGAAGCTAATAATGATGATGTTGATGATGATGATTTCTGTAGCCATCTATCTGTTTTTGTTTTGATTTTATTTTGCATTCATCACCAACCCTCATCACATGAGGAGACACACAAAGAAGAAATGAAACCTTCATCTGATTCATGGCAGGTGATTCTCTAACTCAATTTTAATTTGTTTGATGCTATATTTTTTGTTCGAGAGTTGCCTGAGATATACACCTCTATGAGCTCATCAATCATTCTTGTAATCTCAGAGTTGATGTCATTTATTCTTGGCTGTTGTTGCGTTTCTTTGTGTCTTAACTTATCTTCGCAACGTATCTTGAAATATTCTTATATGCTTTTTTTTTTTTTTTAATATATTCTGTATCTCCTTTCTACAATAACACTCCATACATGAAAAAATTTCTTCTGCAGGCTGCAGATTTTAAATATCCTTTAATACTTTATACTCATCGTGTAAAACAGATCGCCACAGAAACCACAGCAGCAGAGAATGTGATTGATTTGCGCCTGTTTCCAGCAGGGCTATAGTGGTCGCTCTATGCTCCACAGGGAACGAAAAGAAAAATCTTCGTACATTTTCAGACGTCTACTTAAATATTTACAAAGAATGCAGTGGTCAGTTTCAGGCTATTTTCATCTCCATACAGTTTTTTTCCGAAAATGGTACTGGTGATGGCCATATGCGCTTTCTATGTTCCTCATATGATGTGCATCTTTGAAGCAGTTTTCATCAGTCATTTTATCGGTGCATCATTTACACTCATCTGTAGTTCCTATCTTTCATCATCATGTAGCATGTCCTTTGCAGAACGTCGCTCTCATCACAGCCCGCCTGAAAGACTCTCGATCTCTAGCCAGCCCTCCTGCCTCCTCCATTGTCATGTTCAAGGTGTCTTCAATGTCCTGTGTCCACCGTCGTCTTGGTCGGCCCCTGCCTCGCCTTCCAGGTACCATACCCTCCATCACTGTTCTCTCCAAGCCACTATGACATTTAATATGGCCAAAGTATTTCAGTTTCCTGGACATGATATTGTTTATGAGCCAGTTTTCCTCGATGTTCAGCTCGTGTAGGATGTCTATATTTTTCTTCTTCTTGGTCCAAGATATTCTGAGAATTTTTCTGTAACACTTTGCTTCGAAAGATTCGATTTTTTTCTTTAATGTTTGAGTAATGGTCCATGACTCACATCCATACGTTGCTACCGGAAAGATGCACGTTCTCAGAAGTTTTACTTTTATTAATTTGCTGGTGTTATGCCATAGGTTCTTTATTTTATTTAACCTCTGCATTGCTATGGCCAGTCTCCTTCTGACCTCTTTTGAGCAGTCTCCATTGTTGTTAATTATGGAGCCAAGATATTCAACATTTGTGACATTTTCAATTTCCTCATCACTGATGGTAATTTTTGGTTGGTATCTTGTTTTGTCTGTGGACATTATCTTTTTTTTTTGTTTTTTTTGTGTGTGTTCAGAACAAGGTTCTGATTCTCACTGTGTCTTTTGACAGACAGGAATAACTGTTCTAGTCCTTTGGCACTGTGTGACGGATGAGAATGGGCAACCCTTATCGTTTTTCTGTAATATCATCGCGGGCCCTCACTATTTGGACTAAGCAAGATCGACACGTTGGATTTCCCTCAATGGCTAATTAAGTGGAAGGCAAGCGTCTCTATTGCCAGGGTCTGATTCTTTGTCTAGCCACGCCTCCTGTCTTTGTTTTCATGCACTAGAACTAAGATATGTTGATGCATAAATTGTCGTTCCTTTTAAAAGGGGTTACTTGCTGTCAGCATTACGTCAGCACGTCAACTGAAACACGAGAAGGGCGGGGCATATGAGGTTTTGTAGTTTTAGAGAGTCAACGGTTCGTTTATGACAGTGTAGGGGCGTAGATTACCCACCGACCGCAACTTCTTTGATCGCGCTCACAGGGACGAAAAGTTACTCTCGAACACGGACATTAAAGGAGACCAACGCCAGCTAAGCGACAATCAGGCGGGGAAAAGACGTAATAATGGACTTGGATTAGCAAATCGACCTGCAAACTTCCCAAAATGGAACGATAGGTGTAAACTCAGCGCAGGAGATGAAAGAATAGCTATTTGAAATATATAGGCGACAGCATCTTACTCAGGGTCAGTTTGCTAAATCAAGATTTCTAGAATGGTCTAAAATGCAGTTTCGGAGTCAAAATTTATCAGACTTCCTAAAAACTTCGTGTAGAATAAATTCTAAGTTTCTTGTGTTTTTGCGATAATAATATAGTTTTTAGCATCTAAGTGATTATCGTTTAAAGTTTCATATATTTCACGGGGATTTCTGTGTGTATTGACAAACGTATTAGATAAACATATCGAAAAATTATCCAGAGATAACGTAAATTTAATTACCCGTTTGTTCCCCAGTGAGAGATGCTTAAAATAATTTATAAGCCGCTAGGCAATTGATTTGATTAATGCAGTTTAGTTCTATATATATACGTGTGTATTTTCTACCGACTAGACACTCGAGGGGAGTTTTTTTTTAAATATATATATTGTCGTAGATTTTTGATAGGGAAATTAAGACTTGGGTTGGTCCCTTCTGTATAGGTTAGAATGAGTGATAGCCACAGTGAGATGTGATAGTAGAAATAGAGTTCCACGTGTGATATGGTAGAAATTTATAGAGGCTGTCCCGGAAATCGAGAATCTCTCTCTCTCCGCATATCTTCTACAACAGATCCAGAGGAGTCAGACAGTCTATAAAAAAATAGATATCTATCCACTCACGTGCCCGCACATACAATTGATGACAGTAAGACACACAGACGTGGGAACACTATAACAATGATTATATAGATATTATGGGAACGAACTGACCACCACACTGAATTAAATGTAGGTATAGTTTAATTATCATAGTAAACTTACATCACAACATATAAAATACATTAAAAAGCATACACATAGTCATAAAAAATCAAGGAATGCTACACTAGTGATAGACCCGTTTGTATGGTCCTCCCCTGGATATATCTAGCTCACATTCCCGTTAGAAGAAAGTGATAACCCCAAGGAGTTACAGATGCATATGATTGAGTCTATGGTTTCCCCCTTTTAAGGTATGGACAGACTTGATACTCTGCTTTTCTAAGGGTAAATATTGTTAGCAATAAATTGCATAAAGGAAGTTACAACGTGGGTGACTCAGACAAAGAACATCCTTCAGTCTACTTTCACTCGGTTCTTTCATCAGAGCCCTGGTATACTTACAATCGTGCTGTTGTTCGCCGTCTGGCGCAAACTTTGGGACACTCACACTTTTTATCTGTTACTGTCGTTTAATGAAACAGATCCCAGATCTGCAGATTTGTTTGTTGGTTTCATCAAAAATGGATCTGGGGAGCGTCTGCTTCATGCGATTGTTATTTCAGACTAAAGTTAGTGTCACTTGACTCACGATGTAAGAATTAGGCTTAAACGAGCACACAATGTCAGAACACGAGGTTTCCCTTAATTAGGAAGATGACCGGTGGACAACTTCTCTCAACAAATAATCTTGTTCACCACACACTTTGTCAACAATGTCGGAAAGTTAATGTTTTAGATTTCTGTAATTTTTCTCGCCACAAGGCAGCATGTACATTAGAGTTAGTGTAGAAATATGCACTGGCTCAAAGGCCCAGTATACGCATTTATTAGGTATGTCTCTTGTACAAAACGCCGGCAAAGTTTGGGTTACCCAAGTATTCACTGAATAAAGAAAAACACATATGAAATATGTTACATATTATGTACTCAATATAACTTACGTTTTTAAAATGCAAGCGTACAGCTTGACTTATCATTTAAAACTTCCCGTGCAATAAGTTATATATATTTAAAAATCATCAATCCTCATGAATTAGGAATACATACGTATTCCATCAACACTCATGAGGCATCTAGCATTATAAGTTAGTTTAGAAAAATAGTCCCCGTCTGATTATTTAGCAGTTAAATTAAATTCATTTTAGCTACATTGTTGTTTAAGCTAGAAATTATAATTTATTCTGCTCTCCACTGAAACACGTCACTAGAAAATAATACAGACTATATAAATTAAGTACTCTGCGCCAAATCTAACTAGTGAAATATGAAATAAGCGATTATCACTTTAAACACTTCACAGAATACTAGATATTTAATATAATATATTTACCTCCATACAGAACTACAGACTAAACCATGAACTAGAATACTGCAATCTAATGGTAGTCTAGAGCTCGGCAAAATGGCCAAGAAACTCAGACTTCGCCAAAACACAGGTATTTGATCTAGCACAGCGATCTGTCTGCTGCAAAATTTAGGAGCAAGAATGAAAATCTAGTTTCAAACTCTGGTTAATATCTATCAAACAGACAAAGAGGTGAACGTTTATTTCGCAAAACGAAATAATCTCCCCTTTCCGTCTTTAACACTTACGTAACTTAGACGCATGCCGTAACTGCCACCAGTGCGTCTTCACACGTACGTTAACAAACTGACCGAGAAGCGTGAGTGTCATGGAAAAACCCAGACTATATGTCCCATTCCCGAGCGCTGCGTGATTGTCATATCACACTTCACTTCGAGAGAAACGTTAGTGTCAGGTGAAAATGCTAGACGGTATGACACCTGACCGGGAACTAGCCTGACGAAACGCCCGTGACATGAGAAAAATACAGACGCATGTCTGCTATCTCTGTCTGCCCAGATGAGTATTCACACGTTCTATCGTCCACTGACATCTAATGCAATAGAATGCATTTTAACGCTCTCCCGTCTAGTGTAGAGACTGATACGTTATGTCATAAATGCGTTTACCAGTATGAGAAAGAAAACGGTAAAGTTGAGAATGGGGAAGAAAATATTTTTCGCAAACGAATGGATGCGAAAAATACCGGAAAAAGGTAAAGAGTGATAATAAAATAGAGGATACGGGTGAAAGAAAAAGAAGAGGATATAGGCAATTTATGATCAATAAACTCTCTGTGACATATATATATATAATTAAATACCGGAGTGGCTTAAATATTCTTACCTGTAAAATTAACGCGCGTCAGAATATGATTTGTATTTTTTTTATTACATGTTTTCTATTTTTTACATACAGGCTGGACAATACCTTTGCGTCCTAGCATTTCATAGCGTCCTACTGACTTTGGTTCTTACACCATCCAGTGATTTATGAACAATAAAATAAAATCTTCGTGTTGTGACCCCTTTGCGGTCCACCTCTCCATTTCAAGAGAGTAATCCAACCAAGAACTATAAATCATAATCAATTCCTTTAAAGGTAACTGGAGAAGAACAATTGCCAGAAGTGATTCTATAATTATTACTGCTCTGCTGTGGCAGAATTTATATCATTATTTTCCAACTGACAGTAAACGGTTTTTTTTCTACTGGATTAACCCCCGAAAGGAAAAACTCACTGGTCAGCCTTTGCCATCACTCTGTATTCATCACGCCATAGAAGTCTCTTAACCACCAGCGGTGAGACCCACGGTACAAATATATTCTTATATATACATCTGTTAAATCCCGAGAACAGTGCTATCCCACAGAACCTTTAGAAAAAAACCAAAAGACACTAAAGCTTCGATTTCAGCGACTACGGAGAAATAGCTGAACGCAAAACCCGCTAGTCTGGGTCTGAAAAGGGAAGAAAAAGTCTCAGAGTATTTTTGAGTACTTGCTAGATTTTGTTTTTGTTTTGTTATTTCATGGAATGCCGGCGTCAACGATCGGTAAGTGAGAATGGTGTGGCCACTGTGAGCGCGTATTCAATGAATGAAATATTAGATAACCTTAAATTATTTTTTACTTGGTAAACATCAGTATACTTGATTTCTTGTTTTTCTCTCTCTGTGGGATTGTTTAATTTTCTTTTTCCCCCTCCCTTAATCTGCTTAGTCAAGGGATAACATTGAGAATAATAGGACTCTGTTCCTATACCCCATACTGATTATTGTATACCAAATCAGTTAAAAATTGATCTCTCTTTGGGTTAATTATCTCTGTCATGTGGTGAGTCACTGGGACAACTACTACAGTAGTTTTTGCCAGGAATAGTCTATGAGATATAAGATATAAGGTCTCTAGAAATTGGCTCGTTAAGAAAGAATAAAGACCTATTCGAGATAGGGACAAGAAGACAGGAATGCGAATGCTTTCCACTAGACAGTGTTTTCTAATTAATTATGGAAAGAGTTCTGTTTCCCCACGACCTTAGCTTCTGCCCTTAGATCCCGTAAAGAAAAAGCCCCCAACCTCATCTGAGTAGAGAAAGGTTCCTATAGGTGAATATGTAACACCGACAGCACGAGTGATACATTAACAAACTCTTGATAATGATCAACCGATCGTTGGATTTATTAATGAAATATCCACACATATAGGGTTAGTAATGGTTAGAACGTGATGATGGTGAAAGACGATTCACACAAAACACACAGATGAGATAATAAAATTACAGTTAAGTAATAGTTAATTAAGAATGAACTGGTGTAAAGTGAAATGATGATGTGCTATGATACGTGTTACCAAAATGGTGAGTACTCTACACAGTCCATGTGTCTCTAAATGCTTCTCCTAGATATGAGGATTCACATGTATGCATAAAATGTCTCAAGTTGTTATACGTTATGTCGAGTGGGGTATCTCTAAGCTGAGGACGTTCTGATGAATACTGTTGTCGTACGGAGAACGCTGACGAGATATCTATGTATATTCCTTCACTGTTTGAGTATATCTCTGTAGTGTTGATCAACAGTTAATAGCTGTCATATGAACAAAAGGTCTGTTGTCTAATCTCCCGACGGTACAGGTCAGACTGGATATCTTCACGAAATGTTAGTGATATGTAGACTCATAATCTTGCGGTTGTAGTCGTGATTCATATACTTTCGAGTCTGCTTCATAAAATGCGCTTAAGAGTGTGTTGCACGTGGTATAAATATGCGATTCCTCTTTTGAGCTCTTTTGCTTGACTTCAGATAATAATGATCTTTCGAGTGATTTGAATTTATGATGACTCTGTATTGAACTTGTGATAACGATGTATTGAACTTGTGAGCAAGCAGTATTGAACTTGTGATAACGATGTATTGAACTTGTGAGCAAGCAGTATATGGTGACGAAAAATGCTGCGTCCACCTTATGACTTGTGGGTGAGACAATATTCCTTTTTAATTGAGGAATGAAAGATGTCCTATGGCGAATTCTGCTAGCCAAATGTCCGTTTTTGATAACTTATTTCTGGTTAGACGTCAGACACGTTGCGTGTAGACTCAGACTTCTGATGAACTGAAGACACACAAACGTCTTCGTAAGTTTTCACATTTAACATCACTGGTTGACTTGCATTTAAACTACTGCTCATTATTCATCTCTCTCTCTCTCTGAGTTCAATTCTAATGATGTTAAATATCTTGTGCATGAGAGTGTGTGCGCATGGGAGACTGTGATGATGATAAAGGTGAAATATGAACTATTAATTACCTCCTATCATCCTATCATCTTCTAGGAAAATCTTCTGATTTTATTAATCAGTTATGCCAAGAATTATTTGAAACTTTATCTTCCGCACATTTTAGCTGTGAGGTTAAAATAAACAAAAATAAGAAAATGTATTAATAAGTATAAGATCTACTAACCTTCTTTTCCCTTCGCAAAATCCTTTAAGAACACAATTAATCACAGAACTGAATTATCATCCACTCTGAATAAACACGTGTATTAGGCTAGGCGTTTTTGGGATTAATCTCTTCCTCACAAGGTAAAAAAACTGGACTGCTTCACTCTAGTAGATTATGCGGTATTATATATTTCTGGAAGTCACCTGGCCAAGCTGGGCGTCCAATGTGGTAAACCAACGCTTGTCTGAACCGCGGCTGACTACAGATAACACCATTACAGCATGAGACGTTTTCCCCATTACAGCATGAGACGTTTTCCCCTGGCCAATCTGGGCGTCCAATGTGGTGTCACAGAAATTACAGCATGCCCAGATGTGTTTTTACCAGATTTATCACGATGCAATGTGGGCTTCAAACGATAATGTCAGGCATGTGGACTCAATCAAAGGACTTTATTTCCCCCGATGAAAGAACAAATGTGGTTCTCTAGATAACGGTCGCGAGTAATCACAACAATGAAATAGCAAATGTGGATCGCAAATATGAGATGAAAGAGCAAATATCGGAGAAAATACAATACGAAAGATGTAGGAAAAGATAGAGCAATAAGGCCTTTGCGCTCGTTTATCACAATCTCTCTGAAGAAATTGTCTTTGGATTGGGTTTTTTCTATACCAGAGTGGAGGGCCTATTGAGATACGATTTTCCTTCCCCCCCCCCCCCCCTTGTCTGTAACTATTGATTTTTTTTGTATTGTATGATGATGATATTACTAAATGTAATTGTATGAGGCCAGCTGTGAAGGCTCCTGAAATAAAATGTAGTTGAGAATTGTCAGAAGGCCTTTCTTGCTACCACTACGACCTCACACTTAATTTTTTTTTTTAATGAATGTGGCTACGTAAAGTGTCTAGGGTTATGATATGTAGTGTGGTGTAATAGGTTATAGATATACCCACAGATATTTAACAAGACTAATAATATTAATAAATATTAAAATACACTGAACTAACTCAATAGTGTAAAATTTTTTGATAGAAATTATATTACATTTATTTTTAGGTTGACCAGAACTTAAAAGGATTTAGAGATTATGAAAGAAATGCATGGAATATTATATCATAAATGCAATAGTGTACATATATATGTACTATACTAGTTAGTTTTATTAAAATGTTCTAGTAGTCATCTACTTGGGAGGATAGTTACTGTTTGTGCTGTTGGGGTGGCCTCATCACACCTGTCTATATTGACTACACAGTGTCCAGAAAATGGTGGGAATTTTTATGGGGTTATTAGTAACTAAAGGGCTTTGGTGAATGTCCAGCAGACCAGAGGCTCACTCATCTTGTCGTTGTAGCTCTGGTGCTGAAATCAGGTGGTCCCACCTCTCCGTGCTGGCGGGCAATAATGGTGGTCTCTGTCACAAGTACTGCACAGATACACTCGAGTAAAGTCACCAACTGAATAGTCACTGCTTTGTTGACAACAGAAACTCCCAGCTCTGCAATCAAAGTATGGGCCATGTGTCAAAATCTATTCTCTACCCACGTCTGGACACAACACTGACACAACAACCACATCATACAGACAGGTCAGATCTCTCTGACCAAACAGCACATTTACCATGGTGGTTTTACATCAGATAGATCCTCCCAGACTATAGGTTCTGAAAAATATTTATTAGTTGTCTGCCCTAAAAGAGGATAGGTAATATGTTTCATTATTCTCAACACTTGATCTGTCTTGCCTAACCCCTGCTGGAGTTTATGTACATTGTTGGTCCCTAGACCCTGACTAGGGCGGGGGGTCTAGAGCAAATCCCTACTTGTTTGTAAGGCTAGATTTCGATATGGCAGTATCAAATCACTCGAACATGAAACAATATTCAAAATATATAAGGAAATAATTTCAATCTTACCAGATTATGAATAAATAACACAGAATTGCTAGCAAAACTCAGCTGAGCTGCTGGCTATAGTATGGCGTCCCTAAATTTATTACACTTTCTTTCATATGGAAATCACCACACTTTAAAATCTGTGTCTATCACTGAACAACTATTGAAGAATGGCCCCACTTTCGCGTCTGAGCGCTAATGATATGATTGTCTGTGGCCAATCACTGCCTAGGTTTATTTTAAATTCAAATTTCCTACCATAAAGTCATTTCAGTCATGCTTCAGTCAAGTATGGATGGTTATCTGTTAGTCTGTCCGTCTCTACTTGTGTTTCTACAAAATGTACTTGATTTTTGAACCAACCTTTCTCTCCCCTCCAAAATTTTGTCGTTAAAAGTTATATTTAGACACAGCTACCACCCAAAAACCCTCTCCTCCATACTAAGTAAATTTGAACACCTGCGTCCCGAGGTCGTGTTTTTTTGTGCAATTAGCGACACTTTTAGATTCAATACAGTCTGTCGATGATGTGAACAACACTGTCTTTTGTCATTATCTTCAATATTATCTATCCGTCTGTAAAATTAAGAACATATTAGTTCACTGCTCAGAATAGGCCATCCGGCCAGCTAATTTTTATATTCCTAACATTAATATTAAGAAAAAAGTACTTTTTAAATTTTGTAATATTCCAAACATCTGCGTTTTAGCCGCTGAATTCAAATCAAGGGCTTGGTATTGCAAAAGCGTCCAATAAATGACTGTGGCGTATTATATCTAAGGTCCCTTCTGTCGAGTTGCTTACTTTTTATGTCAACTTGGGAAACGTGACTTTTCTCCGTTTCCCCCCCCCCAATTGCGTCTCCTTAGCCTTTCTAGTCTCACGCAATCTTTCCAGTCATATTTTTTTTCCTTTTTGATCCGCCGTTCCCCTCCTGTCTAGCAAGTCAATTATTATGGAGGATGATGACCCGCGGTCTAGGCGATCATGTACTATTCGCAGCCTACGCATTATGTTTTTATCCTTAAATGTTATCTTTGGAGATATTTTACCGTTGTATCTCTGTCAATTTCACTACACATCTCCCCACTTGAAAACATGCCTATGGCAAGTTCCAAAACCAGCGATACACATAGGTAAAATTACTCCTCACGTCTGCCACTACTCTAATTTTGATCACAGGGGTGCCGACTGAGGAAATCTGCACCGACATTCAATTTGCCTGGGATATATTGGATACTGAACTGATAAGGTTGAAGCAATAAAGACCACCTCAGCAATCTTGCGTTTTCATGCTTAGCCTGAGATAAGAATACGAGAGGCTGATGGTCCGTCTCCACCACAAATGTCCTACCATACAGATAGATTTGAAACTTCTTTATTGCCCAGATTAACGCTAAACATTCTTTTTCGCTTGTGGAGTATCCTTGTTCCGCCTTATTCAATTTACGGCTTGCATAAGCGACTGGTTTCAGTTCCCCATCAGGTGAAGATGATCTTTGCAACAAAGCCCCTCCGAGTCCTACATTACTTGCATCGGTTCTTAAGACAAAGTCCTGTGTCAAATCAGGCAGTTTGAGAATAGGCTTGCTATTGAGTTTTTCCTTTAACTCTTGGAACGCTAGTTCACATTGTGCAGTCCAAATAATTTTATCTGGAAGTCCCTTGCGAGTCAGATCAGTCAGAGGAGCACAAATAGCGTTAAAATTTTTGATGTATTTCTGATAAAATCCGCATAACGACACGAATGATCGCACGTCCTTTTTTGTTTGTGGCCTAGGTGCTCTCTGCAGTTTTTCCAAGTTCTTAGGATCAGGGGTCATATTACCCTGATATACAGTGTGTCCCAAGAATTCCAACTCTTTGCATCCAATACAACATTTTGTTGGCCTAGCAGTTAAGTTCGCCTCCCGAAGTCTATCAAACAACATCTCCAGAGCTTCAATGTGTTCTTCAAATGTCTCTGTGGCGACGAGAATATCATCCATGAAATTCGTGATACATGGGTTATTCAGGGGATCCAACAATTTTCGCATCATCCTTGAAAACACACTCGGAGCATTTTTCAGTCCGAATGGTAGCATATTGAATTCATAATGTCCATCCGAAGTGCTAAAAGCCAAATAAGGTCTCACTTCAGGCTTCACTGGGATCTGGTAATAGCCTTTACTAAGATCCACCTTTGAAAAGTATTTTGCCTTGTTCAGTCTGGCAAATAACTGTTTTGTGTCTGGTAATGGATCCACTTGTCCTTCTGTGACAGCATTCAGTTTCCTGTAATCTATGCACAGTCTGTGTTCCCCAGACGGTTTTCTCAACAAAACGACACTAGAACTAAAAGATGATTCACTGTGCGAAATAATCCCCTCCTTCAACAAATACTCTATTTCCTTCAATGCCTTCTCCTTCGCGAACGGAATAGAATAGGCTCTCATACAGATTGGGGTTTGAGTCTACCAGTTTCATGTCATACTGTAGCAAATTTGTATGACCTGGTTTATCTGTTAATACATCTGTATGTTCCTCCAGAACCTGTTGAACTCTCTCCCTCTGGTTTTTAGTCAGGTGCTTACTGACTTTTACCTGTGCTGCGGTTTTCACAAGGATGTAATGGGTATTCATGTGAGGTGAGTGGTTCTTTTTGCATCTGGGTTGCAATAGCCAAGGTCAATAAGGGGGTGCTTTCCTGGAGTGGTCTGTCCAGATACTTCTTTAACAGGTTTACATGATAAACTTTTTCCTTCCCCTTTTTGTCAATTTTATAGTTTGTTCTAGACACCTTCTCTAGAACCGTATATGGACCTTGCCAACCAATTTGTAATTTATTCTGGCTTCCGGGTAGTAGAAGCAGCACCTTCTCTCCGACTGCCAGTTCCCTGTCCTTTGCCTTCCTATTAAAATATGCTGCATGTTTCTTCCTGGCTTGCTTCAAATTATCATTTGCCAGTTTCCATCCAGCTTTCAAACGATTGGTCAGTTCGTTCACATATTGATACGATGAGGTAACAGTCTCTTCCGCCTTCTCATCTGTCCAGGTCCTTAATAAAGCTTCTAAAGGACCTTTTATTGGCCTCCCAAATAGCAGAGTTGCGGGAGCCATCCCGGTTGAACTATGTGGTACCTCCCGGTACGCAAACAATGCGGCGGGCAGGAATTGATCCCACAGATCCGGTTTTTCGTGTGCCAGCTTTCTCAGGATAGAAATGAGAGTCCCGTTGAACCTCTCTACCTGGCCGTTCCCTTGTGGATGGTACGGACTACAATGAAAGTGCCTGGCTTGAAATAGCTTAAAAACTTCTTCCGTTAGTTTCCCCTTGAACTGAGATCCATTATCCGTCAAGATTTGATGCGGGAATCCTAATCGGGTAAATATTGTAAGTAGTGCCTCTGCTACATGTTTTGAATCAATTGATGGCAGGGCTACCGCCTCTCCCCACATAGAACAAGTGTCCACCAGAGTAAGGATGTAACTGTTCCTCCTCTTGGTCCGAGTGAGAGGTCCTACAATATCCACTGCAACCCTCTCAAAAGGTGTTCCCACTATGGGCATTTCCCCTAGAGTTGCAGGAGCAGTCCAGTGCTTTGGAGCTACCCTTTGACATTCTGGGCAGGATTTGACATATCTTTTTATATCCTCCGTTATCCCTGGCCAGAAGTAATGACAAGCTATACGCTGTCCTGTGGCGCTGATCCCCATGTGACCACTGAAGGGAATCGCATGCCCGAGTTCCATCACTTTATCTCTATATGAAGTGGGAAGAACCAGCTGGTTGTGACCATTTGTTCCAGTTCCGGCCTTCCTGTATAAGAGTTTGTTCTTCATGAAATATTCCCCCTTGCTCGGAGGTGTGTGGCATTTGGGCAATTTTTTAAAACAGGGCTTGAGTGTCCTATCCTCAGCCTGCGTCTTCCTCATCTCCTCTGGATGAGCATTTATAGGTTCACCTTCTTCCTCCTTCTTCTGTGACCTGGTCTGCACTGTCGCCATGATCACAGGTTTCTCGGGATTCCCCAAGAAGACGTATCTACACCCCAATATCAGAGGGTAGATTGGTTCATCTATCACTGCTGCTCTGATTTCTCCTTCCACATAGCGAGTTTTCACCGTTATCCTTGCGATGGGAAGTGTCATGAGTGGTATGTCCTTAGTCGCCCCTTGTATTTCCACTGTTTCTGTGGTATACTGACTTGGGTCCACTAGGCTAGACTTCACAACTGAATCATAATCCAAACCTGTATCATAAAGGCACCTTATGGTGACCCCATTACAAATAACATCCTCACAAACTGGGGGGTGATAAGGTTCCTGTTGTCCATTAGGATTAACCTTTAATCTTCGCGTCCCCGACTTCATTGCAGCAATGTTTGAAGGTTTCCTTCTACAAAATTCGGTGTTATGGTTATCCTTCTTGCACCATTTACACCATCTTTTTCCTTGGTTCAACGGTTTTCTTTCATTGAACTTTTGGTCATTGAACTGTGAGTTTCTGTCGCGATAGTCATTTCTTGGCCGCTCAAAGTTTGTCCTACCTTTATTTCCCTGCTCTCTATTATCAAATTTATTAAATTGCTGTGGAGCTTTAAAATTGTCTATGTGCTTCTTTTTAGCACCACTTACCTCTGCCTGGGCTGCCTGATACCTCTCAGCAACATTTAAAATTTCCCCCAACTTCTCTGCACCTTGTTCCATGAGAAATTTTCTCATGTCTGGAGCCATGGACTCTCTCAATTGCTCAATCATGATCATTTCTTTAAGATCTTGGGTCTTCCCCAGAGCCGTCCATTTCTCCAAATAGGTTTCTAGTCTAGCAGAGAATTGGTGGTATGTCTCCCCAGACAACAGTTTGGCATTTCTAAATTTCTTACGATAAAATTCACCATTCTTCTCGTACCTTAATAACAAAGCCTGCTTTAACATGTCATAATTGTCTTGGTCTTCCCTGTTCATTTTGGCAAATACTTCATAAGAAGTACCTCTCAATCCCTGTGATAGCTTTAAGCTCCACCCTCTCTCTCTCTAACCCATATGTAGTAGCTAATAACTCAAAACGTCCTAGGTACCCCTCTATGTCATCGTCTTTTTCAACAAAATGGTCTAAATGAAACCCCATAGCTGAGTTTGAGGCTCCCAGACTGGGCGTAGCATCTGAGGCAAAAGGGCTGGCACCATTTTCAGGAGCCTGGCCTTGTAATTCCAGCTCCCTTAGTCGTAATTCGTGCTCCCTTTGCAACCTTCTATCTTCTGCCTCCCTTTCGGCAGTCAACCTTTTTTCTTCTGCCTCCCTTTGCAACCTTCTATCTTCTGCCTCCCTTTCGGCAGTCAACGTTTTTTCTTCTGCCTCCCTTTGCTGTCGTTTTTCTTCTGCCTCAATCTGCAGCCTCTTAATTTCTCTATCAGCCTCAATTTGTAACCTCTTCTCTTCAGCTACCTTTCTATCTTCCCTTTCAATATATTTATCACATTCAGTCGTTACGTATTGAATTAAAATCTGACCATCCATTCCCATCTCCTTCGCGGTGAGCACAGCAGCTGATCTAAATTTTGCCAGCTCCGCCATACTTTTTAGACAATATAATAATATACAAGATAAATCCCTAACCAGTAAATACACTAAGTACTTCTTATGACTATAGTCTAACTAATTCTAACTAACCAGTTAACTAATTAATTATTACTGGCTGTGAAGATTCACCAACTTTTATCTGCAGGGACACTTTTAATTTTAAAGGAAATTTTACAATTTATTTCCCTACTTTTATTTCTCCCACCAGGAGATCCTAATATTACTGTTGGGCTAATTATCCCTGGACAAGACCCCAATTTGGCAAAAACTGGCAAAATTGTTTAGCCAGGAGAGTAAGGAGTCTGCAGGTAAATAAAATGTCGTAAGATAGGCTGAATTGGAGAAAATTACACGATTCAGAGACTGTCCTTCCTCTTACCCCAGCACCCTTGTGAATCAACTATCTATTACTTACCCCGTACTATCCCAGAGTATTCACTATCATCCTCCACTCGGACGGGACCATTATTTCTAAGACCTATTTCAATAAAAATTATGACACACTGTTTGACAGAATAATTGTGTCATCTGCGTACCTGAGTTCTGAGATCGCATTTCCACCAATTGGGAACGGATCGCAATGTTCACATTCTTGGTCACTCCGAACATTTCTCATTATATTTTCTGCATAGATGTTAAACAAGTATGGAGAGATGATCCAACTCTGTCTTACTCCCCTTTTCACCTCAAACCATCCTGATGTTTCCCCCGCTACTCTGACAGCTGCTTGTTGTTCTTGGTATAGTGCTTCAATTAGATGGATCAAATGCGCCGGAAACCCCATGTCTCTGATAGCAAATCCTATCTTTAGTTTGTTGAATGATGATATTCCAGTTTGTTGTGGTCCGGAGTCTGAAGATTACCACTTGTTCTCTTCTGCTGACCTGGTAATATGCATCATTTTGTGGGTGTGTGTCCTATGCTCTGCATCCCACTTGTTTTGTATCTGGTTCTTTGCTTCTTCGAAAGTTATGCTTGTATCACAGGTTGAGATAGCTTGCCACCGTCCTTTGCCAAAGTGTCAGCCTCTTCATTGCCGCGGATGCTATACTCATGGAAAAAGGTAAGTGTGCAGTACTCAACAGGGCACTGTGCGTGTGTTCTTGGGTGAACTCAAATGCAAGTTGGCACACATTTCTGTTTGAGTGTTGTTCACTTACCCGTGCAATTACAATTGGGTCGCACTATTCATGGGGAGATAATCACGGTGCAAGATAAATCACGTGAAAAGTGCCATAGGGGAGAATTTATCACAGATAAAAGGAAGGTAAGTGTGTAGCTCTAATCACAAGCGTGTGAAAACGTAATCGTTGAAATAGAGAGTACCAAGAGTCCAACAAAAACATCTTTTTTGACAATGCCAAGATTGAACCAACAACAGCGAGCAATAGCTATAGGGATGTTAGCTGCTGGAGCGACTATATTAGCTGTATCACAGCATTTCAATGTTCACAGGAACACTATATCACGCATTCAAGCTCGTTTCCACCTGACTGGATCCACTGCTGATCGCCATAGAAGTGGCCGACCACGAGGTACCACCCCTGCACAAGACTGTTACATACGCCTTATGCACTTGCGTAACAGGTTTATTCAGGCAACATGGACTGCCAGGAACATTCCAGGTTTAAGACCCGTGTCGTGCAGAACAGTGCGGAATAGGCTCAGAGAGGCAAATCTCTTACCTCACAGACCTGCAGTTAGACCAGCACTGACAGTTCGCCATAGAAAAGCGCGCTTGGCCTGGGCCAGACAGCACATAGCATGGCCCTGTCATCAATGGAGACGCATTCTGTTCTCTGATGAGTCAAGATTCTGTTTGCAAGGCAATGATTGGCGTGATTTGGTGTACAGGCGTCCAGGAGAACGTTTTGCTTTCTCCCATCGAGCACCTGTGGGACGAACTGGAGCGTAGGCTGCGAAGAAGACAAAATCCTCCTGAAAACCATCACCAGTTAGCACAAGCGTTGCAAGAAGAATGGAATAACATCCCCCAACAACAGATCCAACGTCTCATTGGCTCGATGAGAAGGCGCTGTCAAGCAGTGATAACAGCTCAAGGTGGACAAACACGGTACTGAAATCAAGATTTCATTTTTTCGTGGGGATGCCACACTAACTTTAATTTTTATCTTTCTTTCATGACACTTTCACTAAAATCAAAGTGATCACTTGGTCTTTTATTCAATATTCAACCACATTGTGTGCCAACTTTTATTTCATTTCGTCCATGAAATCACGCATAGTGCCCTATAAAGTGTTGCACACTTACTTTATTCCATGAGTATACAATGAGATGCGATCCATTATATCACAACCCTTTTGAATCGTTGACATAGTTTGTGGAGCGCTACTCGTAGGTCATCCAGGTTTGCATTATTCTGGCTCCTCAGCGTTGCAACTACTGAGAGTGCGTATGTGAAGAAAACAGCACGTCTCTCGGTGCTTTTCACTGCCGTTAGAACCTATGGTGCAGTTGTTAAGGCCTCTGCCTCTGCTCTGGAATTACCTGAGAATTTTCCTGTTGCCGCTGATATCTTTTTTTGTTTGAACAGGAAAATAATAATTATGATGGTACATAATGTGTCTCGTGTAGTTCTCGCGGGTTCTTTTTTGACGAGACAATGAAAGAATAAGGCCACTACTTCCTTATTCATGGCATAAGAGGTGACTAATATGACGTTGTGCACAAGACTTGCAACGTCATCAAGACACACATATTGCTACAGACACCACTGCTGTAAGAGCGCATGAATCCTTTGGTGAAGGCTGAAGGCTTCCTACAAGGGGACTAGCTGCTTTTAGAATAAAAACGTCTCAACTTCTGTCGGACATAGAAACAAAAACAGAGAGAGGCCAGAGGCTTATGGACACTAAATAACTAATATAAATGAGTATGTTGCAGACACCCGTGACAATTCGGGAATACTAGTCGGAGGGATCACTTAAACGACTTGCGCTTTTGATAACACAGTTCTAATAGCCGAAAAAAAGAACAAAATATCTCGGGAAATTGTAGGTATAGTAGCAGAACGCGCAATGTATATACAGGGTGTCCGTAAAAGATTGTACCCTTTTCAAAAAATGTATTCTCGGCCCCATGACGTGATACGAGGATGCTTTCTATCACAAAAGTAAGATAATCTCTGCAAGATTTTAAGCATGCCTTACAAAGACTTAAAAAAAGTGCGCATGCGCGCAGCGGGTATTTCAAGTGAAAGTCTTGCAGTTGAGTTCAATCGGTAATTGTTACATGTCTCTCAACACACTGGTCAAGTAGGTGAAAAAAAAAAGAAATAGGTACATTCTTTTTGAGTCTTTGTAAGGTATGCTTAAAAACTTGAAGAATTATCTTACTTTTGTGATAGAAAGAATCCTCGCATCACATCATGGGGCCGAGAATAAATTTTTTGAAAAGGGTACAATCTTTTATGGACACCCTGTGTGTATATATATATATATATATATATACATATATATATATATATATATATATATATATATATATATATATATTGTCAACAAAGTAGGTTGAAAAAAAGAAATAAAAAAGCTGGTGGAATATTATACCAGATCAATTTTATTGGATAGATCGAGTCCTCGACATGAGGGGAAAAAACGGAGAAAATCACGGTAAACAGTTCTGCTGTAGTTTACGACAAGATTGTTAATAATTACACGAAATAGATTAAAAAATCAAAACAAGAAGAGTTAAGTGGGAGATCTAAATAGCAAAGGAAAGAAACAAAATCACAGAGTTAAAGAAGGCAGTAGAACTTCGGTGAACACGTGATTATAAGAAGAGCAATTTTACATATCTGTTTAAACATAGACGGCATAAGAAGTTTAGAAGGAAAGAAAGAATATCTCTTTTTTTAAAAATAAAATTTTGCCTCGTTTTGGCGAGACGCCTCCCGTTCAACCTAGTCTGTTATATTAGGGCGCAGGTCCTAATAGAAAAGACCTTTAGGTCTGAAAGTGATGTTCTTCTTCTAGTTCGCTCTTATCTGACTACACCAATCTCTCTCTCTCTCTCTCTCTCTCTCTCTCTCTCTCTCTCTCTCTCTCTCTCTCTTATAACGCTGGTAGTCCGTCTGAAGATTTTTTCGTCACCATAGAGTTTCTCCCTCAACTGAGTTGGTGAAGGCCATGCTGTCACTCTGCTCCCCTCATGGAGCCGACAGTCTTGGAGGACATGTTCGACTGTATGTTTATCCTCACCACATGGACACATATCCGTCTGTCCGTTTTTCAATTTGTTAACAGATGGTATTTGAGTCTGTAATGGCCGGTTCTCAGTCAGGATATTATCACATGATCTCTTCTCGTTAAAGTAGGATTTCTTAACCTTTTTTTATATGCCATGGACTCCGTTGATTGTCCGGTGATGGTTATGGATCCCTTTGATTGTCTGATGAAGGTTATGGGCCCGTTTAATTGTCCGATGAAGGCTATGGGCCCCTTTGTTTGTACAATGATGGTCATGGACCCTTTTGATTGTCTGATGGCTATTGGTCCCTTTGTCCAATGATAGTTATTGACCCCTTTGATCGTCTTATGCAGACTATGGGCATCTTTGATTGTCCGATGAAGGCTATGAACCCCTTCTTGGAAAAATAATGTACATAAAAGCATACTAATAAAAATAAAAAAGATAAAAATTCACATTTTAAATTTTAGGTTATGTTCACGGACCCCTAAAATCCATTCACTGACCCTTGGACTACGAGATAAGAAACTATGTCAAGGTTTAGTATATTTCTGTTGCATCGAACTCTGTGTGTTCTCTATGTCAATTTTCTTTAACGTTATTTTTAATTATTGATTTTGTCTTGCCGTATGTTGTCCTGTCTTCAGTTTGGATGTGGCTTCCTTCTAACGCAAGTCTCAGATTCTGCTAGAGATGAAATAGTGTTACTCATAGACTCTCTACAAATTATCACTGCCCTCAGGAACAATAAAAACGACGAATTTATAAACAGTTGACAAAGTTCTGGGTTTGACACCAGGTAGCTTCACGCTCCAGTCTACCGAACTGTAAATTGGTACCCGATTTTGCTCGAATTAGGGAAGGCAAAGTCAGCAAGGAAATGAACCGGTCACCCCTACCTCATAAAGATTAGACCTAGCGACATCTCCAACACTCAAGGAAGAGAACCTGTCACCACCATTAACTCATAAAGCTAAAGCCTAGCAAGGTGAAGTCTTTAACACTTCAGTCCCCAACGGCTGTATCTGCTAAGGGGACTGTTATTACCGAGTTGTTTTTTCTTTTAACGGAGGTACCTGGCTCAGCTACCTGCAGACTACTATTGTCGCGTGTATAGTCAATCTTGAGAGGTAGTAACTTCTATCTAGGTCAAAGTTCACGCTACGATAAGGATCATGCAACCTTATCTATTATTTACATTTACGTATTTATAATTTCAAATACCAGTTTTATTAACGACTGTTCTCAACTACGCAGCTGTTGTATTCAAGTACTAAAAACATTTACGTACTTACGAGATTCTCTAAGCCCTCTACAGAAATGACAGCGACAGCACGTGCGCAGACAACAGATCATGCGTGCAGAAACTACAGCGACCACACGTTCAGGCCTAGTGTCCAGACGTGAGTGAGCCTCCCCGATTCATTCACATCTATTTTAAATTCTCTGACAAACTCCGCAGACAAGTCCTGGTTCCGACTGAAAATAAGCGCGGGCGAGATGGAGTGAACGCACTTTAAAAACAACAGTTTTTGAACAGCTTTCATTTTCTGTTACAACCACTCTAATTTTCCTGCAATTTCCGCGCTAGAGGGCTGAACATTTCTTCAACCCAAGAAAAATAAGTTCATGTTTTTTTGTTCATTCATTATTTTCCTTGATTTGGTTTTAAGGACTATCTTCATTGCACACGGACAACTCCGTCAGCGGACTACTCCGTCAGTGCTCCAATCTCCTCCCTTAGATCACACAAGGAGGATCTCAGCACAGTGCACGAATTTCGTAGCACCGCCGAGAATCCCAATGAGTGTAATCTGTGTTTATAGAAATCACACATTCTATAAATGTTTTTGTGGTGGGTAGGTTTCTAATTTTGTAAACTGTGCCAGGGCAGCGGCCTGATAGGCCTACGGTACTCTTTACGATTTCCATCTGCCGTGGGATTTTTAATGTGTGCAACTTGCACACGGGACTTCTTTTCTTTTTTTTTCGCCCTTATCCGAGAAGGCTAGGCATCCGATCTCACTACCCAAGAGACTAGGGGGTGTATGACATCATTAGGACCACTGGTTCTCACGAAAAATTTCCATAAAATGTATTCCCTCAACTGGGAATCGAACCCGGTACCTCTAGAACTCGAAGCGTACGCTGTGGTAAAGTGGGATGTTATAAATATTTATAGGGAACTTAGTGTACTGACTGAGATCAGCTGTGAAGGTATCTATATCTAATAAGGGTAGTGTATTATAGATAACCTTACTTGCTACCACATATTTTTACCTCAGTCAGAATTATTCTGGAATATAGTGATGACTACGTTGAATGTCTAGGGTATGTATATGATGAAGTGTAAGTCACAACAACAACCGACAGATAAACAATTTAATTTATTCCACCACACTTGATAACACTGTGACACTCACATACATATAACACTCTATGAGAATATCTTAAATGAGTCACTGATAAATTTTCAAATATCAATATGTATTCAGTGCTGTCATTAATGTATATGTGTCCTGATTCAATTACAAAGTGAACCAGGAATCACAATCAATTTTAATTACAAGTTATATGTACAGAATTTATCAATATGAATCTTGTAGTGACATATATATTATTAATAATATCCTATGTGTGTCAGTTGTGTAGTGGTAATATGAGGTAATACTGGTTTTTTTTTTTTTTTTTTTTTAAGCTATGTTGGCATTAGTCATCATGACTTCAAGAGTTTGTTTCTGTTGGAACTAGTATTGGAGATGTTCTCAGTTCCTGGCATTAAAACAATTAATTTCCCTCTTAATTTTATTTTACAATGTCAGTTTAAGATGGGGGTACATAATGTTGAGCTCCGCTGTCCACAAATTCTTAACTTTCGTAATGACTGCAGGAAAAGACTCCTCTGCTCGATTACTTCAATGAGTTCTGGAGCCACCTCACTGTTTGCTATATGGACCAAGGAGTATGCTGTCCGCCTCTGGATTCAGCAAAGCTCTGACCAGGTGCTGCTCAATAACTTTAAGACCACGGTCCCTGAAACAAGAAGGTTGTACCTCCTACTTCAGAACTAATTTATACTCTATTTCTACACTGAGCACAATACATAACAAACCTGAGTTCAGAGCGTTAGGCCAACTGTCAGCTTCATCTGAAATACTTTACACCAGTATATTCCTCCTTAATGGTTACTACGCCTCTGCAATTCCAGCATTATTTCTTTCTAGTCAATAATCTAGGTGTCAGTGTACTGCTTGGCAATTCCATGTAGTTTTACTTTCCTCCGACACCTTCTGTTCAGGTTGGAGCACTATAGGCTTTACCTCATGTTCGCTACTGAACCACACATATATACAGACATAAGTATCAATTTACATTCAATTTTCATTTAAAAAGATATCAAATATTTCAAACCTACCACAATTCATGGAAATAATACACAGTGACGTTGAATGGCAATGAATATAGCACAACTCCAATCTGCCGATGTCCCAGGCTTTTATTTAGAAAAAATATACCCTGGTGCTCAACGCACTGTTTCTTAGTAGGTTTATTACAAGATGTGGCCCGGAACAGACGCCCTGAATTGAGTATATTCGCAGCTCTAACCAATCAAGCCATGTCTACACATCTTTTCAAAAAAGTACCCCTTCTCACGTTTCCCCTGACAACACAAGATAGTATTTATAGTCCGACTAATCGTGTTTAGCCTTACATTTATTGCGCTCCAATCAAATGGGAGTTAACATGGTAGGCTATTTCCGTAACGTAATGTTTTTTCAAACACGTTATAAAAAAATTTTATGAGCAGAAATGATTTCATGCTGTCAGGCACCCCCACTATTTTATTTTGGCTATAATTTGGTAATTCCTAGACTATTTGCGTAACGTGTTACATATTCTTTGTCAGCAAGTCCTAAGGAACCCAAATATGCAAATTTAAAAGAGCTAAGTGGCTGCGTTCAAAATATGCACTTTCTTCTACCTCCTGTTTACTTCGAATACGAGGTGGTGTCTGGGTACTGTAATGTTTTCAAACGTAAACCAGTATAATGTCATAATTCCCAATAAGCGTTTTTCAGGATTTTAAAACCTAACTCTGGTATGGGTAGTGTTTTTTTTTCACTGACGATTTGAAAAAAAGCCAGTGCTTGTGGCCTTACACGCGTGATGGCAGCAATTGTGTATCGCGCGACGCGTGTTAGTATTGCCTGTGTTCCTGCTTTCTGCCTCTCCCTTCTCTCTATCCTTTAGTCCATCTGTCTTTTGTTTTTGGTAACATAGTGTAGAAAAAGACATGAATGGAATTTTAAATCTAGGTCAACTGCGTATCTCAAGGTTTTTCTTAGAAATGGAGTACACTTTTTAGTGTGTTTGGGAAACGCGTGTATGTTGCAGAAGGCTTTACTATCAACGTGAAACGTTACAATTTGCAGACGCAGGAGAACACAAGGGGGATTTCGAGTACAGTCATTGTGACAGCACTGTTCTTTACCATTTTTCTTTCCTTTTATTGAATTTATGTGTTTGGCTTTACATTTACGTTTTAATTTATATATGTGGATTAGAATATTTCACGACATCTCCCCTCTTAAAACAGACATCTTATGTCAGTCCTTTATTCTATATACACATAGATAAATGTAAGTCAACTCGACTTTACTCTGCTGTTGTGCTATCATGGTTTTATGTAGTTGGGTCCATTCAGAGTAAGCACTACTCATGAAATCTGCCTCAGACCTCTACAACCAATAATATCTTTCGGTTATGTTACTGAACAGCCGCAAGTGTGACTGCTTGTCTTAATGCTGCTTCGCAACCCGTATTCACCATTTCTCTTCTCTGAGTCTGCGCAATGACATGTCCAGAGAACATTATATTTCCCTCAAAATGTACGTTATGAGGAGATAACATATACCTGGTGATAGCAGAGTTTTCGTAGTGGATCCCATAATCTTCTTATTAGCCTGTATGAAACATTCGGAATATCCTCACTCAAAGAGGCAACTCAGGGATTCATTACGTTCCTCCGAAATGTTTACATCCAACAATTTTGTCTGATCTCAGGTTTTATTGGAATCTGATAGTATCCTTTACTCAGATCCATTTTAAAGAAATATTTAGCTTTATTTAGCCTGGCAAACAACTGATTTGTATCCGGCAATGGATCCACCTGTCCTTCTGTAATAGCATTCAGTCTCCTGTAATCTATACAGAGTCTATGTTCTCCAGAGGGCTTCCTTAAGAGTACAACACCGGAACTATACGAGGATTCACTATGTGAAATAATTCCTTCCTTCAACAAATAGTCTATCTCTTCCTTCAAAGCTTTCTCCTTAGCAAACGGAATCGAATATGGTTTCATACAGACAGGTGTGGGGTCTATCAGTTTCATATCATATTCCAATAAGTTTGTATGCCCAGGTCGGTCTGTTAACACCTCTGTATGAGTATCTAGAACCTGTTGCACTCTCTCTTTCTGAGTTTTAGTTAAATGTGTACTGATTTTCACCTGTGCCGCTGTCTCACAGGGGTGTAATGGATATTCAAATGATGAAAGTGGTTCCTTTTTCATCTCCATGGCGATAGACAAGGTCAACAAGTGTGTCTCTTCCTGATTTTCTCTTTCCAAATATTTCTTCAGGAGATTCACATGATAGATTTTTTCTTTCCCCTTCTTATCTATCTTATAATTTGTTCTAGACACCTTCTCTAGAACTGTATATGGCCCTTGCCATCCAATTTGTAACTTATTCTGACTACCGGGGAGAAGAAGCAGTACCTTCTCTCCCACAGCCAAATTTCTGTCTTTAGCTTTCCTGTTATAATAGGCAGCATGTTTCTTCCTGGCTTGTTTCAAATTTTCATTGGCAAGTTTCCAGCCAGTTTTTAAACGAGTGGTCAGCTCATTCACATATTGGTATGAAGATGTAATATTTTCCTCTGCCTTTTCGTCAGTCCACGTTCTTAACAGAGCTTTACATATGGACCTTTAATTGTGTGGACCTATTTGTCCATGCACCGGTATGGTCTCTTCCACTAGAAGCGCTATAGTGATGATTTTTCCTCCCAGAATTTTCATGCATAAAACGACCGCTACCAATTTTCCTTTTGGGGCTTTCTCCCCACTTAAAATTCTTGATGAGAGATTTCCTCTCTACATCCTCTTCCTCCAGTTTGTTTAAGTCCGATTGAGGGATTTTCGGCTTATCCTGGGGTAAGACATCTTTTTGCACTCTCCGCATAGTGGCCATTGTAAAACAGTTAAGTGAAGCTTGTCCGTGAAAAGGGGCTTCCCATTCCCTTTGGTCCACTTTATCAAATTTATTTTTCTTCTTATTTTCAGGCCTAGTTTTACCCCTTGGCGTGTCCAGGTCCTGATCCATGTTCCCACTTGTGGGTGTTCCCTCGTGTGCTATGCTACACCTTTCTACAAAATTCTCAATGTCCCATCTTGCCTTGGGCCAATAATAATTGTGAGCCACCTTTTGGATGATGGTACCTATTTTCTCATGGTCCCCATCTGGTTTCACATGTAGGCTCCTTATTAATTCTGCCCTATATCTTTTAGGAAGTACCAGCTGTCCCTGACCTTTGGATCTAGCTCCAGTCTTCCTATACATCAACTTGTTTTTCATGTAAAAATCTCCCTTGCCTGGAGTTGTATGACAAGTTGACAATTTCCTGAAACAAGGCTTGAGGGTCTTATCCCCAGCCTGTGCCTTCCTCATTTCTTCTGGAGTGGTATCTAACATAATATCCTCCTCCTGTCTTGAGGTCGACCTGACCTGAAGGGTTGCCATATACACAGGTTTCCTTCTGCAATGGTCAGTGTCATGATTGTCCATCTGACAATTTTTACACCACCTTTTCCTTTGGTTGAAAGATTTTCTTTCATCATATTTCCTTTCATCGAATTGTGGGGTTTTATTTTTATTGTCATACCGTGGCCTATCAAACTGGTGCTTACCTTTGTTTTGATCCCTAGGATCAAATTTATTAAAGTTCTGTGGTGCCCTAAAATTATCCACCTGTTTCTTTTTATTACCTGTTACTTCTGCCTGAGCTGCTTGATACCTTTCTGCTACATTTAGCAACTCACCCAGCCTCTCTGCACCTTGTTCCATGAGAAACTTTCTCAGGTCTGGAGCCATGGACTCTCTTAATTGCTCTATAAGGACCATTTCCTTAAGATCTTGGGTTTTCCCCAGAGAAGTCCATTTCTCCAAGTATGTCTCTATTCGTGCAGAGAACTGGTGATAGGTTTCACCTGACAGTAGTTTAGCATTCCTAAATTTTTTCCTATAAAATTCTGCATTCTTTTCATATCTTAACAAAAGAGCCTGCTTTAGCATGTCATAATTTTCCTGATCCCTTCTGCTCATTTTTGCAAAAACTTCATAAGCTGCCCCACGAAGTCCTTGAGATAACTTTAAGCTCCACCTTTCTCTCTCTAACCCATATGTGGTAGCTAATAATTCGTATCTATTTATATAGCTCTCAATATCATCGTCTTTCTCAACAAAATGATCTAAATGAAAGTTCATAGCTGAGGTTGAGGCTCCCTGAGTAGCAGTAGCATCAGAGGCAAAGGGACTGGCACCATTTTCAGGAGCATGGCCCTGAAACTCAAACTCCCTTAGTCGTAGCTCATGTTCCCTTTGTAATCTCTTCTCCTCCTTTTCTGCTTCCCTCTCTGCAGCTAATCTTCTTTCCTCGGCTTCCCTTTCTGCAGCTAATCTCTTCTCTTCCCTTTCTGCCTTTTGTTCTTCTAATTGGAGCCTCTTAATCTCCCTATCAGCCTCCAATGCTTTAGCCTCTTTGTCAGCCTCAATCTGCAACCTCTTAATTTCTTTTTCAGACTCTAACCTTGTTTCGGCCTCAAACCTTCTTTCTTCGCGTTCAATAAATTTGTCACATTCAGTAGTGACATAGGTAATCATAACTTGCCAATCTAATCCCAACTCTTTTGCAGTCTGTACAGCCGCAGATCGAAATTTTGCCAAGTCGGCCATTGTCTAACAGATAAATGTCTAAAATATTTAACTAAACAATTTTATCTATGACTAATTAACTCAGGACAACACAGGCACTGTGAGCTCAACCTTATTTATTTTCACCCAAGGATACCTTTTAATTCTTATTATTCCCTGAGGTGAATTACCCCCCAATATTTTTAATAGGGAGAGATTCAAAATCCCGAGAGCGAGACCCCAATATATGTGGTAAAGTGGGATGTTATAAATATTTATAGGGAACTTAGTGTACTGACTGAGATCAGCTGTGAAGGTATCTATATCTAATAAGGGTAGTGTATTATAGATAACCTTACTTGCTACCACATATTTTTACCTCAGTCAGAATTATTCTGGAATATAGTGATGACTACGTTGAATGTCTAGGGTATGTATATGATGAAGTGTAAGTCACAACAACAACCGACAGATAAACAATTTAATTTATTCCACCACACTTGACAACACTGTGACACTCACATACATATAACACTCTATGAGAATATCTTAAATGAGTCACTGATAAATTTTCAAATATCAATATGTATTCAGTGCTGTCATTAATGTATATGTGTCCTGATTCAATTACAAAGTGAACCAGGAATCACAATCAATTTTAATTACAAGTTATATGTACAGAATTTATCAATATGAATCTTCTAGTGACATATATATTATTAATAATATCCTATGTGTGTCAGTTGTGTAGTGGTAATATGAGGTAATACTGGTTTTTTTTTTTTTTTTTTTTTTTTTTTAAGCTATGTTGGCATTAGTCATCATGACTTCAAGAGTTTGTTTCTGTTGGAACTAGTATTGGAGATGTTCTCAGTTCCTGGCATTAAAACAATTAATTTCCCTCTTAATTTTATTTTACAATGTCAGTTTAAGATGGGGGTACATAATGTTGAGCTCCGCTGTCCACAAATTCTTAACTTTCGTAATGACTGCAGGAAAAGACTCCTCTGCTCGATTACTTCAATGAGTTCTGGAGCCACCTCACTGTTTGCTATATGGACCAAGGAGTATGCTGTCCACCTCTGGATTCAGCAAAGCTCTGACCAGGTGCTGCTCAATAACTTTAAGACCACGGTCCCTGAAACAAGAAGGTTGTACCTCCTACTTCAGAACTAATTTATACTCTATTTCTACACTGAGCACAATACATAACAAACCTGAGTTCAGAGCGTTAGGCCAACTGTCAGCTTCATCTGAAATACTTTACACCAGTATATTCCTCCTTAATGGTTACTACGCCTCTGCAATTCCAGCATTATTTCTTTCTAGTCAATAATCTAGGTGTCAGTGTACTGCTTGGCAATTCCATGTAGTTTTACTTTCCTCCGACACCTTCTGTTCAGGCTGGAGCACTATAGGCTTTACCTCATGTTCGCTACTGAACCACACATATATACAGACATAAGTATCAATTTACATTCAATTTTCATTTTAAAAGATATCAAATATTTCAAACCTACCACAATTCATGGAAATAATACACAGTGACGTTGAATGGCAATGAATATAGCACAACTCCAATCTGCCGATGTCCCAGGCTTTTATTTAGAAAAAATATACCCTGGTGCTCAACGCACTGTTTCTTAGTAGGTTTATTACAAGATGTGGCCCGGAACAGACGCCCTGAATTGAGTATATTCGCAGCTCTAACCAATCAAGCCATGTCTACACATCTTTTCAAAAAAGTACCCCTTCTCACGTTTCCCCTGACAACACAAGATAGTATTTATAGTCCGACTAATCGTGTTTAGCCTTACATTTATTGCGCTCCAATCAAATGGGAGTTAACATGGTAGGCTATTTCCGTAACGTAATGTTTTTTCAAACACGTTATAAAAAAATTTTATGAGCAGAAATGATTTCATGCTGTCAGGCACCCCCACTATTTTATTTTGGCTATAATTTGGTAATTCCTAGACTATTTGCGTAACGTGTTACATATTCTTTGTCAGCAAGTCCTAAGGAACCCAAATATGCAAATTTAAAAGAGCTAAGTGGCTGCGTTCAAAATATGCACTTTCTTCTACCTCCTGTTTACTTCGAATACGAGGTGGTGTCTGGGTACTGTAATGTTTTCAAACGTAAACCAGTATAATGTCATAATTCCCAATAAGCGTTTTTCAGGATTTTAAAACCTAACTCTGGTATGGGTAGTGTTTTTTTTTTCACTGACGATTTGAAAAAAAGCCAGTGCTTGTGGCCTTACACGCGTGATGGCAGCAATTGTGTATCGCGCGACGCGTGTTAGTATTGCCTGTGTTCCTGCTTTCTGCCTCTCCCTTCTCTCTATCCTTTAGTCCATCTGTCTTTTGTTTTTGGTAACATAGTGTAGAAAAAGACATGAATGGAATTTTAAATCTAGGTCAACTGCGTATCTCAAGGTTTTTCTTAGAAATGGAGTACACTTTTTAGTGTGTTTGGGAAACGCGTGTATGTTGCAGAAGGCTTTACTATCAACGTGAAACGTTACAATTTGCAGACGCAGGAGAACACAAGGGGGATTTCGAGTACAGTCATTGTGACAGCACTGTTCTTTACCATTTTTCTTTCCTTTTATTGAATTTATGTGTTTGGCTTTTGTTACGTGCAGTCTTTGATATCTTACAATATTATACATTGGTATACTTGTTATGTTCGCAAATATTTTGTAAACAAAATAGATATTTTTTAGTGCTTAAGGGAAAGTCATTATTGAGTTACTTCCCTTGAAAGTTGTGCCGTCTCTTTCGATCGAACTCCGCGGATGAATCCAGTTTTACTGCGATTTATTCTTTGTTTGGGTGGTAATAGATTGTTCTTGCTTCAGAATATCTATGGCCTGAATTTATGTGTATTGTTTGGCTGAGTAGGACGAGTCTGTCTTATATCTGTATATCTTTACATATCTAAGTCGAACTATATGTTCTTTTGTCTCTAGAGAGGTCAAAGGCTGTTCGGCGGATGTGTCTCTAGAGGGGTGTGTTTTGGCTTCGCCCTGATCATGGGGGCTGTGTTTTGCTATGTCGGCTTGTCGCCGGGAAAAAGTGATCTCTATATTTATGGGGAAAGTGATAGTCGTCTAGACCTATCGTGTATGCTTTACCCCAGTGTTTATTCTTATTGCCAAGGAATGGCAGAATCATATTTCTGATACGCAGGTAATAAAAGATACTCTTTTGAACTCTCGTACGAAGCCACCGTTTTTCGATAGGTATGACTTGTACATCTGAGAGGATGCATTTAACTAGATGGAAAACGACTCTGATTCCTAGCAGCACTATATCCTGTAGAATGCAGTCAATTGTATCATGATAAAATCTACAGAGCAACGAAACATTTAATGAATGACTAACTTTAAGACAGATTCATTATCTGTATCCAAACGTGAGTGACAGCTCACGAGAGAAGCCATCTTGTAAAAACATTTAGTGACTTTCAAGAAGAGAAAAGGGATGCCCGTATTATCGCTTGATTAGTCCAGAGATCACTGCTACACATGAGAACCCATTGCTAGCGGTTCAATTTGATTATATGGAAAAATCTGTGCTGGACATTTTGTTAAGGAATCTTCACTAGACGAGATTAGGTCTAGAAGTCATCTTGGATATTGTTTATAATCTGACGTGCTTTGTCAGTAAACTCAGATGATATATATATGGGCAATACTGAGTGCTTGGCTATTGACAGTCCATTATACTATTATTCTACATGAGTGCCCATGTAACATTGCAAGACCATTTATCCACTGTACCATGATGTATTATGCCAACCTGTGATTTGTCACTATCTGTGCTGTCGAGTGTGTACGTCCAATTAAACTGTAGTAAAGGTACACAGTCGTTGGTGTCGATGACTTCCAGCCATACATGAGTGTGAGAAAAGAACATTTGTCAACACCACGAACTCTTCCTATCATTCGCATATTACACACTCAATCTATGTCTACACACCACTGCGTAGGTCAAGTTGACATTCCATACTCAAACCACGAGCAACACAACAACACAGTATTTAACTCTGGTGATGTTCGAGTGAGCTTCAGATTTTTCAGCATGTCTCTTGCTCAGGGCAAGGGTCTTGTATTAAAAGAGTTTATCAACTGATGATGACGTCTGTCTCCCAAAGAAAGATCTTATCAACTGGTGGACCAGCTTTCTGGGTTTGACCTCGCAGAAGTTCAGAAGTCAACAGATTACCGATACCAGACCGTTTCCTGTGGCTAATACGACACACTTGCAGTATTGGTTTGCTCTTTGTCAACACTTCGTCACGTGACCTGTCAAGTGAATGCAGTATGTAGGTCAGCGTTGTTGACATTTGTACATTAGACATTACAGAGTTTCACAGAACAGTTGGATCAATTCTTGTCAATATTAACAGGAAGACAGTATTATTGAACTAAGAAGTCCTATTTTCATCGATGGATCTTCTTGTTTTCTATATATGAACTTTAATATTTAAGGCCAGAATGTTTAATTGAATAAAGTGGCAGTTTGTTTATTTTCATAAGAATAACTTTGCCATTACTGTAAAACTGAGCCTATTTCGCAACACATACTATCATACACATAATTTATATATATTTATGTTTACATGTTATTTATTTGTACAGTATGTTAGTTTATATGTCAGCGGGTTGTGTTTAAGGTTGGGCGGAGTCCTCACAACAGAATATCCCACGTCATAGAGGGTCCGTTGTGGGAGTTTTCTTTAGGTGCAATTTCCTTAATTGGAAATTTGCTTGCAACAACTAGTTGCTATTTGTGTTAGCTGTGAAGACTGTAATTATTGTTATTTTTGTAATATTTCTTTGTTCTTTAGTTTTGTTTGGATTTGTTTGTAATTTGTTGGTCTACCCTTTTCTATCTTTCAGTTCTATTCACAATTTATATTCATATACTGTGACGTCATTTGTGTTGTTATCCCTTGCAGATTCAGTGATTATTTTCATTGATTTCCCTATTTGATTTATTTGATTTCTGCAAACGTTTTCGTATTGTCAGTCCTATTTGTACTTTATGTATTCTGTTGGTTGACATATGTTTTATATAGGTATATTTCATAAGACACTATTGCCTGTGCACTGCACTTGGATTATGGTATAAACCAGTACTTGATTATTATTACTGTTATACAAGACCTTATTAAGGCTTGTGACCCACAGATATTGGGATAGTATATGATTAATCAAGTCATTAAGAACTTGTGGTATTATTATTGTTTCAAGTGATTAGTATTATTGTTAGACATCATGTCTACATTAGAATACTTCATTACACAAGGGAAATCCCTTGATAAAACTGGTCAACAATTAGAAGAATGGGAAGTTGCTCAATATGACAAAGCATTAGCTGCAGAAGAGAGAAAAGCTGCTGCAGAAGAGAGAAAAGCTATGGCTGAAGAGAAAAGATTAGAAAGAGAAGCTGAGGCTGCTGCTGAACAAAAGAAATTGCAGATGCAGGTGGAGCAAAGGAGATTTGAAGCTGAACAAAAAAAATTAGAAAGAGAAGCTGCTGCTGAACAAAAAAGATTAGACAGTGATGCTGAACAAAAAAGATTAGACAGTGATGCTGAACAAAAAAGATTAGACAGGGAAGCTGAACAAAAAAGATTAGACAGGGAAGCTGAACAAAAAAGATTAGACAGGGATGCTGAACAAAAAAAGATTAGACAGAGAAGCTGAAGAAAAAAAAGCAATAAGAGAACATGAATTTGAGTTAGAGAAATTGAGATTGACAAGTATGAGTAATGTTAATCAGGCATCTAGTGGTAATGGTAAACCTTCTACTTACAAGGTTAAGGTTCCACCGTTCAATCAGTCCAGTGACGATATTACATTCTGGCTGGATAGATTTGAACGTTCTTGTCGTACACATAATGTGGATAAATCACAATACGCTAATCAATTAGCAGAAAACTTGAAAGGTGAATCTTTGACTAGATTATGCCTTGTAGGAGAAGCAGATAAGGATAATTATGATGTCATTAGGGCGGCTTTGATAAAGAAATACCAGCTAAGTGAGGAAGGCTATCGCCTTTTATTTAAGACGATGGTGCCTGAGACAGGTGTAGAATTCTCAGAATTCACTGCAAAGGCACGTCTCACAGTTGATCGTTGGATTGAGCTTTCCAAAACAGAAAAAACGTATGAAGGACTTATGGATTTGTTGCTCAGAGATAAGATTATGTCATGTGTTAACAAACCATTCCTGGAATTTATACATGAGCGTAAACCCAAATCTCTAAAGGAAATGGAAGAATATTGTTCCCAATATGTCACTGCACACCCCGACGTGACTTTTGGCAACACTAAGATTAAGGAGAGTATGCCAGTTGCTTCAGCAACACCATACAATCCCAATCATTCACACAGATTTCAGGGACCTCAAAACAGATTTGATAAAAAAGGTAACCATAATAGTTATCAAAACCAAGGTAACCAATCATTTCAGGGTTCTTCTTCAAAGAACTGGAGACAAGCTGATAGCTCTCGACACAGGGGTGGTCATAATTATAGGAATTTCCGTAGAGGAAGTAATTATAGAAACTATCCGGGTTATCCGTCTTGGAGTCAACAAGATCATAATTACAGAGATACTCATTATAATGAATATGATAATGGTAACCAAGGGAACTATGACTCAAACCCAAATAGGGGTTACAATAGAGGTAACAATAACTACAGAGGTGATAATAACCGAGGTAGATCTCAAAACAAAAGACATAAACCACATTTTCAGGCAAACTCTGCACAACAAGAGTCCCATGAAGCCTATAAACAGAGTAAAGATAATAATGATGCTAGTAATATGGCATGTGCCGCTTTTGATTTTGGGAGAGCATCTCAGTGCCCCCAATGCAAAACATTATTTGAGCCAACCACAGTGTCTACTTTAAGCTGTGGCCATCCTCTTCCTGCTCTTCCTGCATCAGTCGCGCATGATGGAAGAGGTTCTCTTGTCTTACATAAGGGTTTAGTAAATAACAATCCAGTCTCTGTGCTATTTGATTCTGGATGCACCACAATTGGTGTTAGGCAGTCACTCGTAGATCCTTCCCGTGCCACTGGACAAGTAGTCAAATGTGTAACATTTGGCGGCACATTAGAGAAATACTCTACTGCTATCATTAGGATTGCTACTCCTTTCTTTACAGGAGATGTACACGCATGTCTTCTTCCGAATCCGATCGCTGACCTCATCATCGGTCGCATTCATGGAGTCAAAGAATGCACTCCGCAACAAATTTCCGCGTGGGAAAGGCAAAACATGCAGATTGCTAACGCTGTAGTCACTAGAGCGCAGGCTCTTAATATGCCTCAAACTTCATCTACTGAAGATAATGAAGTGCATAACCAAGGTGATCCCTTGGTAATTTCTCGTGACTCGTTTATAAAACAGCAAGAAGATGATCCCACTCTGAAGAAATTCTTCATTCTTGCAACTAAAGGTGATCCGAATAAAGACACAAGTCGTAAATCGTGGATTACAAAGAAGAATGGCGTACTTGTACGTATGGTTCAAGACTCCATTACGTCAAGTCATTCTCAAATCCTGGTTCCCAAGAATTTGAGAGTTAAAATTTTGCAGCACGCTCACGACTCTCAGTGTGCTGGACACATGGGTTTTTCCCGTACTAAGTCAAGAGTCCTTGCGGCTTTCTTTTGGCCATTGGTAAACAAGGACATACGGATTTATTGTCGATCTTGTAAAGTATGTCAGGAAGTTAAATCCAAAGGTCCACGGCATGCTGCACCCATTCAGGCGGCGGACATTCCTATTCGGCCGTTTCAAAAAATGGCCATAGACATTATTGGTCCATTTAAGATCAAGTCTGCCAGAGGACATCAGTTTATCTTGACGTGTGTTGATATGTGCACACGTTGGCCAGAGGCTATTCCTCTGAAGAGCATTACTACTGCTGATATTGCAGATGCTCTTTGGCTTATATTTTCTCGTCTGGGGTTCCCCGGAGAGATATTGTCAGACCATGGCACCCAACTAATATCAGATACCATGTCTCAAGTAATGTCTACTCTGCAGATAGATAGATCTTTAAGTAGTATCTACCATCCAATGTCTAATGGTATGGTCGAACGCCTTAATAGAACACTTAAAAACTTACTAGGGAAGATAACTGAGGATCATCCTCAAGACTGGGACAGAGTTTTACCTGCGGCCCTCTTCGCTTACAGAGAGGTACCCAATGAACATACAGGATTTTCTCCCTTTGAACTCGTCTTTGGCGCGCGTCCGCGTGGCCCTATGTCGCTGCTTCATGATCTCATAACAGCTGACAATATTGACGATGACACAAAGTCATCCTACGAATATGTCATCGCGTTGAGACAAAAGATTATCGAAGCATGCAAATTAGCAACTTCTTCTTCTGAATTTGCGAAACAGAAGGCAAGGCAATTTGCCAATAAGAAGAGATGCTTACGACAACTTTGTCCTGGTGACAAAGCATTTGTATTACTACCTTGTAGGGAAAACAGACTACTTATTTTTTGGAAAGGTCCGTACGATATAATATCGAAAATTTCCGATGTCGACTATATTGTCAATATTGATGGGAAGCATAAAACCTTCCACATCAATATGCTTACTGAATTCCATGAACGTCCGGATTATTTGCAACCCATTTTCCAAGCAACGGACAATTCTCCAGTACAACATGGTCATTACTCATCACTGTCCGTGATACAGGATGAGGAAACAAGTTTTTCAGATGTAAATCTTCCTCTTCCAATGATCCCACTCCATTCTAGTGAATCATGGAAGAACGTTACTGTCTCTCCTGATTTGTCTCTAGGAGAACAGCGACAAGTTTCAACTATGTTGCAAACATTTCAGGATGTACTCACTGACATCCCTGGACAAACGCATGTCATTGAACATGACATTGTTCTAACTGACCATACTCCTATTAGGGTTAGACCTTATCCTATACCTATACATTTCCAAGCACAGGTTGAGAAAGAGTTGGATGAGATGATAGATTTGAAAATAATCGAACCATCCACCTCTGCATATTCTTCGCCGATGGTTATTGTTCGTAAAAAAGACAATAACATACGTCTTTGCGTTGACTATCGAAAATTGAATCAAGTAACGAAGTTCGATGCCGAACCTATGCCTTTACTGGAAGAGCTACTTACTCGACTCTCCAAATCTCATTTTTTCACTAAACTTGATTTGTCTAAAGGATATTGGCAAGTTCCTTTATCTGAACGCGCCAAACCTCTCACGGCTTTTTCAACACCTAGAGGTTTGTTCCAATGGAATTTTATGCCTTTCGGTCTTATGAACGCACCAGCTACATTCGTGCGCATGATGCGCCGAATCCTATCTTATCGGTCAGATGTCATTGCATATCTAGACGACATCTGTCTTTTCAGCGATACTTGGGAAGATCACTATTCAGGGTTAGATGAATTGCTGTCTACTTTGCGCGAGCACAACCTGACAGCGAAACCCTCTAAAGCCTATATTGGTTTTAGCGAAATTTCTTTCCTAGGCCACCGAGTTGGTCATGGTTTCCTAAAGACAGAGGACCATAATACTAGTAAGATACTTAACATCTCGATCCCTAAGACTAAAAAACAGGTGAGAAGTCTGTTAGGTCTTATTCAATTTTATGGCAGATTCATTCAGAATCTATCCTCTATCATGGCACCTCTTTCGACACTTCTAAAGAAAGGTTCGCCTAATATGGTCCACTGGTCTCAGGAATGCCAATGCTCTCTGGATAAGATTAAAACATTGTTTTCAACACCACCTATTTTAGTGCTACCTACTAAAGATAAGACATTCGTTCTTCGTAGTGACGCTTCATCCACTGGGATTGGAGCGGCACTAATGCAAGAGTACTCTGGAACTCTGCATCCTGTAATGTATATTTCCAGAAAACTTAATGCGGCAGAAAGGAATTATTCGGTTTTAGACCGTGAGCTATTAGCTATGGTTTGGTCGATCCTCAAACTACAGAGATTCCTTCTAGGCGCACATTTCATAGTAGAAACCGACCAAAAAGCTCTTACTGCTATACAGAGTAAGAATTTGAAGAGCTCGAGGTCTACTCGATATGCAATTGCTCTTCAACCTTTTCATTTCTCTGTGCGAGCTATTCGTGGATCAGATAATGTGATGGCAGACATTCTGTCAAGATGCCCACATGATTCCACATAACTATTAGGGCTTAGAATTCTTGATATGTCTAGTTCTATAGTAGTTCCTTTTCTATATCATAATAGATACACATTTGTAATTTAATAATATAATGATTGTATCACTACATAGCGGTTCATTGATGTTTATTCACCGCTGTGCTTTGATGATTTTTTCTTCATAAATCATAAATGTAAGATATCTAATACGAAACTATGGTATGAATTTTTTAGGCATCGTGTAATTGCCAGAATTGTATTATACTTTGATGACACCTTCCTGGAAAAATATACTTGTAGAGAAATAATTTCTCTCAGTTTATGAGACACATTCTCACCAGTCGCTCCATATGTCGACTTAGCCTCATATTAGGCGTTATATTTATTCCTGATATTTTCATCTACGCATTATTCATGCGTTGTGAGCCTATTGTACGTTGCTCCTAGATGTATTTCAAAAAAAAAAAAAGTTCCATTTTTTTCCCCGGGAGGTGTGGTAAGACTGTTACGTGCAGTCTTTGATATCTTACAATATTATACATTGGTATACTTGTTATGTTCGCAAATATTTTGTAAACAAAATAGATATTTTTTAGTGCTTAAGGGAAAGTCATTATTGAGTTACTTCCCTTGAAAGTTGTGCCGTCTCTTTCGATCGAACTCCGCGGATGAATCCAGTTTTACTGCGATTTATTCTTTGTTTGGGTAGTAATAGATTGTTCTTGCTTCAGAATATCTATGGCCTGAATTTATGTGTATTGTTTGGCTGAGTAGGACGAGTCTGTCTTATATCTGTATATCTTTACATATCTAAGTCGAACTATATGTTCTTTTGTCTCTAGAGAGGTCAAAGGCTGTTCGGCGGATGTGTCTCTAGAGGGGTGTTTTTTTTGGCTTCGCCCTGATCATGGGGGCTGTGTTTTGCTATGTCGGCTTGTCGCCGGGAAAAAGTGATCTCTATATTTATGGGGAAAGTGATAGTCGTCTAGACCTATCGTGTATGCTTTACCCCAGTGTTTATTCTTATTGCCAAGGAATGGCAGAATCATATTTCTGATACGCAGGTAATAAAAGATACTCTTTTGAACTCTCGTACGAAGCCACCGTTTTTCGATAGGTATGACTTGTACATCTGAGAGGATGCATTTAACTAGATGGAAAACGACTCTGATTCCTAGCAGCACTATATCCTGTAGAATGCAGTCAATTGTATCATGATAGAATCTACAGAGCAATGAAACATTTAATGAATGACTAACTTTAAGACAGATTCATTATCTGTATCCAAACGTGAGTGACAGCTCACGAGAGAAGCCATCTTGTAAAAACATTTAGTGACTTTCAAGAAGAGAAAAGGGATGCCCGTATTATCGCTTGATTAGTCCAGAGATCACTGCTACACATGAGAACCCATTGCTAGCGGTTCAATTTGATTATATGGAAAAATCTGTGCTGGACATTATGTTAAGGAATCTTCACTAGACGAGATTAGGTCTAGAAGTCATCTTGGATATTGTTTATAATCTGACGTGCTTTGTCAGTAAACTCAGATGATATATATATATATGGGCAATACTGAGTGCTTGGCTATTGACAGTCCATTATACTATTATTCTACATGAGTGCCCATGTAACATTGCAAGACCATTTATCCACTGTACCATGATGTATTATGCCAACCTGTGATTTGTCACTATCTGTGCTGTCGAGTGTGTACGTCCAATTAAACTGTAGTAAAGGTACACAGTCGTTGGTGTCGATGACTTCCAGCCATACATGAGTGTGAGAAAAGAACATTTGTCAACACCACGAACTCTTCCTATCATTCGCATATTACACACTCAATCTATGTCTACACACCACTGCGTAGGTCAAGTTGACATTCCATACTCAAACCACGAGCAACACAACAACACAGTATTTAACTCTGGTGATGTTCGAGTGAGCTTCAGATTTTTCAGCATGTCTCTTGCTCAGGGCAAGGGTCTTGTATTAAAAGAGTTTATCAACTGATGATGACGTCTGTCTCCCAAAGAAAGATCTTATCAGCTTTACATTTACGTTTTAATTTATATATGTGGATTAGAATATTTCACGACATACGCCATACCTCTTAGCCATTCCGACCCTCACATTTTCCTTATATTTCTACAATCTAAAGTCTATCTTTCAAGTAACATTCCGGATTTTAGTTTTTGTTTAGTTTTTTGCGAGGCGCGTCCATTCACCCTAGACACAATGTCACTCGGTTATATTTGGGCGCAGGTCCAACTGCTTAACGGTGACTGTTTATCTTTATTCCAGTAAACTGTCTGTGTCCAAGCTTTGTGAATAAACTGGTTTATATTTGTAGATATAAGCATTGATACCGACTAAGTTCGTTGGCTCGAATCTCTACAATGCCCTTTCAGTTTAACTTCCTTTCATGCTCTCTGAATTTCCAATGTCATTCAGTAGCTCAGTCCTGTTTTTCCATATGAAGCATAGTGTTGAAACGGTTGCCCACCACTGGTTGATTTTAGGGCCTTCTGAGAAGAAGATGCTGGCGATGGATTACACACAGACATACAATGACGAAACCTGTTGATTGCACAAGGCATCCCTTGTGTCACGAGAGGTTCAGATGTTATTAAGATGTAAGATATCCTGGACAACAAGATGTATCAGATGATACCAGGATAGTGCCAGATAAGAGACTGGTCTTACAAGAAATACCCCCTTCTCTGAAAAGAGCAAGGGTGTATCGACAATCAAAGGTAGGATCAAGCTGTATAAACCTTCAGGTATGATGATAGTGTTTGTTCCTGAATGTCTATGGGCTACCTCTCCAGATCCTCCCTTGAATAATGGGTTGACTCTGCTAGGGGATTTTAATTAATTTGTATTGACCTCCAGCTGCTCACGTGTGGCTCAATTTGGGATTAATTAAAAATTAATTAAATATGTAACTATATATCAACCAGAACTTTAACTCAATTTAAATAATTAAGCAAGACTGATTGTACATATTTACAATTTATTTATGGAATTCCTTAGTCGGAGTCCCTTCTAATGTCGATTCGATGGCAACTCCTGCGACATGGCTGGTACCAAACTGTATCGGCTACTGCCGTTTCCTTTGGATCTACCGGCTGTGTGGGAGAGGGGGAACATACCATATAACTGTTTATCTCACCCTATAGGTGTTTCCTCGGTTAGATAGCTGACATATATCCAGAGTATGGATTCCGAGCTGGCAGATCAACAACAGACATGATCTTCTCTCTCCGCCAAGAATCACAAAAGCATTCAAATGACTCTTTAAAATCCTTAAATAAAATGGAAAAGTAAATAATGACATGGAAGGGAACAGTCCAATTGCTCCGTCAAATA
Source organism: Oreohelix idahoensis (assembly GCA_024509875.1). Taxonomy (NCBI): domain Eukaryota; kingdom Metazoa; phylum Mollusca; class Gastropoda; order Stylommatophora; family Oreohelicidae; genus Oreohelix; species Oreohelix idahoensis. The sequence goes on from JAMPIV010013223.1 coordinate 156,905, forward strand.
GCCCTTTGTCACGAAGTGGCGTTAAACAAGGCTGTTCTTACCCTCTTCGGAATTTTTTGCCCTCTTCCGTTCAGAGATGCATATGTTATTAGATGGCCGTTTTTAATGCTTTCAAGGCTGGGCAAAAACAAAAATTTCCTATGACATTTTGTAATTTCTTTTCTCAACAACTTCGTAGAATCGCTTCACTAAAATTTTTTGGCCACCTGAGTCAGGATGTCTCACCAATCACCCATAACTATGAATTGGCAGTGGTTTATTTACGTTCTGGCTGGCTAAACTCACAATGAAGACCAAACTGCGGTAAATGCCTTCACCCTTCAACGGTCTGGAACGTAAGCAAGAAAGAAGGTCAAACACGCCGCATCCTACATCAGAGCACCTGTGGTCCGTCTGACCAGCGGAATATCTCTTGCGCTCAAAGTCTTTGATCACGAGCGAAGAAGGTTTCTGTGTAGAAACGGTTCGTTAGCGGCTGGAACCTTTTGAGCTGAGCGTAACAGGTTCTGATCTTCGACTCAGGGGAGATTGTCGTGAAAAATTCGAATCCACATATATAAATTAGAAAGTAAATGTAAAGCATTCCCCAGTTATAACGAATTTAATTCAATTTAAATAATAAGCAAAGGAAAGATAACTTATAAAGAATGGTACAAAATAAAGTAAATAAACATGGAATGCAATTTCCACAATCAGCGTATGTTAATTTATTTTACCCTCCGTTCCATATGTTATTATGACATTTTGTAACTTTTCATGCTACCTTCTCAAACAAGAAAACCTGGCTTTTTAAATTCCTCAACGTCGTGGCGGCATACATCAAACTGACCACATCTCGCGTCAGTTCTCACGAGCGAAAAATAAAACTGGTTCGTACTGTATTTCTTGATACGTAACAGGTTTCTGATCTTGATAGATTGTCGTGAAAAATTCGAACACTAGAAAGTAAATGACCTAGATTTTCAAATAAAGGAAAGAAGAATGGTACATTCACAATAGCGACATTTAGAACGTATGCACCCCTTTTTACTGTAAACGAAAAGACAGTATTTCTTATACGACCTTAGACACAGTAATGACCTAGATTTAATATTACATTAAGACATTATAGAGACGAAAAGACAGACGGGCTTAGAAGAGAGAGAGAGAGAGAGAGATGTACGGAGGACGCATGCAATACTACCACGTCGTCTCGCGATTTAAAAATTAATGCCACCCCACGCGAAAGGCATGCAGGCTTGATTTTTTTCAAATAAACAGTGACAAAAAACACTACCAATACGGGGTAAGGTTTTAAAAAACATGGTTAATGCTTATTAGGAAACATGACACAATACTGTTTTACGTCTGAAATCCTGATTTTATACTGACAGAACAGTCGAAAAGGCAGAACAGGTGGCGGTTCTAAAACAATAAATAAAAAAACAAATACACGACTATCCTGGCATAATACATATTTGTAATGAAGCCACTTGGCCCCATTAAACTTATATATTTGGGTGCCTTAGGACTTGCTGACAAAGAATATGTTATGTGTTATGCAAATAGTCTAGTAATTAACAAATTATAGCCAAAATATTATAGTGGTGTTGTCTGACAACACAGGATCATATTTGCTCATAATGGCATGTTTGGACACTGCTTTAGGGGAAATGAGGCCAACACGTTAAATCCGATTTGATTGGCAAGAATAATATGTAAGGCGAAACATGATTAGTCGATTGCAGATACTATTTTTGGTTGTTAATGGAAACGGTAGGAAGGGTAAATTTTTTCAAAGGCTTTTGTAAACATGGTCTCATTGGTTAGACCATTTGATATAGTCAATTAGAAGCGTCTGTTCAGGGCCACTTTTTGAAAATAAACTTTGTGTGAAGCAAGTGCGTTGAGAACCAGCTCATATTTTTCTAATAAAAGCCTGGGACAGAGGCAGATCGGAATTGTGCCATAACTCATCGCCAGTCAACGTACTTGTTTAATATTTCCGTGAATTGTGGTAAGCTAGACATATTTGATATCTTTTAGATGAAAATTGAATGTGAATTGATACGTTATGTCTGTATGTGTGTGGTTCAGTAGCAAACATGAGGCAAAGCCTAGATATTGCTCCACCATGAAAAAAACTTGTCGGAGAGGAGTATAACTGCATAGGATTGCCAAATAGTACTATGACACCTATCTTATTGTATAGAAGGAAATAATGCTGGAATTGCAGAGGCGTTGTAACCATTAGGGAGAGGAATACTGGTGTATATTGTTACATGAGAAGCTAGCCGTTGGCCTACAGCGCTGAACTCTGTGTTTGTTATGTCTTGTGCTTCAGTGTGGAAATAGATTATAAATTAGTTCTGAAGTAGGAGGTACAACCTTCTTATTTCAGGGACCGTGGTACTGAAGTAATAGAGCAGCACCTGGTCTGAGTTTTGCTGAATCCAGAGGCTGGTAGCATACTCCTTGTTCAAGATATCGATCAGTGTTGTTTTTCAAGATAACTGAGAAGCAAGCGAGCAGAGGAGACAGTTTTCCTGCCGCCCACACAGAAGATAAGATTTCGTTGGCCAGAGCAGCTCAATCTTGTATACCCCCCTCTAAAATTGACTGTACAATAAATAAAGAGGGACATTTATTTGTTTTCAAATAAAAGAAACTGTGAACCTTTCCAATATTATTTCCACCAGTAACAAACACATGAAGTCATGATGACAAACAACAACCTAGCTTTAAAAGCCAGTATTATCTCATAGTACTACATCACAACTTACACACATATTGTAATAATATTATATGTCAGGACAAGGATCCTATGTATAAATTGTGTACATACACCTGGTAATTACATTTGATTGTGATTCCTGATTCACTTTGTAGTTGAATCAGGATATCTATTATTGAAAGGAATTAATACATATTTTAAAAGTTAACACTTGACTTACTTAAGATAGTCTTATAGAGTGTTCTATGTATGTGTGTGTCACAGTGTTGTAAAGTATTGTGGATTTTAATTAAAGTGTTTATCTGTCTGTTGGTTGTTGTGGACATACACTTCATCACTATCATAACCCTAGACATTCAACTTAGTCATCACAATATTCCAGAATAAGTCTGACTGAGGTCTAAATGTGGTAGCAAAGTAAGGTCATCTGTAATACACCACACTTATTAGATACAGATACCTTCACAGCTGATCTCAGTCAGTACACTAAGTCCCCTATAAATATTTATAATATCCCAACTTACCACAGAGATAAAACCCGCTGTTAGTCCTTGCGGTTTTGCCCCTTAGATGAGCAAGGAGCGCATAACATTATGCACCGCCTAACTGGGGAACTTTCTCACGGGGTCTGTGGTCTTCTGATGTAGTCTCTAGAGAAACCTTTGTCTTACTCTTTATTACGAATTACGCCGATACATCTGTAGAATCAGGCCAGCCAGGTGTCCCGGGTAGCGTTGTTTGTAAACTGTAAATCTAGAGAGTTTTAATAAGTCAAACACACTCGTAAATATTTCCTGGCCCGTAGATGACCATATGAGACTAAGGCAGAGTTAGCACAGCAGAACTAGAATGTGTTTGCCTATGTTCTTGTCATTTTTCGGGGTGAGTAGACATATCTTATAATATGTTATATTCATGTTAGCTTTTACATATATCTGATAGGAAAGTGACGTGATTTCATTTCTGTGGACTTCTCCTAGTAATTTAAATCAGTGATAATGTAGACTCAGTCCATGCAATGCTTACCATGGGTTAAGAGTCGGCAGAATTAACTGTCATTACTGTAAGAAAATGTCAGAGGTGTGGATTATTCACTTAAAACTGAATAGTGAGATACAGGCACTATAACTCTGAATTATAGGAGAAAGTCACTTATTCCTTTTGATAGATATTTCTAGTGGCAAGGGAAAATCATTATATGCTTACTTGTGTAGCTAGACTCTAGCCATAACTTTCACAGAAAGCAGACACCCGCCATAGATATAATTCTATCTTATGTTCAGTCACAACTGTATTATTATAGCAGGATCATTGCATTTTTCTATGTATTCATTTTGGGGGATATTAATATTTTTCCCCCAAGGGGCATATGATTTAATGTTGTAATGTCACATGCTGTAATCTGTTTATGTAAATTCATTTAAATGGTTGTAAGATGAATAAGCATATCCATTCAACTGTAACTACAAGGTTAGGTTTCCTGTATGTTTAGTTGGAAGAAAAGGAGTAGTTTTTGCTGTCAGAACATTTACTGACAGGTACATGGGTGTTCCAAAGATATTAAGTCTATGCAGGTGCTTGCTGATAACTGATAGAGTGGAAGGAGCAGAGCATAACTGGTTATATAACGTTAGTGTGATTTTATTGTTGGCTTAATGTAAAGGGTGTCTCTTTTGGGTCTCAGTTTCAGGGATACCGACTTGCTAGAGCAGACTCCAGTCAGGCGAAGAACGTCATATTCTCTTCGATCTAGAGGGTTTCTGAATACAGCTAGCGTCACGAGTTGTCAACCCCATTCCTGAACCAAAACCCTTTGTCAACGCCAAGTTAAGCTCATGCAGTGTAACGAGCCAACGCTAAATCTGAAATCATCGGTTGCAGTAGTAGTCTCCTACTCGTCTATTGATCGCCAGTCAGAGCATGGCGGCTTCCAGCATATCAATCAGCCCAGCGTCTGTAGCAGAATTTATATCACCAGCCGCTGTGTGTCTAAACGGGGCACTCAGTCAACCACAGCCAAACGAGCCTAAACCGTATTTAATGCCAAGCAAGCAATAGCGCCGGATAAGAGCGCCTGGGGCTCTTTGTCCTCAAGTAACTTCGTCTGGTGTATTTCTGGGTTATGTAGAACCTCGCACTTATGAGCGGCCAGCCAGCAATAGACAGAGTTCCAGCCCCCCTCACGCAATTAGGGGTCACCAACGTTTAGCACCTACAAGGAAAGTTTTGTATTTCACTTCATTCACCTTGAAGGATATTTACATGTAAGACACTTTTCTGGAGCTAGCACCTTTGGTCCCACGAAAGCGGACAGGCTGTCGCTCAGTTTTTTTATTTGGTCAGCAGAAGATAGACAGAGTTCCAGTCCCCCTCGCGCAATTAGGGGCACCAACGTTTAGCGCCTACATTGGATTTACAGGTTAATTCCATCACCCATGGAGTATATATTTACGTAAAGACACTTCTTGGAGCTAGAGCCTTTGGTCCCACGAAAGCGGACAGACTGACACTCAGTTTATTCATTTGGTAAACCGGATGTAAATAGAGTCTTCCAGCCCACCTCGCGGAATTAGAGGTCACCAATGATAGCACCGACAAGGAAAGTTTTGTAGTTTTATTCCATCACCCTGAAGGATATCTACATGTAAGACACTTTTCTGGAGCTAGCTTTTGGTCCCACGAAAGCGGACGGGCTGACACTCAGTTTATTTCATTTCTCTGTGTTCTACAGGTTTTATGATCGGTGGTCTGTGTGTTCATTGGTGTATTTGGCATATTTTTGATTATTGATGTAATTTTATGTTGTTTGTGATGAAATGCATTATTTTCATACATGCTTCTTCATTTAATAAATTTTACTCATTTATTAATGCGCTGTTCACGACCCTTCCATCCATAATTTACATTTTCAGCTCTTTGCTATACTCTGTTTTTATTATTCAGAGAAAAGAGTGAGAGCAGGAGGTGCTTAGACAGTATAAGTGTGTTGAGGGCTTGGAGATAGTGATAACTTTAATAAATTTTCTCCAGGTTTGTCTCAAGTCCACCTCCTATTACACTTTATCTATGTGTAATCTATAACTCTGTCCGTCCACTATCCCTGTCGATTTCACTACTATTGTCCAACTCAACAAATACTCTACACTCTAACTCAACCACGACATAGTTCAATATGATAAATTTATCTTTCAAATATCAATTATATATTTCACATATGTTTATCACTTTCGCTGGACTGTGGAGTTAGTAATCATTTTAATAATGTCCATCATGAGTCATCACTCACTAGGTTTGTGTTATTTGTATTTTATTTATTATATATAGTCTCTGGATAGGCTGACCAGTGGAATTGCTTTTCCACTTATCTGTTATGTTGAGATGCATCCGACTCTAGCCATGATCACACAATGTCTGGATCTCCAGGCCGGGAAAACAGGGTAACCAGTTCTATGAACCTCAAGAACTATCGCACCACAGAGTCCCACAGAAGTGGATGTCTCGTACAATCTTGGTAGTTGCAGGATAAAACCTGGAATACAAATAATCACAACCCCTGTATGGTCCAGCACTATTCTGTCCACACACACAATGGACGTAACAAACAGTGTCAGACATTGTGCTAACATTTGCACAGGACAATTTACCTCAATACCACTCACAGCCAGTTCAATGTGACTACACTTTCCTTATAAATCCTAAGTTAGATCCATTTGTCCATGATCCGCTTCCATACAATGATTTGGTATAGTATAACATATTAAGTAACACCTTGATCAATACATTTTAACAAATCCTGTCATCCTTTCTTATGGTCCTGATAAGTGTGTCGTTCCTTTAAGAAATACTCCTTTAAATACGTTATCAAACTTACAGGCTTTCTTTGGCCATCATTCTCAATTATTCTACACATTTACAAGGCTGGCTTTCCTCTTAACTGTACACATATGCTGGCGGTTTCTGCCGGCAACACACTAGTCCTGTAATTTTTCTTAACACATACCACACCTTTCTAATGCACAAGGGGATTAATCACAGGAAAATTACATAATTATATATATATATATATATATATATATATATATATATATATATATATATATATATATATATATATATATCTTTCTTACCCTCAGGCAATACGCACAAGCTGTAACAGGCTGTTAATGGGCATCTAGGTCTGCTACACAGATGCAGTGGCAAAGTATATGACAGTACCACTTTTACCGCTCTCTTCTGTTCAGCTTGCATTTTTGAAAAAGTTGTGGCCTCAATTCAGCCAAGGTCAAGGACTTATATACTACCGCATCCAGGGCCGGATTAAGCTAGTACGGGGCCTGTAGCATATGTTAAGAAAGGGCCCTATATTAAAAAAAACAATAAAACAACATAAATATATTTGAACACATACATTTTTAATTTGCATTGTAATTATCATTATCAAAAGTAACAACACAGACAACATTATTGTTTAAATATTAATGTTTCTACATTTAGCATGAGCAAATTTGTTGATGATATAGGATGTATCAATTTCACGCAGAAGTTTATGTTCAATGCTCATTAGTGTGCGATTGTTCAATTTCTTTTGACCCATGGTGCTCCTTAGTTCATTTTTAATAAGTTTCAGTTTGAAAATGATCGTTCTCCACTGCAGTTGGTTATCATTAGTGACAAATAGATGCGCAAGGCGATTTCTACATTTGGAAAACAAGACTCGAAAGAATTGTCAATTATCAAACGGTAAAACTGTAACTCTACAAGGTCTAGAGTAGTGCCAATATGAGAAGCAAGATCAGTTTTCAACAGTTCTGTAAACTGCACAAGTTCTTCACAAAAACTTTCTTCCAGATCTTCCGGATATGATTTAAAAAGATTCAATGATCTCGTTACCACCTCTTCAGGTGTAAACGACTGTAACTGACGAAGGAATCCAAATACATAATTCAACTTTTGATAAACTTTCTGGCGTTTTGACAAGGCAGACTGCAAGCTATCAATAAGGACAAGAAATGTTCGGCTTTTAAACTGCTGAGAAGGCGTTTGAGATTCAACAAGTGGATCAAGTGTGCTGGAACCACTGAAATCATCATACTCTCGATTTCGTTTGTGTTTTCGAGTTTGTTCTTGATAATGTTCACACTCAGTCAGATCCTTGGCCTTTTGCTCTATGTCTGCAAAAGTAGACCGCATAGCTTGAATATACCATCGCAGGGATTCATAGAGTGCACAAGCTGTATTCAAATCTTGGTCAGAAGATTGCAAAGAAGCAGTGGTCATTTGAAAACGCTGTAATACTTGATCCCACAGTATGATCATTTTTCCTGTTTCTAACTTCATCGTGGTTGAAAGTAGACCACGAGCCTGTTGACGACACTCTGCCTTCTGATCATTGTTATCTGAAATATCATCTTTAATTCGTGCTTGTAATCCTATAAACTTGCCGCTCATGTTACTGGCGTTGTCATAACTTTGACCACGGCAGTCTGTGGTGGGTTTGATGTTAATACAGTTTGTTGTTAAGAAATCTTAGTGTACTGAATGAGGTCAGCTGTGAAGGTCCCTGAATATAATAAATATTAGAGTAAATTTCCAGGGCACCTTTCTACTACCACCACTATGATCTCATTCAGACTTATTCTAGATAGACTGCAAGATGACTACGTTTGGTGTCTAGGGTTATGAAATGTTAGTGTAAGGTTGCATTAACCAACTAAACATATAAACAATTACACAATTATTTTATTATCTAATACAACACAACAGTACCACGACAATCACATACGAACTACACTTTAAAAGACTATCTTTAGTAAGTCAGTGGTTGAAAGTTTGGTAAAGTTAATGTTTTTTCAATTTATTGTCCTGAATCTAATTTATTTGGAATCAGGACTGTCAATCAAAAGTGAAATCATAGAAATTAATTACATCAATCAATTTATACAATGGATCTTCTGTCCATAATACACATATTATTATTATATAAGGGTGTAGTGTATTTTCTAACTGAGGTGACTTCTAGTATACACTGGTAGATTGTTTATTATCATCATCTCTGCATGTTGTTTGTAAGTTTCTGTGGACACTGATGGAATGTTTATATCACTATTCCCAGTCTCTTATTTTTAATATAATGTTAGTTGAGCGATCAGGTGCCGAACTTGCACCTATCTTTGTAATATGATGTAGGAATCTTCCTGCACTTCGCTGAACGACAACCTTCAGCTCTCACTTCTTCAAGAATGATGGTGGTTTACAGTTGTCTCCGAAAAAGGCAAGACTGTGGCATGAATATATCGGCCCACTGTAGTCTGGCACCAGTTATTGACAGCCACCAAAAACCTCTGAAATCAGACGGATATGCCTCCTTCGTAATCAGCAGCCTACAATAATATTCAACAACCAGTACAGGCACATTACAAACAAACATGTAAGATCAGCTCTTTACGACAATCCATTTCACCAGTTTCTTTTGATGTGACCAGGTATACCAGTATTCCTCTCCCTAATAGTTACAACGCCTCTGCAATTCCAGCAATAATCTGTTTTTTATACAATAGGATAGGTATTATGCTCCTGATGATAATCATATATAATTTAGTTGGTCTACACCTCTCTGATAGTCTTTCATATGCTGGATCAATCTCTAGACTCTGTTTTGAGTCTGCCATAGACTCACTTACTTACAGTCGTATGTTAGTATCTCACATTCAAATTTTATTTTAAATAAAATGTTAAGAAAATCAATCTTACCACAGATGCAAGGAAATAACACAAGTAAACGATGACTAGGCAATAGAATATGGCACATTTTCGATCTGCCCTATGTCCAGGCTTTTCCTATGTTAGAAAATTCTCCGCCTGCTCTCATCGATTTTGCTTTACACCAAATTTTCTTGAAATGGCAGTGAACAGTCCCCGTTTCGTGCCAATATCTACTGCTTTGTCCAATGGGACCATGTTTACATTTATTTTTGAATCTAACGTTTCAAATAACAACTCCCAATATGTTTCCAAGGCAAATATATTTTTTAGTTTTAGGTCAACCAATCATACTTCGCCTTCCTTTAAAATCCAACCAATCAAATATCCCGTACCCTTTAACCTCATTTACCCAAAGTCGTTTTTTCAAAACATGCCATAAAAAAATATAAGCCGGTATGATCTTTCCTGACAGTCTGGTCGGATCCACTATAGTATTATGGCTATAATTAGTTAATTAATGGACTATTTGCGTAACTACTACCATATTCTTTGTCAGCAAGTCCTAAGGTACACGAATATATAATTTATATGGGACTAGTTGGCTTGGTTCAGAAGTACACAGTTTTTTTTTCTATGTTAGTTTTTTTATTTTTAGTCTACTACCCGTTCAATTCTTTTCCATGTGCTGTCCTCTCTATTTACGTGATAGTTACGTCCTTTGAAATAAGAGCTAAGGTTGTTTTTGTGACACGAGTTGTCTACATGTTCTAACTTTTCCTCGTATTTTTGGGAATCGCCCTAGGCAAGGCTTTTGCGCGTTGGTTTTATTTTTAGAAACGATGTTAGTCGCGATCAGCATTTGAGGCCATTTATCACCCTCTCTCTCCCTTTTACTATATATTCTATCACCGAGGCAATTATTGTTTGAACCTTGGGAAAAAGTGTTAGGTTTTATCCAAGGTCAAATTTGAAAAATACAGTACCCTCCATTCGGCTATAAGGCTTAGCAAAACCCGCATATTAACCGGCGTGGGCGAACAAGACGCTGGACTCAATTTTTATTTTCTATCTTATTTTGACTTTACGCACTATCTTGTTATATTATAATTTAGATATTGTAATAATCTAGCATTTTCTTGCTTAGCTTGTGACAGAAATACGAGTGGTTTATGATCTGTCTGGATCTTAAATGATTTTCCATAGAGATAAATCTGAAACGTTTTTATACCCCAGATGACAGCGAGACATTCTTTTTCACTTGTTGAATATTTTTGTTCTGCTGTATTCAACTTACGTCTAGCATAAGCAACTGGGGTTAATTCCCCATCAAGTGCATTTGACCTTTGTAATAGAGCTGCCGCCAATCCGACGTTACTCGCATCCGTTCTCAAAACAAACTCTTGACTTAAGTCAGGCAATTTCAAGATAGGCCTGCTTGTGAGCTTTTCCTTCAATTCTTGATAGGCTAATTCACACTGCGCCGTCCACGTAATTCTATCAGAATTTCCTTTGCGCGTTAAATCAGTCAACGGAGCACATATGGAGTTAAATTTTTAAATATATTTTTGGTAGAAACCACATAATGAGACAAAAGATCTCACATCTTTTTTGTTTGTGGTCTTGGTGCCTTTTTTAACTTCTCCAGGTTCTTGGGGTCAGGGGTCATGTTTCCCTGATGGACTGTGTGTCCCAAGAATTCTAGCTCTTTACATCCAACACAGCATTTCGTCGGTCTAGCTGTCAAATTGGTCTCTCTCAGTCGATCAAACAACATATTCAGAGAGTTAATGTGTTCCTCAAATGTTTCAGTAGCTATTAGAATATCATCCATGAAATTTATGATGCATGGATTATTCAGGGGATCCAACAATTTTCTCATCATTCTAGAGAACACACTCGGAGCATTTTTCAATCCAAATGGCAACATATTAAATTCATAATGTCCGTCCGAGGTGCTAAAGGCTAAATAAGGTCTAACCTCAGGCTTTACTGGAATCTGATAGTAGCCTTTGCTCAGATCCACCTTAGAGAAATATTTAGCTTTATTCAGCCTGGCAAACAGCTGATTTGTATCATGTAATGGATCCACCTGACCTTCTGTGACAGCATTCAGTTTCCTGTAATCTATACACAGCCTGTGTTCTCCAGAGGATTTTCTTAACAGAACCACACTGGAACTGTAGGGAGATTCACTGTGCGAGATAATCCCTTCTCTCAACAGATAATCTATCTCCTCCCTTAAAGCTTTTTCCTTAGCGAACGGAATCGAATAGGCTTTCATGCAGATTGGTGTTGGGTCTATAAGTTTCATATCATATTCTAATAAGTTTGTATGCCCCGGTCTGTCCGTTAGCACATCTGTATGATTATCTAGAACCTGTTGAACTCTCTCCCTCTGATTTTTCGTTAAATGTGTACTGACTTTTACCTGCGCAGCGGTCTCACAGGGATGTAAGGGATATTCATGAGAGGTGAGTGGTTCCTTTTTCATTTCCATTGCAACAGACAAGGTCAGTAAGTGTGTCTCTTCCTGGTTTTCTCTTTCCAAATATTTCTTCAGAAGATTCACATGATAGATTTTCTCTTTCCCCTTCTTATCTATCTTATAATTTGTTCTAAACACCTTCTCTAGAACTGTATATGGACCTTGCCATCCAATTTGCAACTTGTTACTGCTGCTGGGTAAAAGAAGAAGCACCTTCTCCCCCACAGCTAAGTTTCTGTCCTTCGCTTTCTTATTATAATAGGCAGCATGCTTTTTCTTGGCTTGTCTCAAATTTTCATTGGCAAGTTTCCAGCTAGTTTTAAGACGAGTGGTCAGCTCGTTCACATATTGATATGATGAAGTAATATTTTCTTCTGCCTTTTCATCGGTCCATGTCCTTAACAAGGCTACATATGGACTTTTAAGTTTACATACTTATTTTTCAAAGCACAGGTATGGTCCCTTCCATTAGAAGCCTTATAGTGATGATTTTTCTTCCTAGAATCATCATTCACAAATCGACCGCTACCAATTTTTTTCTTAGGGTTTTCATCCCACTTTAAGTTCCTTGTGAGAGATCTTCTCTCTCTCTTTTATCTTCCTCCAGTTCACATAAGTCCGACTGGAGGATTTTCGGCTTATTCTGGGGTAAGACATCTCTTTGTACTCGCGGCATAGTGGCCATTGTAAAACATCCAAGTGAAGACTGTCTGTGAAAAGGGGGCTCCCATTCCACTTTGTCCACTTTATTAATTTTATTTTTCTTTACATTTTCAGGCCTAAGTTTGCCCCGTGGCGTGTCTAGGTCCTGATCAATTTTCCCACTTGTGGGTGTTCCCTCATGTAATAAGCCACATCTTTCTACAAAATTCTCAATGTCAAACATTTCATCTGGACAATAATAATTTTGAGCCACCTTTTGGATGATGGTACCTATTTTCTCATGGTCCCCATCTTTTCCAACATGTAGGCTCCTTATCACATCTGCCCTATATGCCTTTGGAAGAACCAACTGTCCGTGAGCAGTTGATCCAGTTCCGGTCTTCCTGTAAATCAATTTGTTTTTCATGTAGAAGTCTCCTTTGCCTGGAGGTGTATGACATTTGGGCAATTTCTTAAAACAAGGCTTGGGGGTCTTATCCCCAGCCTGCGCCTTCCTCATCTCATCTGGAGGGGTATTTATCAGATTATCCTCCTCCTGTTTAGACTGTGATCTAGTCTGAAGCGTGGCCATGTACACAGGTCTCTTTTTACACACTTCTGTGTTATGGTTGTCCATCCGACACCAACTACAATATAATCTACCTTTATGAAAAGGTTTTCTTTCATCATATTTCCTTTCATTGAATTGTGAGGTTTTATTTTTAAAATCATGGCGTGGCCTGTCAAACTGTTGCTTACCTTTGTTCTGTTCTCTATTATCAAACCTATTAAAGTTTTGTGTTGCCTTAAAATTTTCCCCTTGTTTCTTTTTATTACCAGCTACCTCTGCTTGGGCTGCCTGATACCTCTCAGCGACATTGAGTAACTCCTCCAGCCTCTCTGCACCTTGTTCCATGAGAAACTTTCTCAGGTCTGGAGCCATGGACTCTCTTAGTTGCTCAATAAGAATCATTTCCTTAAGATCTTGGGTTTTCCCCAGTACAGTCCATTTCTCCAAGTAGGTCTCTAACCGTGCAGAGAACTGGTGATACGTCTCACCCGACAGTAGTTTGGCATTCCTAAATTTTTTTTCTATAAAATTCCCCATTCTTTTCATATCTTAACAAAAGAGCCTGCTTTAGCATGTCATAATTGTCCTGATCATCCCTGCTCATCTTGGCAAAAACTTCATAAGCTGTACCACGAAGCCCTTGTGATAACTTTAGGCTCCACCTTTCTCTCTCTAAACCATACGTGGTAGCCAAAAGTTCATATCTATTTAGGTAAATTTCTATGTCATCGTCTTTCTCAACAAAATGATCTAAATGAAAGTTCATAGCTGAGGTTGAGGCTCCCTGAGTAACCGTAGCATCAGAGGCAAAGGGACTGGCACCATTTTCAGGAGCATGGCCTTGAAACTCAAACTCCCTTAGTCGTAACTCATGTTCCCTTTGTAATCTCTTCTCCTCCTTTTCTGCTTCCCTTTCTACATTCTATCCTGTGTCTTTCGCCAATCATAGTTCTGGCATCGGTGTACTAGGGGTGCAGGCATGGGGGGCGTGCTCGCTGTCTCTTTATAGATATGATCTTGGTTACACTCGGGGGGTAGTTCGCCACTATCTCTTCAGTACTGGTTCTGCACGTCTCACTTCACGAAGGTTCTGGCAGCCAGCACGTCATTTTACTTCCCGCAACTGGTATCACTGACATCATCCTATGTATCGATTTGCCAGTATGGATATAGCTAATGGACTTTTCTCTTAACCATACGAGTTTTGTCGATAGGTGGATGGAAGTTTTTCTTTTCTCCTTTCCTTATCTTTGGTCTAAGGTCTCAAAAGTTGGTTTTATAAGGATGTGATTGAGGGGTGGGGTCCCTAAGGGACCCCCAAGGGTAAAGTAATGATTTATTTGTAAAACAGATGATACAGAACAGGGATTTGTGGGCACGAGTTTTTGAATCCAGTTGTGACACACAATGGTAGTTTGTACACACAACAAGAGGCGTGGAGAGGCCGGGGATGTGGATGAAACGTCTCGTTGGGTGCGAGCCAGGGTCTTACAAACACGGTACCGGGGCAAAACACAAAAAATGTGACCAGAACGGTCGTTGCAAACCGTGGAAACAGCCGCAATCGAGACCACGACTTGTGGACCAGGTGTGGTGGAGTACGTCATTGGGGAATTTTGGATGGTGTAATGAGTGTTAGCCCTAGGCACTTGTTCCAAATGGCGAGGTATTAGGGGTTTCTGGGACATCATGAGTACGTGGAATGCTTCATACATGCTTTTGCGAAGAGGCCTGTTCTTTACAGCCCCGGGCTCCTTCCTTGGGCGAACCCTCCACTGGTCGTATGGAGGTGGAACTATTGGAATGAAGATTTCAGCCCCGGTTTTTTTTAACCCCCCACCCCCCCCCCCCCCCGTCACCTACCCCACCACACCACCACCCCGGGTCCAAAACCGGGACATTTCAGGTGCACCATCCCCCCCCCCTCCCCCTGGGCCTCCGTCCCCCCTCCCCCCCCCCCCCCCGCCCCCCACCCCCCCCCGCCCACACCCCACCCCCACCCCCCTCGAGCCAATGGGCAGAAAATTGATTGGCGCGCAAAGTTCGCATTTGGGACATTGCCTCAGCTAGTTCGGAAAAAACCCCCCCACCCCCCCCCCCCCCCCCCCCCCCCTCCTCGATAAAGGAGTGTGTTAGGACAAAGACCCCTTCACCCGCCGTCAGAGATGTTGCAGGTGTGTTCTCGACCCATTTTGGACACCCCCCTCCCCATTCCCCATTGTGAAATGGCACGTGTCGTGACCCTCCCCCCCCCCCCCCGGGACCCGAATTTGATCCACCTGCTTACGCCCACCCCCCGCCCCCCCCCCCCCCCCTCGGAGTAATAGCACTATGGGTCAGAGAAATAGACAAAGACAAAGGTTCCCCCCCTGTAATCCTCACAGGCAGTTAAAACACGGGTAATGGTAGAGAGGTTTTTTGGGATTATGAAAGTGGAGCAAGAAGATTACGGGACTAAAGTGGGAACATCGTGAAGTTCCCATATCAGGGCTCCTCCAATAACCCTCCCTAGCCGCCTCCCTAACCCCCCACCCCTCCCCACTCGCCCCCCCCCCCCCCCCCCCGCCCCCCTTTTTACCCCCCCCCCCCCTTAACCCCCCCCCCCCCCGCCCTGAGTCTGTTTGAAAGTATAGCTTGAGGTTGGAACGGCTCCAAGCCCCCACCCTGGGTCCAGCCCCCACCCCCCTCCCCCCCACCCCCCTCCCCTCTCCCAGGGCAACACTAATTTTTCCAGCCCCCCCAGGCCATATGGCCCCTGAAAACCTCATATATCCCCTTTGTTGTATAGTACTCCCCCCCCCCCCACCCCCCCCCCCCCCCGGACACCACAATACAAAACAAAAACCCCATAAAATTCTTCTGCATTCCAGGACTTTGTGCAGACCGGTTTTTTTTCTTCCTGTCCAGCCTGCACGCTTTCAATAATTCAGCCTCACGATCGCACCTCCTTTTCTTTCTCTTAAATGCAGCTAGTCTCTTTGTCTTCTCATTTCTGCAGCCTAATCTTTTTATTTCTCAGCCTCAAAATCTGCTAGCTCTTTTCTTCTGCTTCAATGCCCTTAGCTCCTGTCAGCCTCAATCTGACAGCCTCTCTTATTTTTTTTGATCTCTGGGCCTCTACACTTACCATTCAGCCTTACTTTTCTCTTTTACATCAATATCCTTTCTTTCTGTCACGTTCGACGTTCACATAAATTTGATCAACTTTCAGTTAGTGGAGACATAATGCAAGCATAACTTAGCAAATGACTCCATTAAGCACTTTCTCTTAACAATCATAATTTGTGCCCCTCCATTCCGTTCTTTTAGACAACGCTGAACACCCAGCAGAAGCAATATCGAAACTTAGGTTGCCAGGTCAGTCAGCGCAGCCATTTTAAATAGCTAGGTGCAAACTCTGTAAAAAAAATTTCATAATACTAGACAAATTTCTTAATAATTATAACTAACAATTTCTTATTATATATCTAAGAAACAACCACAGGATTGATAACAAATCAACCACAGGCACTGATTTCTCCCAAAATGGAATGCTTTTAGTTTTATACTATCATGTAGATTACTAAATATAATTGATATTAGTTTTTATTTTTACAAGAATTGGTAATTACACATCCCAAAGAAGCATAGCTAACCCAATAATAACTGTCGGTGCCTATGAAAAGTTCAATCCCCAGGAGCGAGACCCCCAATTTATGTGGTGGGGAATGGGTTTGACTGTTAAATACAGTTTGTTTGTTAAGACAAAATCATAGTGTAACTGATGAGGTGTCAGCTGTGAAGGGTCCCTGAATATATGTAAATATTAGCAAGTAAATGAAATGTTTCAATGCTTATATTAGAGTTATGTTAAATTTTATTGTATGATGAAATATAATTTTAATGTAAATTAGAATAATAATTTTCCAAGGGCCAGACCGTTCTAACTCACCTCCAAGATCGATCTCATTCAGACTTAATTCTAGATTAGACTGCAAAAGATGAAGAACTTACGTTTGGTGTCTCTTGGGTTATGAATGTTAGTTTTTTTTTTTTTTTAAAATGGTTTTGCATTAAACCAACTAAAAACATATAAACAAACAATTACAACAAATTATTTATATTATTAGAACTATAAATACAACATCCAAAAACCAAAGTAACCCACGACAATACAAATACGAATCTACACTTTATAAAAGATACCAAAAGACTATCTTTAGTAAGTATCCACTCTGGTTTGAAAAAAAGTGTTTAGGAAAGACTCTAATGTTTTTTTCAAATTTTATTGTCCTGAATCAGAATAAATTTTTATTAAACTGGAATCAGGACATGTCCAAAAATCAAAGTTTTTCTGAAAAATCATAGAAATTAATTACATCAATTCAATTTATCAAATATCTCTTCTGACCATTTAAACACAAATCAAATTATTATTATATAAGGTAAGTTTGTAATTATTGTCTAACTTGAGGTGACATTCCTAGTATACCAAATGGGTAATTTTGTTTTACTACCATCATCAATCTCTGCAATTGGTTTTTATTTGTAAGCCAGTTCTTTCGAAATCTTGGACCACTGAGGGAAATGGGAATGGTTTTATATCACTATTCCAAATTCAGTCTCCTTTTTTTTAATTATAAAAAAAATGTTAGTTGAGCCTGCGCAATCAGGTAACATGCCAAACCTATCTTTGTAAATATGATGTAGGAATCTTCCAATCTTTGCACTTCGCTGAACGAACGAAACCCCTTCAGCTCCACACTTACTTCAACAAATGATGGTGGTCTTTCCCAGTTGTTCCGTTTTTAAAAGTTGTCCACTGGAATGGCCAAGACTAAAACTTGGTGGCATGAAATACATATATCGGCACCCCCCACACTGTAAAAGTCTGGCTATTAAAACCAGTTATTTTTTTATTGAACAGCAACCCAAATACCATCTCTTTCTGAAAAATCAGACATTGAGATATCCCCCCTCCTTCGTAAAATCCTTCAACAGCTAACAACCTAATTACTCAAAAACCATTACAGGCACCACAGTATAATCATGTCAACAAACGCAGGCACTCTCGCTTACAAACAAACATGCAAGATCGCCCAGCTCTTTGAAAATTAAAACGATAAACAAATAACCACCACAATCCTTTTCAAACCACTATTTCCCACACTTTCTTTTGATGTAAGAGTATGACCCAGGATATTATAACCAGTATCTTCACCTCCTCCCCCCCTCGGGAAATAGTTAAAACAAACGCCCTCTGGCAATTCCAGCAATAATCTGTCTTCCATCCCATAAACAATAGGGATAGGTAATTATATGCCCTGAAAAAAAGATGATAATTCATAACAAATAATTGGGCCCATCCCCCCTACACAACCTTCTAAAAATAGTCCCCCAATACCAATGCCTGGATTCGAAACAATCACTTAAAACACTCTAGCGTCTCCTTCTTTGAACCAATACGTAGCCCATGGAAACTCAACAAATGTAGTTTACGCGTCGTATGTTCGTACTATCTCACATGGCCAAAATATTTCGATGTCTAAATAAAATGATTTACAACAAAATCATCCCCCTTAATCATAAACCACAGATGCACTGGACATAAGACAAGTAAAAACGATTCCTAGCATTAAAGGCCATAAGAATAATATGGCACATTTTTCCCCCGATCTGCCCCTATGTCCAGCTCTTTATACGAAAAAGTTAGACACCATTTCTACATAATCCCCCTGTCTCTCATCGGAAAAAATTTCTCCGTCCTAAAGAACACATACGAATTCTTGCTTTACACAACATTTAACTGTGACAAAATGGAGCAGTGAAACGATCCCCCGTTTTCGCTGCGTCGAGCACAATATCTCTACTGCTTTGTCCAATGGGACCATGTTTACATTTATTTTTTTGAATCTATCGTTTCAAATAACAACTCCCAATATGTTTCCAAGGCAAATATATTTTTTAGTTTTAGGTCAACCAATCATACTTCGCCTTCCTTTAAAATCCAACCAATCAAATATCCTGTACCTTTTAACCTCATTTACCCAAAGTCGTTTTTTTCAAAACATGCCATAAAAAAATATAAGCAGGTATGATCTTTCCTGACAGTCCTGGTCGGATCCACTATAGTATTATGGCTATAATTAGTTAATTAATGGACTATTTGCGTAACTACTACCATATTCTTTGTCAGCAAGTCCTAAGGTACACGAATATACAATTTATATGGGACTAGTTGGCTTGGTTCAGAAGTACACATTATTTTTTTTTCTATGTTAGTTTTTTTATTTTTAGCGTCTACTACCCGTTCAATTCTTTTCCACGTGCTGTCATCTCTATTTAGGTGATAGTTACGTCCTTTGAGATAAGAGCTAAGGTTGTTTTTGTGACACGAGTTGTCTACATGTTCTAACTTTTCCTCGTATTTTGGGGAATCGCCCTAGACAAGGCTTTCGCGCGTTATCTCAGAAGCTTTTATTATTTTAGAAACGATGTTAGTCGCGATCAGCAATTTGAGGCCATTTATCACCCTCTCTCTCCCTTTTACTATATATTCTATCACCGAGGCAATTATTGTTTGAACCTTGGGAAAAAGTGTTAGGTTTTATCCAAGGTCAAATTTGAAAAATACAGTACCCTCCATTCGGCTACAAGGCTTAGCAAAACCCGCATATTAACCGGCGTGGGCGAACAAGACGCTGGACTCAATTTTTATTTTCTATCTTATTTTGACTTTACGCACTATCTTGTTATATTATAATTTAGATATTGTATTTAGAATTCCGTCACACAGTCTTTAATATTAATGTCATTTGCCTTTAAAAAATTAAGTAGACTTTTAGTAAGCTGTTCAGCACTATGACCTTCCATATCCAAAAATGTCACAAATCTTTCAACTGGTCCAGATGGCAAAACATAGCGCAGAGTCAAAGTCAGCTGGTCCATATTATATACATCTGGAGTAGAATCCAATGAAACGGAATAATACTTGTATTTCTTCACTTCACAGAGAATGTGATCCAGTATGCTGGATCCAATCAGATTGATGAATTCCTCACACGTTGTTTTAGATAGATATGATGTATGTCCAAATCCTTTGTTTGCATGAGTACTTATATGCTCTGCCAGAAAAGGGTCAAACTTGGCTAGTAATTCTAACAACCCTAAGTAATTCCCGTTATAAGGGGACCCAACAATTTCATCACTGCCACGAAATGAAAGGCCTCGTTCTGCTAAAAACTTCACAACTTCAATTATTCGCTCTAGAAGTTTGTGCCAATACTTTTCTTGAATGTCCATTTGTTTCACAAGTTGGGGAATCGACACGTTCACCTTTGTTTTTATGCATCAACAGTGAAATTAAATCTTGTCTGTGTTAGGAGCTTTCTTCATGTCGACGCAATAGATTGCTTGCATTTTTCCAGTCATTAAACCCTTCCACAGTAAACTTTGATGAACATTCTGAACTCATAAGCTTCCATGGGAAACAGAATAGGCGCCCTTTACTTTCTGAATAGCATAACCATTTTCTTGCATGTTGCTTGTTTGTTAGTTTATGAATATGTGTAAAATAAGACTTCTGACAGTATCGAGTTTTCTTTTCAGTGTCATACAATCGCACGAATGAAGAGAAGGCACTATCAATATGTTGACATTTTTCACTTCCCTTAGATATTCAATATTCACGCTCACAGTCATCTACATTGTTCGGCCAGTCACCAATATCATTAGAGTACTTCTTCGTTTCACTTATTCTTTCACATTTAGACTCAGTGTATACTGGGTTTTGCTGTATGTTTTCTGCTGCACAGCCTGCACTAGTACTAGTTGTTCCTGTACTTCCAGCTTCAGCGGTTAGAGTACCACCACCATGAACATCAAAATATTCTGTCAGCTTACGTGTTTTTGATATCACAAGTTGATCTCTTCTTTCTTTTTCTTCCTTCGCTTTACGTTTTTCACTTCCAGAAGCATAATTACGTCCAATATCTCTGTGTCTACTGCTCATTTTTTGAGTTTTTTAACCGTACAAATCAAGAAATTTTAATCAAGATCGAAAGAGAGTGCGAGAACGCCGTATACATCAATTTAAACAGGAAGTTTCCGTTTCCTAAATTATAGTTTTTATTGTTAATGCAAATTCATTTCACAAAGAACGAAACAAAATTAGAGGGGCAGTCGCCTAGAGCGAAAAAAGTGGCTTCCGTCCAAACGTGACCAAATTTTTAACGCCATTTCAATGGCTTCCGTCCGCAAACAGTTAAGATAAAAATAATGAAGAGTCCCACTAAGTCACCCTCTTATGCTCTTTCTCTCACAATTTCGTGACACCAAATGAAAAGGCGCTAAAGATGGCATAAATCACAAGATCATTGGTTTAACGCTCGTATTAGAAGATGACCAAAAAATTATGTACATATTTATTGGCGCGGGGCCCCTAAAAGCGCGGGGCCCGTAGCATATGCTACTTGTGCTACTACGTTAATCCGGCTCTGACCGCATCCTCCGTCTCGGATGGCATGGGGTAAAAGTGGTGTTAAAAATCTAAAACTAAGGCGTATTTTTGCCTTCAGTTCAATTAGCAAAATGTTTAATATTCATTATTTTTCTTAATTCTGGGCCGATTTTGATCATTTAAAGCTAGAATTATACTGTGAATTTATTTCTACTGTTCTATATAATAATGGTTTAGGTAGCAAAATGCATTTAAATCTATGCAGACTTTAACTAACTAAATTGGGGACTACCCTGATGTATAGATGTCATTTTAAACGATCTTTCTCTATAAATGAACTACTATTCGAGGAAGTCTTTGCACCTACCTCTAAAGTAACATTCCCATTGTTGAAATATCTATACCTTTCCGTTTAAACATCTTTAATCCTTAAGAAATTAAATAACTTCGTACTATCATTTACACAAAATGGGCCTCTATGTTAAGCCTAAAATGTTTCATTATACACACCAAGAAGGGAGCGTTTTCATTGGCTATTGTATCCGTCCGTTTTCCCATAGTATGGCGTGCGGTAAATATGACCGTGTTGTAAGACAGACCAAATCACGACACCTTGTTTTGGAATAACCAGGGCAAGAGAAATGGAGGCAGACCAAAAAACACATGGAGAAGAAAGCTAGAGACAAACATGATGAAGGAGACACGTAAAGACCTTAAGCTGATGGCACGTGACATGACGACTTGGTACGTGTTTGTCAATGCGTATGCTCCTTGGCGTTGATTGCTTGACTGCTGGATTGTTGAGGTCTGCCAATAAGATCCAATTGCTTTGCTTTCCCCGACTAGCGTTCTCCTCCAGGTGCTCGTAGACTTTACCACTCTTTTGTCCAGTATTTGTCTGTTGTGTGCTGGGGATCAACCTACTTTAAGCGAGTGTTGTTACTGTTGATTCTTCTCTATCCTCCAAACCTTTTGCTGACAGCTTAAAAATTAGCTAGACACAACGTGACAGAAAGATGGTGGCAGGGTGAGCGCCCTGGGAGATATGTGCAAAGGGGGGGGGGACCCGGGGCTCGGGGGGGGGGGGATCTTTCGGGAGGGGCGGGCCGGAGGAGAGGGGGCGGGGGGAAAATGTATTTTTTTCTCAGAAACTGTGAAAATTTGTATTTTTTTTTTCATCACTATGTTCTTTGTTCTGTGACACAATTTGCCCAGGCCAAAGCACGGAAAGTACATACTTTATTAGAAAACACAAACATCAGAGTGTGGCGTATTTTTAATAGGGCCGGATCCTTTAATGATTAATTAATGAATTAATGGGTTTTAAAAATTGTTAATCGATTTATTGATAAAAATTAATTTTCATCAGTTGTTAAATGTTTAGCTATGTTTAGGTTTTTTACTTAAATACGATGGGCCACCGTCTTTATTATGTTTAGAGGTGTTTGTGATGTAGATCTCAATTTGGCAAAGTTATGGTCAATAATGATAATAAAATGTTTGATTGGTAACTTTTTGAGTTATTATATTTTCCATTTATTTTTAGGATACTATGTTGCCCATATAAGAAGTAAAAATAGATATCAAGTCCCTAGGGGACTTAACCTAGATGACTGAAAAAAATTGAATTCGATGACACCGATAATTTTTTTAAAATTTGTGTAACTTTTCGAAACTGATGTTTTAGTCTTCGATTAAAGAAGTTCGATTCATCGATTAAGATTTTTTTAATCAATGCCAGCCCTAATGTTTAACATTTTAAAAAAAAATCTAAAAATGATTTATTTATTCAACTATTCTTGTCCACAAGGTATTCATTAAAATTATCTTTCCAGTAGATTCTTTGGCCCCTTACAATTTTAACTCCGACTGGATAACATCCTATGAACACTGAGTTTAAACTGTACTTCAACTACTGGCCTTTACTACTAAAACTACAAAACCGCCCTGGCGAGTTAAAAACCTTATGTGTTGTGAAGGTCAACACACCCCATATCAACGAAGTGAAACTGGCACCCGCCAATTGAATGCTACTTTCCTAAAGTTCTTCTCTATTGTGGACAATGTACGATAGAGGTAGCGTTTAAAAAAATGTCATCGATCCGGGCAAAAAAAAACAAGACAATCTTTTGCTTAAAAAAAAAAATGTAAAAGAAAAAATCCTACAAAAACATTCCGGTTGAATGCTTGAACAATCCACTGTTCCCTTAGTAAAATGTAAACCTCTCTGATTTTAAAAGATCCCTTTTGCATCCTTCCCCTTACTCCGCTCTCATCCCTCACGAGTGGCTACATAACATCACCTGCTCTGCATACTATTAATTAATGTTTTCGCCTAAGCAGCATACGATCAGTGTTGCGAGTCTAACAGAGCCTCAGCCCCCGACTGTAAATCAGTGCTATTTTACAAAAAAAGAACCTGGAGGCGGGATCAAGAACCTTTTCAATAACGAGATATAGCATGTCTTTCCTTATCTCCTTTCAACTCAACATCAATACCCATCGGTTTCGATAGGCATGAAAAAACCAAACGATTGACCCATTTACTGAAATACCTAACATGAACCCAAAACAAAAATCAGACCACCCGATGGGAGTCTTCTGCTCAATATTACTTTTACACTTCGATTTTGTACAAAATTAACAAAGCTACACAACTTTTTGCCTCCATTTCACCCATTCTTAGACCACCCTTCGAAAAGAAACACACAAGACAAAAACTAACGTTTTCCAACCACTCCCCACCCTCTCATGGTACCCAACTTCACACCACCATCCAGATCACCACAATACGCTGTTTTAAAAAAAAAATGGCGATAAAAAACCCCCACGCATTAGTCTACTAAAGAACCGGAGTCTGAATGTCTGAAACTACCAATTTACACAAAAACAAAATAACAAACTACACGCCGGCCTGTGAGGGATATAGAAAATGAATACCTTGTCGCAGCCCCCTCCCCCCCCCCCCAGACCCTCCCCCCCAACCCGCCCCCCATTTATGTGAACCCCTCTACCCCCCCCCTTTAATGGCATCAGCCCCCTCCCACCCACCCACCTTAATTGCACCACCTCCCCCCCCTCCGACCCTCCTCCCCTACAAGATATCCAGAAGCCTACTCCAGTCTGCCCCCCCCCCTTTACTATACTCCCCCACCATACCCCCTAGTCTATCATATGGACTTATAGTCGTGTATTAAATATATCCCAACCTTATAGCCTTAAGGTACCCGGTCCTCTTCCACTGCGTGGACTAGGACATGCAAGACAGTGGTTTCCCAAACTACCACAACACCCCAATTACACACTGGGTCCATCATACAACAGGACAAAAGTGTATTATATACCACTACTATAAACATAGCCTCAACATGTTGGTTCATTAAATAAGCACTATAGGTTTTGTATAATCTGCCTTATAATTATATAAGGATATATGTAGTATATAAAAACCTGAGATAGGAATAGAATTATTTATTGACACGTCATTACTTGTGCTTGACTCATTCATTGATCAGTACCGGTAACTCTGTTAAATCCTTGCAATCCTCAATTACAAGTTTTCGGCGTATAAACAAGTCTTTTATGCATTCAGTAATTATATTTTTAGTTTTCCTTCGCCGCTCGCTTATTTTAATTTTCACGCACGTAGAACATAATCATTCATTCACGATTAATGTCTAGACTCAGCCAACCTCTTACAGTGCCCCCTCCACTCAACCTATTTGTTTAATTAAAGAGACAGATAGGAATAGACAGAGGCAATGAAAAACGATGTCTCACTTCCTTACTGGAGATTTTTTTTTAAATAGAAGTGTGACAGTGCGAAGACGATGTGTGAAGAAGAATAAGAATTCGTGTGTAATGTTGTCGTCACTCTCTCTGGCCTACTTTCACACACGTTCCGCAGTCACAGAAAAACTCTCTTGATGACAGGGGTCCCACTTTTATTAATGAAACCCTATCAGGTAGCACATGAATCATACAGAAACAATGTTGTCCACAAGTTTACTTTGAAGGCAATTCCTAAGCAACACTCTATAACCTAGATATTTCGGTATTCTCTACGTAACACCATATAATAAACAGCACAGACTGCTGGACTCTCTGAAATAAAATGAAACAAAATAAACTAGCATCGTACTAATGGACAAACATCATCTACATTATAATACATACATATGTGTGAAAATATGCAAGTACATGCACTTATATGTCCATGTGTGTGTGTGTGTTGTGTGTGAGTGTTACACATGTGTGAAAATATGCCAATAGATGCGCTTAAATGACCATGTGTGTGTTCATGCAGGTCTGCGTATATGTGTAATCATACAGTAAACGTATCTCAGTCAACAATAATCCCTTCATACTCCTACTAGATACTAACTACATCATCACGCGAGAGAAAACGTAAATGACACACTTCTATCCATGATGAAATATTATACACAACTCACTGGTCTAAATGACCACATTTGATCAGTATCTTAGAGGCCTAGCTGCTCTAAAGAACAAGCAGATATAAATAAATATATATACTCTATTTATACAGAGTCAATAAACAACCTTAGATATGCAGATGATACCGTGTTGTTAGCTGAAAGCGAACAGGAGTTACAAGAACTAGTGAAGCAAGTGAACAGTATAAGTCATGAATATGAACTCGACATTAATATTGAGAAAACAAAAACTATGATAATTAGCAAAACAGACGATAAACCCACATTAAAGGTAAGCGTAAATGGGAAAATCCTGGAACAAGTCAAGAGCTACGTATATCTTGGTCATATAATAACAGAAGATGGCAGATGTGAAACAGAAATCAAGAAGAGAATAGGAATGGCCAAAACTACTTTCAACAACATGAAACATATACTGACATCTAAACAGTTATCTCACAAATTAAAACTGAGAATCATAAAGTGTTATATATATTCTGCATTTCTGTATGGTGCAGAAACATGGACGATGAATAAGCATTTGGAAGAAAGAATTGAGGCTCTTGAAATGTGGATATATAGAAGAATGGGGCGTATCTCATGGAAAGAGATGAAAACAAATAAGGAGGTCCTAGAAGATCTAGGTATGAAAAGAGAACTAATGAGGGAGGTCAAAGTTCGGCAGCTAAAATACTTTGGCCACATAAAATGGCATAACACCTTGCAGAAGACCATGACAGAAGGGAGAGTTGAAGGCAAACGTGCAAGGGGAAGACAGCGCTATAAGTAAGAAGATAACATCAAGAGATGGACAGTAAAGAGTCTATCAGAGTGCACCACCAAGACAAGAGACAGAAGACGTTGGAGATCCATTACAGCCAACCTTCGTTGTGGAGATGGCAACTGATGATGATGATACTCTATTCTTCCAGCTCTATACTAAACGTAATAGGCATACGCTACTCACTGAGTCAGAGGGTACGCTAATCTTCCTCTCACAAAAATCACTGATATAAAACTAACCACACTTACGGCTCCCAAGAATGCAAGATAACTATTACTTAACACTACACAAATAATAATAATAATGGTACTATGTACACACTTGTATACAGCGCAATGCGACACTAGAATTCCTCTAATAAAATCACTTAGTACTTTACACGTTTAACACACAGTCTCACTGTTGAAAATAGCGATGAGATATACGTGAAATTACACTTAAATACACATAAATCGCCAGTCAGCTTCTATCAAGATAGTGATAGACAAACGCTACAAAGCTTTAACTTCTGAACCTGAAAGTCTAATATTACTACATCTAAAGTATTATAAAAAATGTACTTATATGCAAGCATACATCTATGTCGTTAGTTCTCTTAGCACAGACGCAACTATGCAAATGCCCAAACCTCAGTTGGTTATCGTACGAGGGCGCGTTTTGCCCAAGAACGATTTGGCTACTTCTCAGCTCTCTGACTGAAGCCTCTCACTGTTTCAGTTTAAATCTACACCTCCACCCTTATACCGTACAATAGCCACGTCAAAATGTCAGGGAAAACTCCACCCATCCCTCTAGGGAGTAAATCAGGAGTCCTATGTTCAGTATGGATGACATGAGATCACATCTTAGTCAAGAGTATCTTCCTAATCGACACAACTCAAGGTCCGTCCACTAATGGGCTGTTACATCCCACGATATTCGTTGCCCTATTCACACTTCTTACGGTTTCGTGCTCAAAAAGGTGTTTTCTTCTGGTGTCAGACAGCGCCGAGGTGTCTAACAACCGAGCGCTGTCTCCCATGTCTCACACGTCTGTCGTCTTCACGGATGGCAAAGGTGTGTTTCGTTTAAATCGCCCATTCCCGTGTGAGAATGCCATCATGAGCACAAATATTTACCGTAGACCAGATAGAAAATTAATTATGCCGTCTAAAATTACATCTTTCTGGCCACACGGTTACAGAAGTTTTGCCTCGTTTTCGAGAGGCGCTCCCTTTCAGCCCAAAATAAAAGATTCGTTAATTATATTAGGACGCATGTCCAAATATAAAAGACACTGTGATCTCTTCGTTGATTTATAATTGTACCGAGTTTGTAGTTAGTGGAAGCTGTGTATAGACAGACAGACGCAGAGATCAAACACATATGTACAGGTAAATAGACAATAAGAGGACGAACGTACAGATGAATGGATGGACACACGCACATTCAGACAGACAAGTATACAGTAAAAGCAACAGTAACAGACTTACCTACCTACCTACCTACATGTCTGTCTATCTATCTATCTATCTATCCATCCATCCATCCATCCATCTGGCCGTCCAACCGTCCGTCTGTCCATCCATCCATCCATCCATCTATCTATCCATCCATCCATCCATCCATCACTCCATCTATCTATCGCTTTGACTGTCTGAATGTTTGGCCTTTTCTGTGTCTGTTTCTGCTTGTCTGTCCGCCCGTCCACTGCACGAGCAGACAGAAACTGTGAGACAGGCTTTCTACAAGGGAACCAGCTGCAGTGGTTGCACCATGCTCCATAAGGAACGCAAAGGGAAAAGAAGTAAATGGGCTCGGCATATCAATAAATACGTAAGTCAACATGAATTTAATGCGCAAAGGAAGTTAGAAAGAAGCAATCCACTTGTTTTGGGAGGGGCATGTTATGAGAAGAGGAAAGCTGGGCGAAAAAATAATCGTCCCCCTAACAGGTCTAGCTATCTAAGCCAAGAATATTAGAAAAAATACCAAAAGAAGCAAATCTGGTCTTCAACATTTTTGGGGGGGGAGGTGATACACTCCCCATACACTACCTCTACATATTGAACTTATCGTGGCAAATGGCTAAAGAAGTCAAAATTACCTATCGATAATTTGTATCTACTAGAAACAAAATCAATCATATCGTATTATAAATCTATCTATCTAACTCCTCCCATCTATGGCCAAATGGTTATCTCTGGAACACAGACCAATCGAGATAATTTTTGTTTACAACCAATTCCAACGTATTTTCAGTCCACTTTTCCATAATCAACTGTATGACCTTAAGAGGGAAAATATTACAATCAAGCAGGGCGTATGCCAGCTCCCTATCAGAACCTAGACTCTTCAATGAAGCTGCCTTGTAAAATGAAGTAAAAAATTTTTTTTTTTCTATTATTCTTTACCTCTTTTTCTCTTTTCCTCTAAAAAAAAAAAGAACCCGTTTCTACTGTATTTTTTATTATCGCACAAACTATCATTCCCATTTTAAAAATATATTATAATCTATTCATTTCTCATACCCCCCCCCCCCCCCGCTTCACCAAATTCCAGCGATTCTAGCCTACCATCGCCTTTTATTCCTGGGGGTGTTTTTTTTTTTTTTCAGCATTCGTTTCGTTTTTTTGCGACAAAAGAATAAATTATAATATAATATTTTCCCCATGTCTGACTTTTGCCGTTGTCTTCTTCTCTTTTTCTCATACTGGAACGACATGCCAACCCCCCCCTACACTTGAAACAGCATATTAACATAGATTGTCAGACTGCCCGGATGTTGAGCTGAGAATTGGTGGTAGAGAAATTCGTTTCGTCATACATGATGGCAGACATATCGTCCTAAAAAATAAAGATAAAAAACATGAAAAAAACAATAGAAACAAAAAAAGTAAAATAATAAATAAAAAAAATAAAAAAAAAAAAAATCACCGCCCAACAATAATATATACTACGGAACTAAAAAAACAAAATACAATACACAACATACCTACACCAAATCCAACGCCCTGATCCAACAACAACCCAACCAAACCCAACCGCCAAACACCCCACCACCACCACCCCCACCCCCCACACCCCCCCCCCCCCCCCCCCCCCCGCACACCACTCCCCCCCACCTCCCCCCCCCCCCCACCGCCACCCCCGACCCCCACCCCCCACCCCCCCCACAACCACGCTCCCCCCCCCCACGCCCACCCCCCACCCCCCAAACACCCCCCAACGCACCCCCCCCCCCCCCCCAGCTCACCCCCACCCACCACCCCCCCTCCACACCACCCCACCCCCCCCGCCCCCCCCATCTACCCCACCCCCCCACCCACCCCCCTTCTCCACAATCCCCCCCACCCCCACCCCCCCCAGCCCCACCCCCCCCCCCCCCCCCCCACCACTCTCCACCACGCCCAACACCCCACCTAACACAACCTCCCAACACCCCCCCACACAGCACACCTCCACACCCCCCTCCACACACCCCCCCTATCCTCCCCCTGAGCATACTCCCCCCACCCGCCCTACACCAACACACCCCCCACCCCTCACACCCCACCTTCCCACCTCCCCACCCCACCACCCCCACCCCCCTCCCCCCCCCCAACCCAGCCCCCCCACACCCTCCAAACCGCCTCCCCCCACCCCACACCCACCCCCCCACGCCCACCCACCACCAAACTCCCCCCCCCCCCCCACCCCCCCACCCCCCCCCCCCCCCCCCCCCCCCCCCCCCCCCCCCTCCCCCCCTCCCCCCCGCCACCCCACCGACCAACCCACCCCCCCCACACCCCCACCCCCCCACACACGCCCAGCCCACCCCTCCACCACCCAACCCCCCCCACCCCCACCCACCCCCCCCGGTCCCACCCCCCCCCCCCCACCACCCCCCTGCTCCCAAAAAAAACCACCATCCCCCTCTAAACAACTTCAGCAAACACTGTTGTTCCTAAACTTTTTGGTTCTTAAATTCGCTAACCCCCCCATACCTCCCCACTATAGTCCACAACCGTACATCTCTATGACCTTTTAGCGATAACATACTGCCGTAAATACGTGAGGAAAGTGGCCGGAAAGTCCAAGCGACACGAAAGTGTGAATATAGAATAAGAGACCGAGAATGTGGTACTGTCCTAAATACGGATTTAATAGCGAAATACCGTGGGACCCCCTCCCCGGTATTAGCCTCCCATCCCCCCCACGCCCCCCCCAGCCCATATGGTTGTTGAGCCATCAATAGTGATAACACCCACTCAGCTTACCTCCCAACTTTACTACTAGTCCCCTGTGCAGAACCCCCCCCCCCCCCCCCCCCGCAGACGACTCCCCCACCATTTCCCCCCCCCCCACCCCCCCCCCCCCCCCCCCCCCCCGCCCCCCCCCCCCCCCCGCGCCCCCCCCCACACCCCCGCCCCCCCCCCCCCCCAAGACCCCCCAGACCAAACCGACCCCAAAACCCTCCTGACCCCCCTCCCCCCCCCCCCCTCCCCACCCCCCCCCCCAACCCCACCCCCACCCCCCCCCCTCCCCTCCACCCCCCCCCCCCCCAACCCCCCCCCCACTTATATTGCAGGGAATAAAAACCCTCCCCCCCCCCCCCCCCCCCACCCCCCCCCCCGCCCCCCACCCCCCTCCCCCCCCCCCTGTAAGTTAATAACCGAGGGGAATCCTCCCCTACCCCCCAGTATTATTATCCCCCCGCCCCCACCTCCCCCACCCCCCCCCCCCCCCCCACCACCTTCCCCCCCCCCCCCTCCCCACCCCCCCCCCCTCCCCTCACCCCCCCCCCAGCTCCCTTATTACTGCCCGACAGCCAAGGCTGCTCGCGCTTTCAGTACGTGTTCCAAACGTTTGTTCATTTTGGTGGCCGGCTTTATAAGAACGTCAGTAATCTGCCAGTCGGCCCTACATGGACAGTATGTGGTACCCGTAAGACTGCCTATTCTTAATGCGCGAGACCTGTCCCCCCCGACTTTTCACGAATTAGTGTCGTACCACTCCGTAAAATAGACACTGTATAACCCCCAACAACTCCTTAACCATTATATGAGCTTCGTATAGGAGAAAGCATCACGTCTGAAGAACATCTCTTCGCCAGGCGTGGAATCACTGCAGTGACGCTGATATGGAAGGGACACCGAGGGGGGCTATCCCAGTTCATTATTTTGGTGAATAATACATTTTGTTCTAAAGATCTTGTGAAGTTATAAAGATACGATCGTGGCCAAACAGTGAAACCACTATGGCATGTATGTTTTTGTAAGATCCAAGAGACAGTAACGGTCATGCGCAGAGTCCCAAATTACCCCTAAACCTTATTCGAATTACTTAAGCATCTAAACGTGCAAAGTATCACCCATGATTTCACATTCAGCTACTCCTAAGTCTGATTTAAGGAAACCTCAAGTACATCTTTCCAGGAACTTTCAAGTACATCACGTAGGGGTACAAACATTTAAACAATCGCGAATGGATGGCGTGACCTTAGTAATTCCTCCAAGGTGTGACCCGTTGCAATGCCTATACTGATGCCAGAAGGGCAGTACCCTACAGATCACTCCGATGTAACCTGAATTAACAGTACAGAAATTCCTACTGCTATCCTGACAATTTTGCATTCGCTGTTAACGTTCCGTGCCTGGAACATTTTTAAATTGTGACAGAATCCAGATATCAGTCCCTAAACAAGAAATACCAGGTAAACGAATTCCATTATAAAGCGAAATATCACCAATAACCGAACCTATCTTTTTTTTTTTTTCTTTTTGGAGCTGAGGGGTTCCCTTGGCCAATTGTCTAACCCTGGAGATTATGGGTATTGAGCATGTCCTAAAAAATTGTTTGTTCCAGAAGTTTGCTCTTGCTACCAAAGCTGTAAAAATAACGAACAAAGCTAGTGATCACGGTCTGACTGAATAGAGTGAAGATTGCATGGACTGAGCGAATCTTGCCTTCCCCTCCTTTTTAAAAAAAAACAAAAAAAGAAAAAAAAAAATATATAAAAAAAAAAAAAGCCAAAAAAAAAAAAAAAATTTGTTTGTATTTTAGGCACCCATTTTTGCTTTACCTTAAATTTCCTTATGCAATGTGTTGCTAAACACAATATTTTTTCCTTAAAAAAAAAGAAAGTAAAAAGTAAAACGATGAGAACAGAGTATCCAAGTCTGTTCAACCTGTAAAAGGGAAAACTTAGACTAAATCATATGTATTGCCCGTGACGTCCTTGTGGCTATCCTGACTTTTCCTTTCTAAAACAAAGGACTGTTGGGGGGCCGACGCAAATACATCGGGGAAAAATCATACCAATGGGTCTATCTAATTCTTGGGTCTGATCAAATCATTGACTTTATGACAAATTTTGGTTATTGGTATATGGTGAGTGCTTTGAAGATGTAATTTTTTTTTAAATGTGTAAGTGTATGGAAATTTTTATTACGATAGAATTAAAAAGATACAAATTAAACTTAATCAGTTGTGGTGCGGTCCAGTTTTTTCCCCAAAATCTATATATTATTTTTCATTAATCCATAAGTTTTCACACAACACAAAAACCAAATCACGTTTTGTGTGTCTATTGTCGTCCTCTTATATGTGTGGGTGGTTATGTTAGGTCATATAAATAATATATTAATATAATCGAGGGTCGGATTGAGGAAAAAAATAGGAAAGAGAGAAAAGAAATAATAATAAGAAAATAAGAAAAAAAACAAAAAAAAGCAGAATGAAAAAAGAAAGAAGGAAAAATGAAGGAAGGGAAAGAAGAAAAAGAAAAAAAAGTAAAAAGAGAGAAAAGAAAAAAAGTAAGCAGCCAACATCGTTTTTTTCTCAGCTAATAATGAAGATGAAGCATTAAAAGTTTGCAAACTTCAAAAAAAATGGCATGTGGGTGGGGTGCCCCAATTGTGTGCAAATCAAATTGCAAACCGCAAAAAAATAACAAAGCAACAACAAAACAACTGGGCTAAAAATAAAAATACGGGCTTGCCTTAAAACCCGTTGAAAAGGAGCGTGTTACAACCATTGCGTTAAAGCAGCGAATTGTGATAGGGAATTTCTCGTTGCATGAGAAGGCAAAACTGTTGTGTGGAAATATTACTGACCAGAATGGTGATCAAAGTGCTTATGAGTGAATGTAGCTATAAGGAGATTTGTACGTTTGTGCGGTTCTGTCAAGGAGTTACGCGAGTAGTAGATTGCTCAGTACGCTAGCGCCACAGCGGGGCTTATTCACTCCTGTGTTGAAGTCCTCAGATACTCGCAAGGTCTCACGTTGGACAGCATTTCGATACGGAGTCTGGCTCTTGATTTCGGGCACCTAAAGGATGCAGGCTGGGTGGAACGTCCCTGGCCTAAGTGATGATCTACTGCCAGTCTCAGTAGCTCCACCAACGCTCGCAGAAATGTTGTTTGAAATTGCCGCGCGCTGAGGGCATTTATTTAGCTCTAACTGAATTTAGGGCGAAATAATCTATACTCGCAACAATTGGCCTTAACACAAGCAGTCCGTACAGTCCATTGGCATTGCTCCCGACTTCTGGGCCGTTGCCCCACCACAAAAAAATGCAGTTTAATATGGAAGACGCGATACTAAACTTCTTCTTCGTCGTGATACGTTTTCTCATAGGTTTGTGTGCGCAAGATGGGTTCCCCACAGAAAGTCCATCACAAATGACCACCGAAATTGCAAAGGAAAGTCTAACATTTTATCTCTTTTTATTTTCGTTTCTTCTAAATGATTGTTGGACGCGTTTCAATGCTGATTGAGAAGAAACTTTTTTAAGCTAGAAGATCGTTACAGGGGACGAATCACCTGGGCACATCATTTATTGTGAACCTAGAGACAAACACGGAGCGACACAGAGTCAAGTGCGTGAATGGCCAACAATACCGAGCAATACACACACGAAACGAAAAGAAGAATTTCAAGAACAATTCCATGAGCTGAGAAAGATCCATGATTCGACTGTCCCATATTTGGGACATTGAGGAAGTGTGTGATTCTTGAGTACGTTTAATGCCAAGTAAGGAGAGACCAATCAAATATTACTCAAGCTTACATAATTAAGAACATTGAAAAAAAGAAAACTCATTAAACGGCAATTCAACTGTTTCTTTCTGCGCAGAGCGGTTTCGACCGCACACAAGATACCATCAGCAGACCTGCTTTCTCCTTCACAGGAACAATGTATTCGGTCCCGACCCTCACACATAAAGTCTTGCGTCACACACGAGGAAGTCTAAATCATCATTAAACTTGTGGTATTGAAGGACTTGATAACTAAATACCATAACCCCATCCACGACAATCCTATAGGTCCCCGATTTTTGTGGCACCCTCTGGTTTTTATCGAATCTATTTGGTTCCAACGGGACTTCTAATAGATGTACCCTCGCGTGGGAAAACAAGGTTTTGAAGATGACTGAATTCGGAGTGAATCATCATCTCCGCAAATGAAATTGAGAAATGTCGCTAACTACATAGATCAAAGACAACAAAAATCAGCGGTTCACGGTGACAAGGAATAGACAATGTCGAGCTTTCAAAGTATCTTCCGTTTCGCTGGCAATGCAACAGATGCCGTAACCACGTTTTGATAGGGATTAAAGTTATATTCCGAATAAATAACCGAATGTTAACAATGACATATTAATCCATGTATATTTTGTAAAAATTTCCATTTTTTTTTTAATAAACAGCACCGAGAAAAAAAAACGAAAAGTGGTTGGCCAATAACTATTTCTGAACGCCCTTCGAATTATTATATTAGAGATTTGTCTTACTAAATCCTACCTCTGTGTATGATGATAGGCCTGACTGAGAGAAGCATCTCGAGTGTCAGTAGACAGAAAATCTACAAATAGTGTATCCATTCCATCCACCTCACGTCGAGAAATCTAATTTCAAATATTTCTATTATTTTAAATTCACCTCCCACTGATTCTATCACTTATTTACTAAAATAAAAAAAAAACAAAAAAAAACTCAAAATCTAAAATTTCTATGTCTATTCAGAGGGACCGAAACTTATTCTTAAACACCTATCACAAATCTACGTCTACGGACAATTGACCACTCCCCAGGACAATCACACAGCCCAAAAACAGTAAAATCAGGAACTAAGCTAGTCAAGTGAGGACAATTAAAAGGTAATAATCAATTCCCATCTGACCTAGATCCCATGATAAGTGGATGGCAGTCAGTGAAAGTCAGGACAGAGAGGGTGATCAACCAGGGCAGAGTGTAACAATCAGGTCATAGGGACAACCGGGATAAAGGTGACGAAATCATGACATTGGTAGTCAAAACCACGACAATCTGGTGTCACTGAATACAAACCCTCATGGGCAGAATAGAGTGATACAAAGCCAGGGGGTGGGTAGTGGGCAGACTTGTGACAACCTAAACCAGAGGTGACAAACCAAGGGATCAGAATATGGTGTACAATACCAGGACAGAGAGGTGACAAAGACCAGGCCCATAAGGTGACAACCAGAGACATAGTGACAAAACCATGACAGAGGAGAACGAACCGAGGTACAGAGGATTTGGAAAAACTTCCAACAGATAATTACAACAACCATGACAGAGGTGACAACAACAAATGCAGTGAGGTCCGGGAGACAAACCGGACAGAGGTTGGACCACCAAGGGTCAGAGGGTGACAAAAAACCCAAGGCAGAGGGGGTGACAAACCTGTGAGCGAAAGGTACAAAAACAAACCCATTACATAGGCTTACAAGAAAAGATAAAAAAGAGTAAAGACAGAGTGGTGACAACCACGACCATCAGCAGACAAAGTCATCAATCATGACAGTGGTGGGCGATTAGGGTGCCAATCATAAAGAGTGATGCTAAATGAAAATGACATTCAGTATTGTCTTGAAACAGTCATGCAATCAATGCGGAACAGTTATGGGGTGTGTGGGGGGTGACAGGGAGTAACAAATAGGACAGACGGTGGAAAACAATCACAAATATAAACCTGCAAACCCTTAGAGCTTGTTCCTTATCAATTAAAATCTCCCGTGAAAAAGTTAAATTAAAAAATCAGTCCATCAAAGAATTAGAAAATACATACGAGATTCGTCAATACTACTCAATATGAATCAGTGCAGATATAAGCTAGGGTGACAGAAAGGTACTAATGAAACAGGTGGGACAGTCAAACATAAAAGATAGTGACAATCAAGGACATTTAAGATAATTATCTGTACAAGAGCAGTACAGTGATTAACTAACCACGGAACAGCTAGGATAATTTCTTACTAACAATCATGACATTGACGACCAATCACATACAGATCATTGATAAAATTCATGACAATCAGTGACAATGGAATAAAGGAATCCAGACAGACAGCTAGGATAATTTCTGACAGTCAGGACAGTGGTGACATTCACTGACAGTCAGGATAATTTCTGACAATCAGGACAATGATGACAATCAAGGACAGGATAATTTCTGACAATCAGGACAGTGATGACTATCAAGGACAGTCAGGATAATTTCTGACAATCAGGACAGTGATGACACTCAAGGACAATCAGGATAATTTCTGACATTCAGGACAGTAATGACCATCAAGGAACAATTGCAGGATAATAAATGACATGTGGAGACGTAACTTAAAGGAAATATACCGTACAAACCCTCACAGTCTGACAGTTTATTCGTGAACCTCGCAGCTGTCTATGATTCGCTAGGGCAAAAGCCATGCAACTTACAGCCTGCGTTTACTCATTTTTTTAATTGCCACTCGGCCTCTTTTTTCCCTAGACGTAAACAAAACCGAAAGTTGTTTACCCAAAAACCAACTTCCTCGACCTCGTGCCGGAGTCATAACGGGTGGGTATCTAACACACGGTTTTGTATTTAACAAACCAGAGTTTTTCGTCACGCGTAAGCTGATATGTCAATTATCCGGAATGTCAGACAGACGTTACGCTGTGGATAACAACCGGTGGAACCTTCATAACGCGCGAGAGCGCACAGGTCGAGGCAAAAGAGAATAATAATTTGCCGCCGAGGATCTTTGATGTGTTCCTTGACAATACATTGGAAGATAAACGCTTTGATTTCTCCAGAAACGGGGAAAATCTCGAAGAATCCCGTTACAGCGGTTTAAGGGGTCTCTGTTGTCTATTTAGAAAACACGCACGACCCGATAGACCGTGGAAACCTTCTAAATGTCTTCCTCGCGCTTTCCACCCCCCTCCAGGCAGCGGGGAAACACTTAGTCTCCTGTTTTTCTGCTATGAGGCTACAGTGTGAAAAGTAACGTCACTCATAGATCACAGAGAGACAAAAAAATATATATAAAAAAGTTGGCTTTCCAAAACTCGTTATCAGGTTGTCGCTCAGATTTTTTATTGTGATAGTCTAAACACGTAGTCTATAAACCAATTGTGAAAGGTTTTGGTTCACAGATAGCTTTCTGTGGACGTTCATACAGATTTACTGGTAATAAAAATTAGTCCTTAAGTAGGTTACAAGTGTTAAGTTTACCATTATAATTCACATCTGATTTATTTCCAAGGCTTTAAAAACTATGAAATAAAAGAAAAAACGCAGTTAGATATTTTCTTGTCCAGTTGTTATCAGTTTTAAATGTACATTTCTCATCACCCGCCTTTCTCACACAGAAGATTACGAGCTTTAGCTGAGCTGAATTAATCAAATGAATAGACGCGACTGAAAGTGGGGAACGAACCCCGATATAAAAAATTCACGTTAATATTTCTCATTTTTGGTATAATTATATAAGAGTGAACTATTGTTTAATAATATCATACGACTAAACCCCAGGAAGACCAGACCGAGCCAGTGGACCCGAACAATCTAATAGCTCTATTAATGACGCAGGAACTGAAGTATATTTTTTTTTTTATTAAAGATGGCGCGAAGAGATAATTAAATAAAAATTGACATTATGGGGAGCGCTGATGCGTATGACGAAGCGGGAGGGGAATTAAGGCTGCATCCTCAACCAAACCTGCAACTACGAAATCGCTAAAGCGACGCGCGAATAGGAATAAGGCCGACTACAGACAACCGTGTGCCTTTAACTTTAATTCAAGGAATGACGGAGAGATAAGAGATCTGTCGTGCCCCCTACCTGTGTATATGTAAGATATAACAATAAGCACTTTTTTTTATCAAAAATGTTAATCACTCACTCTATTCATAACAGACCTGATCAAACAGGGTGGACTAGCGGACTAATTTTTGACCTTTTCTTCATTTACTGATTGTGATTTTAAAAAAAACAAAAATATGTGGGTACTTCTTCCTATTCTCTTTTCCTTCTTTTCCCTTCATGGCTTACAACGTCCCCAAGTTCATTGTGAACAGGATTATGGCCAAAGAGGACACATAAAACAATTAAAATAGTAAAAATATAAAACTGGGTGGAACCGTAACAAAATAACCCAGATATACATTCAATAATTAAAAAATTTTATCACCCAATGTGTCGTAATACAACTAAATCAATACAATCTGACTATTGGACAGTCTAAATCAACACGCGCGGATTTATCTAGCAAGAAGTTTACGCAGTTTTTCAAAATCGGATGCGGACGACATCAAACCCAGGGCCAGCCTGAATAGGATTATGAACCATCATCACTACCATAAATTGAACGAAAAACAGATTATTTTGGTCAACACAGTATGTTTCTCCCTTTAATTAATGTGAAGTATAGTCTACGTTTATTTTTTTTTTTTTGTTCTGTTAACAGTGTTAACACGAGATCGCTGTTTTGCGTGCATTTAACTATTCGATGTGACCATATTTTGATCTACCAGGGCAGTAACAACCAACCAAATTAGGAGCGTTCCCCTTAAAAAGTTTTAATTAATTAAGAGGAGTGGACTGCGGGGCCCGATATGTGGAGATAAAAAACAGGAAATAAATAAAATATATTCAGACATAATGTAATGGACCAAGAGATATTTCTTCACCAAGAATAGGGTTAAACCCGCGGCCGTGGATTGAGTGGCCACGTCTGTCAGAGAGCAGTGAATAATATTGTTCTTTGTTACAGGAAAATCATATTTATCTGGATTCTGGTTTTTAAATCTGTCTTATTTTACCCTTCAATAGGGTTTATTAGGGAACTATGTTCTGTTTTCTTTCACTAGTCTTTGCTATATACATATGGCTAACCTTTAGTGGTAAGTGGGATGATGTTATTAAATTATGTATATAGGGGACTTAGTATGTACTGCGAACTGAGGATCAGCTGGAGAAGGTTATATACATATCTAATAATAGAGCGCAGTACGCTGTATGTAGTAATATAACCCTTACTTGCTAGCCAGCATAACGTATAAACCTCAGTTCAGAATTAATTCTGGAACTACGGTGATAATGACTACTTTGTAATGTCTAAGGGTATAGTAGCAATGAAGAAGTGTAAGTCATAACAACAACAGACAGATAAACAATTTAAATTATTCCACCACACACCTTGAAAACAAC
Organism: Oreohelix idahoensis; assembly: GCA_024509875.1. Classification (NCBI taxonomy): domain Eukaryota; kingdom Metazoa; phylum Mollusca; class Gastropoda; order Stylommatophora; family Oreohelicidae; genus Oreohelix; species Oreohelix idahoensis. The sequence goes on from JAMPIV010013223.1 coordinate 197,136, forward strand.
CACTGTGACAACTCCCACATACATATAACAACGTCAAAAACAAAGGATATAATCTTTTAAAGTGGAGATCCACTGATAACTTTTCAAATAACAATATGTTTTATTCACTTTTATCTGTTCATGAATGAACATGTGTTCCTGATTTCACAATACAAAATTACTATTCGAGTTGGTCACAATGGTATTTACTAATTACAAGGGTATTTTATACAATTGGTAACAGAACCGGAGAATCACATCAATATATTGTTCTAAGTGTGACTTACCATTAGTTATATGTACAGAATCATATCACTAAATGTGAATAAAGTAAGTTGACCATAAAAGAAATTAAGAAAGTATCCTATGAGATGTCAGTTGTAAATTACAGGGGGTAATAAGTGAGGTAACTATTGTTTATTTTTGTTTTGTTCAAGCTCAGTTTTTGGTATTTTTGTCCCCCATCATAGACTTCAATAGTATTGTCCCCCCTTTATTGGAAAACTAGATTATTTTGATTAAAAAGAAAGTTCTCAGTTTCCCCCCTCAAGTTTCCCCCTGGAATATTAAAAACAATTTACTTCCCCTCTTAAAGTTTATGGTTTACATATGTTTATTTTTTAAGATGGGTTAGTAACATAATAATTAGGATGTTTTCCTAGGTATTTTTGGTGACTCAGCAGTCTGTCCACATGAGCATCAGCTTATTTGGCGTGAAAAATGGTTGGTGGGAGGGCGGCAGGAAAGACCTCCCTCTGCAATTTCCCCTCCCTCCCTATTCCCTGTCCCTCCCATTGTTTCTTTCTACTCCCCCGGGGGGGGGGGGGGGGGGGCAGGTTTTCTTTTTTTTCCTACTTCCCCCCTTAATTTTTTTTTCCCCCTTTTCCCCATCCCCCCTGCGCCCCCCCCTCCATCCCCCCCTTCTTCTCGCCCAATAAACCTCTTTTCCCTTGCTTTTTCTTTTTTCTTTTTCTCCCTCCAATCTTCCTCCCCTTACTTCTCCTCCCTCCTGCTTTTTCATGCCTCTTTTCTTTTTTCTTATTCCTTTACCTCTGCCCCTTTCTCCCCTGTGCTCGTGAGACACCTCACTGAATAGCTTAAAAATGGACCAAGGAGTATGTAACCGACTCTGGAATGCCAGCAAAGCTCTGTACCAGGGTTGCCTATGCTCAATATTACCATCAAGACTCACGGTCCCCCTGAAAACCAAGCATGATGTACCTTCTCTAAACTACTTCATAAACTAATTTATACTCACACCTTTTTGCCTATGTTACCACTGAGCACAGAACGAGAGGGGCGGTAACAAAATATTGGGTAATAACATCAAAACCTAATTGGTTTTACAGAAGCGGTATAGGCCAAACTTGTCAAACAAGGGTGGAAGTGCTGAAGAGAAGGCTTCATCTGAAAATAACTTTATACCAGTAATTAAAACCTCACCATAATTTATAAGGTAACTACGCCTCTGGCAAATTCCCAGCATTATTTTTATCGGTTCTTAGTCCAAATCATCTAGGTGTCAAAGTGAGAACCTTAGTTTTGCCATGTCTACTCCATGCCGAGGGAGTATTTTAAAAAAAAAGAAAAAACAAACAGAAAAAAAAAAAACTTTCCCACCGAAAACACCATTCTGTTCTGGGCTTGAGGAGCAGTTATAACTGTTTACATACATGTTTTGCTACTTCGGAACTACACATATATATACAGGCATAAAGTAACAATTTACATTCAATTTTCATTAAAAGATACTGAATGGTTCAAGCTTACCACAATTCATAGAATAAAAACAACAGAATAGCGTTGACTAGCAATGGAATTCTCTGCTGCTATGCCAGACAACCTGAAACAGTGCACAAATGATATCCCAACTGCACTTCCTTATTCATTATCCATGCTTTTATTTTTAGAAAAATAAAGAGACTGGCTTCCCACGCACTTTTTTGCTTTCATCAAGCTTATTGAACTAGTGGTCTCGAACAAACGCATGCTCTAATGATTATAAATCAGCGATTCTGGCCATGGAGCCCCAGCGATATTAGCGAAAAGTGTTTATTGAAAACAATTTGATGGTTACCTTCCTACGTCCCCCTCCACCCCAAACAACCAATAAAGAAAATAGATAGTATTATTATAAAGTAAAGTCCGACCCAAACGTATGGTTTAGGTCCCCCCTTAAAAAAAAAAAAAAAAAATTATTATAGTATGGTCAGCTCGCAATCAATATTTTTAGGAAGTATTTTAACAAGGTTGAAAACAGGGCTAATATCCGTAACAGCCCGCAAGTTTTTTTTTATCACACACGTTATGAAAAAAAAATATTTCTTGAGCATTAAAGAAATTACTTTCAATTGGCTGTTCAGGCAACGCATCCCCAGCTAATTTTATTTGGGATATAACTTAGAGTAATTTCCTAGACTATTTTTTTATCGTAAACGAGTTTTTAACAAATTTCTATGTTCCGCATGGCCCTAAGGTAACCCAAATAACAAATTTAAAAGAGCTAAAAAGCAGAGGCCTGCGTTTCAAAAATATTTAGCATTATCTTCTACCTCCCTGTTTCGAAAGATTGCTGTCTAGGGCACAGTAATGTTTCAAAAAAAAACGTAAACCCCCCACAATCTTAATCACAACCCCATCGAAAGAAAGACCCCTACCAGCGGGGTGGGGGGGGGGGGGGCTACGACCGGGTACAAATACTGACCAATACTCCACCTAGCCCCCCCTAGGTAGTCGACTGCCAAAATTGATTTTTCCCAGCCCTGTGTCCTGAGGTCCGCCCAATCCCCCAGACGCTTTCCCCATTGAGATTATCTATATGTGACATCTTTCTCCTATCCTAAATAAGAGTTTTTCAGATTTAAAAAAAATACCTAAAACCTAAAGCTCTGGGAAGGGGTTAATAATATTATAGTCTACATGACTGTCCGTCTGTAAAAAATTAGTAGCACATGAGTGCCTCACACACGTTAGTCAAAAATTTTTTTATGTGTATATTCGCGCGCGCGAACTGTCGTGGTGTTCAGTAGGTTGCAACGAGTTCGGCTTTTATCTATAAAAGATATATTTTTTTGATTCCCTATCTCCCTCTTCTCTACCTAATCCTTTAGTCATCTTTCTTATTATGGTAATACGCTGCGGCCGACGGTCCTGTAAAACAATGGAATGGAAAGAAATAATAAAAATAAGGATCATTGATCAGCTTGTTATCATCATTGTATTTTCCCAAGAAATACACAAACAAGCACCGGACCCAAAGACGTGTTTCATTGAAGAAAGCGTGGTAATAATATAGTAGGGGGGACTGTGCCTGGAGGGGGGATGGGTAGAAAGGCCATTTACTAGAAAGAGAAAGCGATAACAATTTGCAAGACGAAAGCATAAAAACAAAAGGGGATTATCGAGTACATTTTTATCTATTTCATATTGTATATTTATCTTCCTTGTGACCAGCACTGTTTTTTTTACCCAATGCTCTTTTTCCTTTATTAACATAATTTTATTTGTAGTGTTGGGGGTCCCCGTTGGGGGGGCCATGCGACGGCGGCTTACCGCTGACAAAATCGCGGAGTCATCTGTCACAGTTAATTTGCTTAATGTTTTGTATCATAAGTATAGGATTGGAGTCTTAATTTACCACCCCCTTGCGAATTGTCAGTTTGATAGGGGTTTTGTCTTCCCCTTGTTTTTATTCATTCAATTGTGTTTTGACCTGTAGTTTCACATCATAGACAGGTTTGCAGTATTTCGGGCCGTAATGCCGATGGGATAGGATATATTATTTTTATATTTTTTTTAACGGGGAGTGAGATATTTAAAACTTCCGGGAACCCGGGAAAGGTTCTGTTCTTTTTTGTTTTTCCTGAGGTACCAAGAGAGTTTGCCATTGTTTTTCGAGGGTAGAAACTACGAAGTAACTGCTAAAAAATGGCATAGTTATGGTTTTTATTTCCCCCCATTGAATCTCACTGTTTGCGTCTGGGATGGGACTACAGAAATTCCTTGTGCTGTTTGTCTGAGGATTCATTTGCCAGTAATAGGGTCCGACCTTTATGCATTATAAGCATTTTTGTGGGGTGGTGGCATAACATGTAAAGTATTACCTAGAGTTTGAACCAGCAGCTCACTGATCCGGCCATTTCGAACTATATATTTAATGTTTGTTACTCGAGGTAGCCATCCAAGACCCTGTTATCCCCTTAAATTTTGTCACCAGAAATACCAGTGACGGACGATATATATTTTGTCGGGGCAGCCGCAGAATTGGGCGGAACTTCAATCCATCAATAAGTATTACTGCAGGGTTAAGATACCTAATTTAACGAGAAGTAACAAACACGGCCGAGCGGACGTCAGTAAACGATGCCTTTGCTTTTCCGGCTATTATACTACAAGCCTGAAAGTGCAATTGGCGTGGGGATGTGCCAAGTTGGCACCTGGTGTAGTCACAAAGTGACTAACTAAGGCATCAGACCGCCAGCACCTCTTACGCAGGCGTGCAGTTTAAAGTCAGAGACCCAAGGGCGACGTTAACGAAACTACATTATTGAAGAACTTAGCTATTGACGCATGGCACTCTAATCTCTGATGTTTACCTCTATTTTTTTTGAATAGCCAGAAT